>JAHLJT010009436.1:3199525-3698070 GCA_031308135.1 Acheta domesticus | reverse complement strand
AGTCGATGCCAGGAGGAGAATTCTAGCGGCCGGCTGCTCTTACCGATAGTTTTCCGATCACCAGGCGAATACCGGAGCAGTACCCTAACACAAGGCCACAGATCGCGCGCGCTGTTTCCTTCCTCTTCCTTGTCCTATTCTCTCCTCTTACACACACATTCACACTGACATGCACTTCACTACCATACATGCCGGGAGACCGGCCGGGAATTTAAAGCTTGTCCCGGCTGGGGCGGTGCCCCGTTGATGGGAGATATCTGGTTTGGGAAAACCCGCTAGTCAACGGCGGATCTCGCCATCCAGCGGGGGAAGACCACTGCTATCTTCAGATGAAAACACACGCACTACACTTAACCAAACGAATGACTTTAGTTGTTGATGCGCCAGGAATCAGTCATCAATCAATTGAAAGCACTGTTGTATGATTTGTGTTAGTGAGTCAGACTCCACCGCGAGGGACCGGGTTTGAAATCTTGGCCGAGGCTTGTGGAATTTGTAGAGGGCAAAGCGACTTCGTAGCAGCTTTTCTCTGGGGGTCTCCTGTTTCTTCTGCCTCCCTCCCTCCCTCCATTCCTCCATCATAATTTATGTCATATCTTCGTAATAACCCACCCCTCATAATAATTCACCCTTATTATAATACAGACAGGCTAAAGATGTAGTACACAGAGTACACAGAGTTGTAGTACACAGAGAGTAATGATATGTACATAACCGTCCTGGGCAACCTCTAGCGTTGTGGTGAGACCGAGTACATTCCATCACTCGATGGAATACATAATAATACGATTTGGGACGCGCCAACTACAAAAAAGTGCAATTCTACATGTCCTACAAGACTTGGAGTCTCAGACAGTCTTCTAAACTTTTAAAAAATGTGCCGGTCTACTGAGCCATCGAAGCAAAGTGTATCGGACAACGAGAAGGCTACACACCCAGTGGCTTACCTACTTTAGTAGACAACGCAATTAATTGACTGTTGCTCCTATGTTTTATCATTTCAAGCGCAATGCTTTGCCTGCAAAAATTTCATCATGAATTACAAGAGATACTAATGAGTTGAAATAGAAGAAAATCGTTAAACAAAGAATGATTTTATATAAAGTTTCCGGTATCATACGAGTACTCAATCAATTTGAATAGCACTTTCGATGCACCGTGTTTTCGGAAGCGTAACCGGCTGGCGTGGGTCAGGGCATGAACTAATGTCACTGCAGTGCCTCTCGCAGGGCGATTTCTCTCGCCAGGCTGGTTCTAGGTATTGAGTCCCGATGATAGCAGGATTATCGGCCCTAGCTAGATAGCTAGATTGGATCCAGTCGCTGTCTGAAGGAGCCCTGCACCGGCCGTCTGCTTAGAACGGTAGTTTTCCGTGGTTTCTCCGATCAACATCAGGCGAATGCTGAAGCTGTACTCCAACGGGCCATAGACCTCGTGAGATCTTCCTTTCCTCTTGCTTGTTCTATCCTCCCCTCTTACACGCACTTACCCTTACATGTATCACATTATTACACATGCCGGGAACTTAAATTTTGCGCCGGCTGAGGTGGTGCTTGCCTGATGGCAGATACCTCAATGGGGAAACTCCGCTAACCAATTAGTAGGTCGGCGCCGGATCTCACCATCCCATCGAAAAGATCGTCGTTACCTCATTGGTAAAACATGCACGACACGTACGGTACTAATGACGATTTTTGACGCCCCAGAACACTACCACCCATGCCGCGAGACCGGTCGGGGGCTTAGCGCTTGTGCCGGCTGGGGCGGTGCCCCGCTGGTGGGAGTAGAGAGTGTAGCGTCGTGGCGCGCTGAAACGGTGACAACACGCGGCAAATGGCCGGATGTTAAACGAAGGGCGCAGAAGATGACGCATGGGGAATTTCTGTCCAGCGCGGACACGGCGCGGTACGGCGGAGGCAATGGGGCCGGCGGGTAGCGCCGAAGGGCCTATACAACGGCACGAGAACAATGCCTCCTTCCGTCTTCTTGTTTCTCAGCAGCGTCGGCGTGCGGTTGTGCGTACGTTTGTGCGAGTGGCGCACGTGGGCAAGGGGCCGGCAATTCATTGTCGTGACGAGCGAGACATGCGTTAGGTCTCAGATGTAGAGCGGTGTGGTTGCCGTTCGATAAAAATCTAGTGGGATCTAATTAGTTAATTGTAAGCAGTGAACTTTGTTATTTGTGACTACGGTCTAGTTTATGAATAACTCACTGTTCTTACAACCCACTCTCGTCCGTGTTTTCATTACACCGTATGACGCCACAAGAGACAACTAATGAGTCGGTGGTATTGATATACAATGAATCAATCGAAAGCGTAGCTCCCCGCTGGGTCCCTCCACGCTCCGGCTGAGTGCTGGAGGTGCAGCGCCCGGTGCGTGGTTGGTGCACGGCGCGAGGGCCGCTGGGTCGCGTGTCCCGGTGCCATTGCGGAGGCGTGCGGGAACGGCGCGTACATCACCCAACGAGTGATGGGGCCGCGGGGGCGAATTTTAGAACTCGCCAGAGAGAGGAACAGGACCGCCTCGAAACGACGGCACGTGAAGGGTATATGGGTAACAATTTCGTTCTGCGGTAATGTACTTGTCAGCCAATGAAGTTATATCGTGCTCAAGAAAGCGATCCAAGCGTAGCTACGCTTTCGGTAACGTGTTCTTTCTTCATTGCCAGGTAATGGTGGATGAGCTCAACAACTCAAGCACATTGACGATGCAAAGGAAAGAGAAAAATTTGAACATAGCCATACTCTTTTTGTAACATCTTAACACACATGTTATTCTTCTCTGTGTCCTACGCTGTTTCAAGTTTCTGTACATACTTTCGAGTGAGTGACGTAGGCATGTATATTTATTTAGAAATACTAGTTTCTTGTTCACAGAAACCACGAGATCTAAAATGGATTTCAACGAATGAAGGACAAAATGTAATGAATAATGAAGTGCCTTGCAGACATCAAATGTCTACTTGAGAAATTATTGTTACTCAACGAAACTATGATTTCATCAATTTATAGTTGCAAAGAATATCGCGAAAGAGGTCGATCGTCAGTTCTCCAGTCTTGAGGGTAAACGTCTACTTGTTAGGGTTATGAAAATATTGAGTGTGACGCAAGTGTTGCTAACAGGGGAAGTTGCGAGTAAAATGAAGGCGGAAGCGGTAAGAGCAACATAATAGAGGCGGTCAGGAACCGGGGAGGTATTGAAAGCCCAGGTTGTAGGACGCGGGAGAGACAGAAACAAGAGGTAATGAGGAACTAAAGATACAAAACTAGTGCCGCTACTGAATGGCACAGACTTTCTCCTATTAATTTTCTATTTCCTTGGGTTTGCGCTAGCTATTCGAAATTGCCACATACCCTCGCTAGCTGCCATCTATCGCCGCCCAAAGTACATTTTTTTGGACATTTTCTTACTTTTTCGGTTTCCTAATGGTAAAACGGAAATATTCATTTTAGAATATTGCAGAACACAAAACCTAGTACTAAATGGCAATTGTCCTCTTAAAAAGGTTCTGCCGTTTTAAAGAAAATGGCGTTTTAGCGCTATTTAAAATGCTAAA
Source organism: Acheta domesticus (assembly GCA_031308135.1). Classification (NCBI taxonomy): domain Eukaryota; kingdom Metazoa; phylum Arthropoda; class Insecta; order Orthoptera; family Gryllidae; genus Acheta; species Acheta domesticus. The sequence continues at coordinate 3,694,512 of JAHLJT010009436.1, read as the reverse complement.
TTTGAAGCTCTTTTTCACAGAAAAGTTTCAAGTTTTCAAAATACTTCATTTGAAGTTATTTGAAACACTTACACTCACAAATATAATAATGTTTACAAATTGCTGGTAAATACATATTAAAGATGTGAGAGATCTTTCAAAAAATTACTGATTTATCCACTTTTTCGTTATCAGCGCTCCACAATGAATTTTTTCCGCCGAAAATTCGCCTTTTTCCCGCACAGCATTACATAACTTTCCCTATACTACTCTATAAATACATATATATAGAATACGAATATTACTCTATATATACATACGAGAATACGAATATTACTCTATATATACGTACGTATACGAGAAAGTAGAAAAGGGCGGCTAGAGCTCTGGAGGCTTCTGTGTTGGCAGCAACGTTTTGAAAAAGGTTAAATGTAGAAACACACGTGGTAGTAGTGATACTACTTCAGTAGTAGTGATGTGCATTAAGAATATAACCCATTATTTCCCATTGTTACAAAACCGAACAGTCAATTTCAAGTATTTTTTCTGTATCTCAGATATTCGATTGCGCATTTTATCTCTTCAATGAACGGAGACATTCTAAATAAAATATATAAGCAACTTTTGGCATTCTTTCTTATTAGATGTCGATTCACCCGAGAAGGTTATTGCATTGTACGCCCCTGGCCAGGTATTACGACAGTATTTGCCCAGTAGTCATGATTTCTGTCGTTTCGAATCATCATGTAAAACCGTGATTACGAGCTGGAAGCCTATGAGAGAGGCCTATGTAAAGCATGTGGTGGTTAGTCCACATCGACACTGACGGGACAGCTTCATTTTTCTGCAAATTGATAATTGTGCTACGTATTTACTTGAAGACGTTTATCGTCATTCATATTTATTTCAAGAAACTTAATGTTTAATTTTGTAATGTGTTTTTCTACAAACATGGTTCATTGTTGCTAATATCGATTTGATGTTTAAAAGGACGATAACGATAGTTTTGAGAATTAGAGCCGTCGGTCCATTTGAAAGTCGGGATCACTACGAATACGTGACAAGAACTCTCACAAATCACAAAGGGGATCCTCCCCTAAAATGTGAGCAAAACAGGACGTGGAAAGAAAAATCTTAACTTTTTTAAAAGTATGAATTGGCTTCTAAGGGGTTTTCGGATTTGTTTTTAATGGTGTTTCTAATGCTTATTGTTAAAAATTATTAATTGGGAGACATTCCATTGTGGAAACTAATAATTATTCCACGAAATTTGATTGAGCGGTATAATAAGAGTGCCGGAAAATTTCGAGAAATAGTGTTACGCTGAGTTAATATAGCGCATACTTTGGAAAGTGCATAAAGTCATACATATTTCATAATAATTAGTGTTAATGTGAAGTGACAATAGAGCAGGCAGCTTACATGGCACGAGAATCCAGTTGATGGTGACAAAACAAATGAACTCGAGGATAAGTGTCTGGATGTGGGCGGCTGGCTGCCTTAAAGTGTTAAACTGTGAGGCCGCTGCAGCAGCAGAGATTTGAGATAAGTTCTCGATCATCACACCACATTTATCGAGAAGAACAGCGAGCGATATAAAGGTATCGTTTAAACGGATACGATTCAAACAGGAGCAGAGAGACCCAGTGGACCTTGAGAGTTTCAATAACATTGCCACGCTGGGGGGCTGCAGGATTGGAGACGATCGCCGGCGACGAACTGATGGCGTATTGATGAGGAATGTGCACCTGGATTGTGGCAAAGGTTGTGCCAAAGAAGTAGGATCTTCTAGTAGGAAGGTGCCAAAGGAGTTGGGATTGTGCGAAAAGAGTAGGGACCTTCCAGCGGGAAGGTGCCAAAGGCGTAGGGGTTGTGCCAAAAGAGTAAGAGCCTTCCAGTTTGAAGGTACCTAAGGAGTGGGGGTTGTGCCAAAAGAGTAGGGTCCTTCCAGTGGGAAGGTGCCAAAGGAATAGGGGTTGTGCCAAAAGATAAGGGGATTTACAGTGGGAAGGTGCCTAAAGAGTAGGGGCCTTCCAGTGGGAAGGTGCCAAAGGAATATGGGTTGTGCCAAAAGAGTAGGAGCCTTCCAGTGGGAAGATGCCTAAGAAGTAGAGGTTGTGCCAAAAGAACGGAGGCGTCACGAGGACTCGGGGAGGGGCGGGAGGAACGACCTGAGGGACGCGAGGGGGACGACGCCACGGGTGCGAGACTTATCAGCGGCACACCTCGTCAAGCGGCGCGGCGCGGCGCGGGATTTGCATGTTTTCCCGCTTCTCCCCCTCCGCGCCCCGCCCGTTCGCAAATACGAGAATAACGCTTCCGCACGCGTAGATAAGGCCAAGACGACGGCGGCGGCGGCGGCGGTTCGGGCGACGCCGCGATCCTCGCGATTTGTCTTTCCGACGGCGGCGGAGGGGGCGGGAAAGGGCGCCCGCCCGCCCCCGCCCCGACGCTCGCTCGTAAAGCAACGCACGCGCGATCGCCCGCAACGCCCCGGCGCGCCTCCGGTTTTTCGCCCGCGGGCGGCGCACGGTGGGCGGAACGGCGCGACGAGTGGGCAAAATTACGTCTCTTCAAAATGGCTGTAGTTTCCCGTGGTTTCTCCGATCAACACCAGGCGAATGCTGGAGCAGTACCCTAACAAACCGGCCACGGACCGCTCGCGATCTTTCCTTCCTCTTCCTTGTCGTCTCATCTCCTCTTACGCACACATACATACACACTAACATGCACTACACTACCACACATGCCGGGAGACCGGTCGGGTGCTTACAGCTTGTCCCGATGGGACGTTGCCTCGCTGGTAAGAGATACCTGGTTGAGGGGAAAACCCCGCTAGTTGACGGTAGGTCGGCGCCAGATCTCTCCATCCAGCGGGGAAAGATCATCGCCACCTTCCCGAGAAGAAACATGCACTACACTTACAGGACTAATGACCTAAGTAGTTGACGCGCCCGGAAACACGAATCTATCAATTAATCAAATATGGCCGAATAATTGAACTCTGCGCGTTCAAAAGAAAAAATAGGTATATTTTTCAGATTCTATGATGTACAGAACCCCTTGCGGTTTAGCTCATTGGTGGGCTTGCTCGCTTCCCTTGACGAGACCCCGGGTTCGATTCCCGGTCGAGCAAGGTTATAGTGTGCGTTTTCCTTCCGATATCCCTGTATATGTTGCTGTGTGACGATGATCAAACTCACTTCTCAGGTTAAGAAGACCGGAATACTGCGTGTGGAAGTCTTCGTCCTAACCACACGTTGCTCCTTAACCCCTAGTCGCGAGGCCGGGACGCTGCTGGTAGGCCATGTCCTTTGCACGGGCCGACACGCCAAGAACAAACATACAATGATATACTAGAAAGCAACAATTATTGTGAAAGGGACCTTACTTGCAACAATTTCGAAATGATCGTTTTAATGTGTGAGAGAGTTGCTGTTCCAAGTATATGCATTTTATTCTACATATTTTCCTGTTGCTGTTTATTTGATGATTGAAAGGCCCGTTAACAAGAGGAAACTGAGATGACATTGTCATAAATTCATAAAACTTTTGTATCCACATTTTTCATTAAATAATACAAACTTTCCATCTTCTTTCGTCACTCATCATTTCTTTTACTATATATATATATATATATATATATATATATATATATATATATATATCCCAAAAACATTTAGTACTTTCAGTTCTTTGAAAATTTTTGGCAAGTTCATGTGGTGGAATATTACAATTATTTATTGAGACTTACAAGTGTACATAAGTGTATGTAATGAGACTTGTACTAGTATTACAAAAATACCATAATTACGTTAGTGACGGATTTACGTCCAACTCTTGTCAAATATGTAACTTTAATTTAAATTCGAAAAAATAATTTGAGATAACGATGAAGGAAACGTGGGACTTAACTCGTTCTTTTAAATTGCTTTGATACTCGTCAGATATTAATAGAATCACTCCAACAAAACCGCCGCTATAACTAATTGGACTATTGAACTGTCATCCAGAAAGCTATCGATTTTTATACAGATAATTAGGGTCAAATGTGTGTCACTGTTAGGACTCGAATCTACAACCCTCCGGTCTACAAACTAGTTGCGAGTTTCGTTTTATTAAAGGAACGTATACTTGTATATAAATACTGAATTTAAATTAAGATGTCACTGAATATCAATACAACCAATATTAACATTTGAATTCCAATCACCCACCTGTTAGTCATTAAGTATCTGAGCAGCTTATGAACCTTCACTGGTAAGGACAGAGCACCAGAAAGCATTCTCCTGAGGGTTGGAAACAACAAAACATTTCTATGAGAGACCATTCGAAACAAACGGTCTAATCCTTCAAGGTGCTGATGACATGACACACAAAATGTCTAAAAGATTACACACCAATCGACTAAGCACAAAGTAACAAAACAAATAATTCTTATGCCGTTTGGTGGAGAAAAGCTTCTTGACTGCCCATCAGTTTTTCAGCCAGTTATCTTGTCCCATAACATCTAGAAGAGCTGCTTATTCTTAAGATGAGCCGTATAAGTTCAGATAAATCTATTGATTTTAGATACAATCCGAGAATGAAACTGAGGAGCAAATATCGACAGTCCTGAAAAGAAGTCGGTGCACCGCAATGCTCTATTCTGTGATCAGAAGAGCTGCTCACCTTCCGAGCCATTTAGTAAAGCTTCATGGCTCGAGAATGTGCTGCGCTTTGCAAGTAATGGTCTAATGACTTCAATGAATTCCGAAATAACGCAAAACTCAAGCAAGATGTTTTTCACACTCCTTAGGACACAAAGATCACGCACTTATCTATTTTAATTAAATTGATTTTTTCTGTCATTTCAAAACTACTGTGTTTTCGTAAGTTTATTTGGTTATTGCTTGCTCTAAAAATTCTTAACTTGATTAATAATTTTCGTGCCAGTCTGTTTATCTGGGTCAATCACGGAAACGACCAAACCGACGTATTTATTCCGCCATATCCATTCCGGCATGTGAGGTAGTGTAGTGCATGTTAGTGTAAGTGTGGGTTAGTAAGGGATCAGAATAGGACACGGAAAGATCGCGCGCAGTCCCTGGCCCGTTTGTTAGGGTATTGCTGCGGCATTCGATTAATGTTGATCGGAGAAACCGCGGAAAACTACGGATCAGAGCAGCCGACCGTTAGAATTCTCCTCCAGACAGCGACCTGAATTCGACATATCTGACCTAGTGTGGAAAATTCTGCCGCCGTCGGGACTAGAATCTCGGACCTCCCGGTCGGAGGGACTGCAGTGACATCAGCTGATGCATTGAGCGACTTCTCCCGGTCATCATGCGATGACTCGCTCTGTAGTTGTCCTCTATCTTCCCGATTCGGACCACTGTGCGTCGGCGCGGGCGGCCGGAGCCTTTCGTGCGGGGATCGGCCAAGTTATCGCCCGCGCCGCCGCCGCCGCCGCGGGCGATCCATCAGTGAGGGCGGACTCCGCCGAAATTAATCTGCCGGAATGGCGCGCGCTGGGCGGCCGCGGGGGGAGACTGCGCCGGCGGCGGCGCGGCGCGGCGCGTGGCGCGGAGCGGTGGGCGGGGCGGGGCGGGGGGCGATCGCGCGAAGGCTGCGCGCTGCACCCACGATGTAAGATACACAGGTGAGTTCACTCCTAGTCTAAATCTGAAGCTGATGTGAGGCTAGTTCTCACACTTCTCGCGTAGAAGCTCTGCGATATTTGGGTCTCGTTGGGCAAGGTCGTGATTGGTAGTTATCCATTTCACAACTCTGTGGCCAGCTGATTACTTATTTCAAGTCAGCGATTTGTCACTTCGCGCTGGAATTGGTAAAGTTTTAAGCGAACAGTTACGAAAATGGTAGGAAAGATTATATAAAACTGTGTAATAATCACAGTTTAAGATGTAATCTTAAGATGTATATCTTACACCGCGACCCAAACCGATCGTGCGCGCACCGTACGGACAAGCGAGGAACTAGCGTCAAACAGACTTCAGAAAATTTGCCCCAAAGGCGGCTAGTTGGACTCACCCATATATCTTACACCGTGGCTGCACCCAAGCACGCGTGCTCGCCCCCTGCCGCGGGGACGTCACGGCTGCTCCTCGATGGGATCTCGCCGAGTCGATGGTGTAACGGCTGCGTATCGGATTGTTATAACCAAGTTCGCAGGTTCGGACACGATCGAAGCCGTGGATTTTTAAGGGCGAAAAAAAATCCTTCGGAGGAGAAGTAGATTATGTCCGGCTGTCCCATGTTAGTGTATTGCATTGAAAAGATCCTCAAGCCTAAATAAAGCTTCTGAGCTACATTCAAATTGCATATTTCGTCGCCTCAGTAATACCTTCTTTCTCCGCTAGTTGGTGAATGACGCGTAGTAAAATTTGCGTGGTCAGACGGAAGAGCAGGCGTCATGGCCTGAGTCTCGCCACGTAAAATAAGGCATCAAATCAACTTCTTGGCTGGCCGAGAGGTACTAGCCGACCTAGCCCAACGTTTTGGTCATCGTGCTGCGATCTTCTTCAGGGGAAAAGCTCGATGATCGGACGCGCGCGGATTTGTACAAGGGAAGTGGCTGGCAGTCGGAAATAGACGGCGTCTCACGAGCACATTTTGACACATCTTTTAGTATGCTGATCTTAGAAGATTTATGTAAGACCGCAAAAAGAGATTAGTTTACAAAATTGTTAAGCTAGTAAGGTTTTGACAATAGTCTTGACGTATCATTAAAATGTAAAAAAGCTTTATTTTGTTAACAGTGCATGCAAAAAGTATTATATAATAGTAACATATACCTAGGACGTTCAGTAAATGCTTTTGCCTAGAAAGTCACTTTCATATCCGAGGACCTATGGTCGAAGGGGTTGCCTGAGACCCAAAACCCACGGTGCTTTACTGTATAATATATTTAAATCTTTATAAAACTTTATAATATACTAATTCATTGCTCAATCAAACCAGAGTTGGAATTATTTTTAAAGTTATCTTGCAACACATGTGAAAAGACTCATTGTAATCGTCAGTTGCCAATATGGCGTGCCAGAATGCGTATTTAACAGTTGTATTTAATTATTATTTAGAGTCATAGTTGAACAGGTTTGTTGTACTAAATAGAAGATTAATCGTGAACTCCCTGCGGAATTTTCAAAACACAAACAAGGCTATGGATGGGTTATTTCTAGTAAGGACTCAAGAAATACGTAACAAAGAATAGGGTGCATTTCAGAGTTGGATATGAAATATCAGTGTGAATTGCATGAATAAAAGTGTAGTGCGTCTATTGCAAAAGCTATTGAGAATATTGCATTGCATCAAAAAAATAACATTTTGCAGACGTTATCACTCAAATTTCTACATATATTACTACTACTCAAGAATCATAAGTGTCTATAAAAATAAGTAATTCATAACAGTAAAATAAGAGTGACTGAAGTGAATTTTAAAGTAATAGAAATATTCCAAAATTGCAGTTTTCACATTAATTCAACAAAATAGTCTTTGTATAGAATTATTATTCTTGTTCACTGTTTGTTGTATTACACCATTTATTCATTGTATTTTCCTACCTCTTAATTAAATAAATCGAATTTATAAAAAGTGAATGATCTTTGTAGTGTTGGTAGAAGCACGTGCATAAAGAATTCAAAAAGAACAACATGTGTGAAAGTAACGAACAGTAACGAGCTAACAAACCGTAAAACAAGAGATTATATTGACTTTCAATTTAACTCGTATATTTCAATAGTATTGTCATTTTAGTACAGCTATGTAAACTCTATTACAATTCTAAATAGTACGTGACTGGGAGGCAATGATAATTAAACTTTTTAGTACATAAACCTCTGAAGAAAACAGAAGAAAATTCCTCTCGGGTGAGTAGGTTTATGCAAAAAAAATGTTCGTGTAGAGGACATCGATTTGAAAATTCAAGTGTGTCCAGCCAAGAATGAAATGGATTGGCAGGCGACGTGACGCGGAGCAGGGAGGAAGGGGACGGAGCCACGGGGCAGTGAGATATTCAGGATCGTGAGGGCTGTGGGGTCTGACGGACAAGGCCAGAGCGACCGACGGGGTCGGCGATGATGGGCAGCGGAAAAAAGGGATCGGAAAAGCGGTTCGCAGAGAGGGTGGCAAATGGATGAAGCGGCAGGAGAATTTGATGACGAGAAGCCTGAGCAAGACAAGATCTGGATGGCAGTAGGTATGTGCCCTGTACAACTACACTGTTATTTCTTAACAGTTAACATTTCGTAACTTATGCGAAATAACAATTAATTCGTTTACCCTCTTATTCGCTGTTATCGGTTGAAATTGCAATCTATTGGTCCAAACCCAAACTCCTACACGTTTTCGCGGTAACCATTTTGTACGATAACGGTTTTATTGCAGGTATCAATCGTGATTAGCAAGTTTTCAAGTAATTCTCATTATTAAACACCATGTGCCTCATTTTTGTAAACATTGCAATAAAACGTTTGTCCTTTAAATTAAATCCGTCTAATACGTTTGTTAACGTCCCATTGCTGTTTATGTTAGATCTATGATATTTCCGTAAGTCTGATAAAATAAAATGAGTTACGGTCAAATAACTCGCATTAAAATATTTAATACTCAACAGTTATTTCCACTATATTTGTACGTAAGCAAAAACACAGTTTCTCCATCTCATTAGTTTTGGCACTTGTCACTTCACTATGCACAAGTTGCCTATTCGAAAGAATATTTGCAATCTAACCCGAATCACAAATCAATGTTATTTTAGTAATATTCAATTCACATTTGCGGCTCATCATATCACTTAATATTCTTCCTTGGCAGTTCATCCGGGCTTGTTTATATCAGCTGTTTCTCTCTCCAAAAGTGTTTGGGAAAGTAGTGCAAGCAAGCGCTGTACAGTGCTACCAACATAATTCGTCTTGCCCGGGGAACCACGGAAAACCACCAATCAGAGCAGCCGCCGCTGGAATTCTCCTCGAGATAGCGGCTAAATTCGACTTCGCCATCTAATTAGTGTCGAATACCCTACCACCGTGAGGACTGAAATTCTAGGACCACTCGCTCAGAGGCACTGCAGTTTGATGCCACGAACCACCTTTGCCGGCGAGGGCGGCGGGCAGGGCCTTTCAACTCCTATTTAACGCGGTGGAGATCATTACAGTGGCGCGCTCACCTTCTTACAGGAACTAAAATACGAACTTCTGCCAAAGGTACTTCAAACGTGCGTGGCTGCTGCGTAGGTTCACGAGACGCAAGCGGACGCGTCATGTTATAAAACATAGCGTTGACGTTCGCGCCTTCTTCAGGGGTTTGTTATACGTATATCTGATGAATAACGGAAGGTTTACAAGAAACTTTTCGTATTTCTCAGAAATCGGCCAATTTTTATGTTGGCAAGCCTAACCTGCAGGTGTACTAGCGCCTCCTATAGTAGCACCCTCAAGCTTTGTCTCCAGTTTTAATGCAGAGTTGCAAAACCCGAGGGCGACAGGCAGCGACGGCGAAGCGTCGAGCGCCGAGCGCCGCGGTGCTGCGGGCGTCCGTGCGGCGCGTAATCGGCGCTTAGCTCTGCCGCCGGCGCGTGTTTGGGCGCTCCCTCGCGGCCTCCACGCCTCGCCACGCCCCCTGCGCCCGCCCCACCCCGTCCCGCCCCGTCCCGGCCCGTCACTTCACTCCGCCCCACGCCGCTTCGCCCCGCCCCACCCTCGCCTCGCCTCGCCCCACCCCACCCGCCCCGCCTCGCCCCGCCCCGCCCCGTCCCGCCCCGCCCCGCCACTTCACTCGGCCCCGCGCCGCTCCGCGCCGGCCGGCCCTCCCTGGCTGTTTGCAGAGCGCGTTCAAAAAGCGAGGGTGGGCGCGGTCGCTTGCACACGCCGCAGTTGGGCAGCGCCAGCGAAATATTTGGCTTGCAAGAACCGGAATCCTGAAAGTCGCCACTTCATTTGAGAGCAATTAAGAAAAAAAGCCTTCATACAGATCATTTGGTCGGGAATGTAATTTTATCAGTAAAAACAGCTTAGCAATTAGAAAATTATAAATGTATTGTATTCCAAAGATACTGTGACGATGTTTACAAGAACATATTGTAATTTTAATTACTAATAAAACATTTGAAAGATTATATTTATTTCGGGGCTGAAAGTATTTAAATATGACTCAAATACTTCAATTGTATTTTCCAAAACAAATTATTAGTGTCATATTTTTATGTAAATATATTTTAATTAAACTATAGAATTAATACCCAGGTTCCGTTATTATTTAACAATTTTTCTTTAATTTTCTACAAAAAGTTTCATCAATCAATCAAGTACATTCAGTTATTTGAACTTTATTACTTCGATACTTTTACAAATTTTGTATATGATCGACAAAATTTTCTATCATTTCAAATATTTGTGGATGTAATATAAATGTAAATGTAATTGTGGTTGCAATAATATCTAATAATATCTAGTGCTGTGTCGGTCATACGTTTATATTAATTAAATTATATTTCAAAGCAGTTTGAAGTTCACAAATTAGACTCATAATGAAGCAAACAACAATGGTTCCTGTTCCTTTTTCCTTGAAATTGATCTTCCAAATTAGAGATCTCCAGGGACTCAGGTTGTAGGGAGAAGGTAGAGAACGAGCTTGACAGGAAAAAATAATACTTTTGAAGAAGAGGAACAAGGACAAGGAAGAAGTTGCTGGAGGTTTGGAGTACTGAGAGGAAAAGAACAATGACTCTTTTCCATTCAAGAACAATTACCAGTTGATTCGATGCTTTCACGGATAATCATCAAAGATAAAGATTTCGTAATTGAAATTTTTTGTTAGTTTTTTTTTTTTTTTGCAACTCAATCCTCAGTTGAATTTGAAATTGTCGAAAATTTTAGTTACATGAAAATAAATTTGGATAAACCATGAAGTGAATTGTGTAATTAGGAAAATATTTTGTGTTGCTTATATAAATTTCATAAGAATTATATTTACTGATACTGACGCCGTGATGTGACGGACTTGCCATAATGAATTCAGTTACTCCTATTTTCAAACGCGTATCTCGTTGTCAATTTAGCACTTCAACTCCGTCTTATATTGATTTTCCAAATGTAATATTTTGTTAGACAATTTTCCTTCATTGTTTATCAAAAAAGTTTTTATACCACAGGGAACTCTTGGAGCAGGATTACCTTGTAAATAAAAGTACAACTTTCTCTTCTTTGCACGACCCGGGTCGCATCCTCCTTCTCTATTGCTACCTTTTTTCCAAGTGAATAGGACATATCACTATCGCCTATCATCCATTGCAAGTCTCCCACTGACTATTGAAAATTGCCCACTGTTCATCGCTTAGTTCCACTGGCCCTCGGAACATAAATGCCCTCCAAATACCTTCTTACAAGTTCTTATCGCCTCATGCAAACTGTCGGTCGTCCACTCTTCACTGTGTAGCGGTACCTGCTTGCTGACAACAGCCAAACCTTATCACGGACATCGCCCACAGCAGCTGCCTACCACCCTTCTTCGTTTGCTCATTGACAATCACCAAACGCTCTTCGTTCAGCGCCCACTGACAGTTGCACCCGTCCGTCATTCAGTATCTACCTCACACTCACTCTTCACCAATCACCCGTTGCCCAACGACCTCTTCTCGACGATCCCAGCAATTTCAATATTTCTTCGAAATCATAAAGCCATTAACAGGACGTCTCCCTAGCTCATTCAAGCCTAGCTATTAAGAGCGTAGGCTTTCGCGACCGGAGTCAGTAGCTGATTGGCTGTTCGGGAGACGCCGCGTCCTAGGCACAAGTGCCGACGTTTCGGCCACCATTCTGCGGCCTTCCTCAGGGCGAAAATTTTTAAGAACAAAACTATTTTCGCCTCGAGGAAGGTCGCATACTGGTGGCCAAAACGTTGGCTCCTACCCCTAGGACACGGCGCGTTCCAGAGAGCCAAACAGCTACTAGTAAGAGTAAGTTTCCGGGATATGAAGTAGCTCCCTATTCTGAAACAAGTCCCATTACTCGGAGTTTGAAGGCCTTGATTATGCTCTCCCGCCAAATGCTTTTCCACCATTAGCTCACGCTCACGCTCACTACGCACCGCTGCACCTACCGCCCTCACGCCCAGCGAACAGCCCGTGAACTGCTTCGTCCGGGGCACAGGGGCCAACGTTTCGGCCGCTGTTCCGCGACCTTCCGCAGGGCGAAAAATGTTAAGGGTGAAACTATTTTCGCCCTGAGGAAGGTCGCAGATTGGTGGAAAAGATACTATAAGCGCCTTCCGGAGAGCCAACAGCTTCTAGTAGTGGTAATATTCTGGTATACGAAGTAGCTCCCTCTGGAACAAGTCCCAATACTCGGGAGTTTGGAGGCCTTGATTATGCCCTCGCGCCAATTGCGATTCCACCATCGCCCACTACCGTCCTCGCACCCAGCGAACGGCCCGTGAACTGTTGCCCTTCCCCGCTGTTCTCGCGGCCGCGGAGCAGGTAGCGGCGGCGCGGCGGAGCTGTTTTGCGCCCGTCGCAAAAAACGGGAAGGAAAAAGCCCGGGTGGCTCGTTTCGGCTGCAGCGGTGGCGGCGGCGGCAGCGCCGAGATACGCGGGCGCGGCTCGGCGCAACGGCTCTGCCAGCGCTGCTTCGCATGCAAAGCGATTCAAAAACTTCAGAATGTTCATTTCCCATTCCATCACTCGCGGACAGTCCATCTGCATGTCCTAACTAGTCGACGGCGCGGGGCCCGCCCGCCCCCCTCGCGCCCCACCCCGCCTCCCGCGCCCGTCCCACCCTCACCACCACCCGCCACCACCCACCAGCTCGCTCATTGCGGGTGCGTCGGAGGCAGGAAATTAAGCCGCGCGTTCGAAACATTTTGAGCCTCATGGAGATTGCCTGCCCGGCCCCTCCCTCCCACCCATCCACCACCTCCCCACCTCCTCCCTCGCCCGCCCGCTCCCTCGAGCTTCTTTCTGTGTCCTGGCGGGCTCTTGTGCCTTTTTATACGCATAAACATATTCTCGTCTTTCGCGGAAAGCAGCGTGGTTACGGCGCTCAAGGAGCCTGTGCGGCGGCGGCGGCAGCGCGACTCTCGAGCGGAGGCGAGTGGCTGGCTCCGCGCTTCATTTCGTTTTTCCGATCGAAAATAATATTCCCCGGGCGGGCGGCGGATAATGAGCTGCGGCGGTCGCCCGCGCCGAGCGGAGCGGAGCGGGGCGCGCGGCGTGGAGCGGCGGGGCGGGGCGGGGCCGCGGAGGCGCGGCTATTTATCCGCCTTTGAAGGGAAGGAAGAACGTCCGCGTGCTCGGCGGGTGAACAGCCAACCGGCGCGGGACGAGCTGCTGGACGGGCTCTTGAGAATGCGCTCTCGCCAATCTCTGCTTCCACTCCCGGGGTCTTCCACTGCGAGAGTTTACAGCTTCAGGTTTTTCTTCGGTTGGCGTGTCTGTGGTGGTCTGAGCGTCTCCTCAACACTGACCCTATATTCCGTGCCGCCTCCACCTAGACGAAGAAGGCGTATAAGGAAATGCGTAAGAACATTATATTCCATAAACATATTTGTATTTAGCCGTTGTATGACACAATTAACATGAAATACAATTCGCCTTGGAGGCGGTAGATCCCGAGGTTTATAGTCGGTCACCCAACCAGGAACCCGCGTTGTCTCCAATTCGCTTAACCTAAGTGATTTCACGTTGTTACGAATTCGCCTATCGGCGCCGGTTCCACGGTCGTGGCCTTTTTGTAGAACCATCCCAGCATTTGACTGAAGGACCAAGGGATACCACGAAAATCCCGGTCAGGGTGGTCGGCACGGGGACTGAACCCGAACCTCCCGAATGCGAAGTCAGCGCCCCACATCCTGAGCCACTTCGCTAGGTATCCCAATGGACATACAACACCTTCAGATATTTTGGTGCTGCCAACTCCGTGTCACACTAGCCCTCGTGCATCTATCGGATATCGAACGCCAACAAGCACTTACTACTCATTGCTCACCAATCACTGCCCATCATCAAATGCAGACCGCCCAGCGGTCCCATCCCCACTTTTAGTTTTCCTTTCGTCTTTACCTTCTCGTCTTTTTGTGTAAATTTCGTCCTTCACAAAAAAACGGAAACATTTAATTACTTTTCTGTTCGTTGATGAATGGTCTTGATATGGCCGCAACGTTTATTTCACCCCCACAAATAAAGTGCTTTTCTTTATTTAGGCTATCTTGTGAACTAGCTTGTTGAAAATTTCACTAGTAACAGTATAATATTTTCTAGGCATATAAGTGCATTTAACTAAAAATTGAGTCTTTTTGCCATGTTTAATTATTTTATACATTGAAAACAGCTCTAAATGTTTATACGGCTGATGTCTCCACGTTCTACCATAAGCCATCGTAAATCATCCACCATTTATTTTATCCCATCATCACCAAACCTCAAATTTTTGTATTGTCATGCATTTTAAAACTGAATCCATCATGTGCAACGCCTCCTTACATCTATCTTCCAATAATTACCGCTCACTACCAACTCTTAACTATCCAACAAATCACCTTTCAGCAATTACCCACATCCCAAACCTACATTTCCACGAGAATGTACCAAATTATCTGTCGAGCAAACTTATAGATAAAACGTACTTTTCCAATTTTTACCCGGTTTCCATGTTTGTCTGTCCCACTCCTTTCTCGCCCCATCTTACCTCTCATTTTCATCAATTCCTTTCTCCCGTGTACATACGCCTTACGTACCACATTCGTCTGAGATTGGCCAAATAACTTATGTTTCATGTATGAAAATTTAAAATCCTCGAAAGAATTTAGCCGAAAACATTAATTAAAAAATGTTATTTATGTTACAAGTCATTTAACTTAGTCCTTAAAGACTAATAGAAGGCGTTTTACATACAATGTTTTTTGTATTATTTCTAGTTATTCTAGATATTGAAAATAAACATTTAACACTTTCATGAGGTAACAATTACTCTTGATGATTTGTAGCAAGGGTTGATGTTACAGGGTCTTGGTACCGTTTTTAAATAATAATTGCAGTGCGCAGAAAGAACATAAGGACAAGGGTGGCCAAGTGGAAAAAGCGGGGAAAGGACGACGAAGAGGGAAAGGGGCAAAACGCGACAATGGGGACAAATGAGCAAAATTGGACAAGGGGAGAAAAGAGACAAAATGGGGAAATGGAGACAAATTAGACAATGGGAAAAAATAAGACAATTGGACGAAGTGGATCAAGGGGACAAGTGGGACAATGGAACAATATGGGCACAAAGTGGGACAAGCGGGAAAATGAGACAATGTAGACAAAATGGAACGCGCGGACAAAATGGGACCAATGCACTAAGTGGGATAATGGAACAAATTGAACACTGGGACAATGGTACAAGGGGACAAAATGGCACAAGGGAAATGGGATGAGAGGACTAAAATGAAGGGTACATAATGGAACACTGGGAAAATGGAAAATAAGCGTACATAAAGGGACAATGGGACAAGTGGAACAAGATCGACGTCGGGATAAAATGGTACAAGGGAACAAAATTGATCCAAGGGGCAAACGGAAAAGAGGGTCCAGGTGCACTAATGGGTTATGGGGCACAAAATGGATGAAATGTGACAAAATGGAGAAAGGGACAAATGGTACAAAAGGGACAAATGGTACAAAAGGGACATATTCATCTAAAGATTTATGCATACTGGTAAAATCTAACGCTGAGAGTCCGCTAAAATATATTTAATAGGCTATCGAGCATTTTAACGGCTGTTGCTAGCGTTGTTTAGACGTTTGGTTGCTAAGGAGCTAAGCGCGTGGTTACCGACGTAAATTACAAAAAGATTTTTGTCGTCTTCACTTCTGCTGCCGAAGTCCTCGTCATCAGCATCGCTCCGTATCCTCGTTCGTTCCTTCCTTCCTTCCGTCCTTCCTTTCTTCCTTTCTTCCTTTCTTCCTTTCTTCCTTCCTTTGTTCCTTTCTTTCTTCCTTTCTTTCTTCCTTTCTTTCTTCCTTTCTTTCTTCCTTTCTTTCTTCCTTCCTTCCTTTTTTTCCTTTCTTCCTTCCTTTCTTCCTTCCTTCCTTCCTTCCTTCACTCCTGCCTTCCTGCAGCAGCAGCAGCGCGCTGGGAGTATCGCAGCGTCGCCCATTCAGCTGCAGTGAAGGGCCCGCGCCCACGCGGCCGAGTTGGGCCGAGGCCTCCATCTCCGGCGAGAGCGCGCCGCAGGCAGCGCGTGGCCTGGCCGCCCACTCGAGCCAGAGCCCGCCCGGAACGCGAATGGATTCGGACGTTAATGCCGCGTGATACGCAGCACACGAACGCTACCAGCTCCGCCTTCCACGCGTCTTTTGCAAGGCTCTCACGAGCGGGGAAACGAGGCTGACCACGTGCGGACTTGCCTGGAAATATTATGTTCATGAACTGGATTACATTTTTGTTTTTGCAGCATTTCAGTTAAAAATTTAAGTTAGGAGATATGTCTTGTGTACTCTTCAACAATAAACGTCATAATCTTTGTTCTTCTGCAAGACTCAACGAGAAATTCTGTCTTGTCCAAAACGAAGTACTTCGTTTCATTAAAATTCTGCTTTCATAAAAACTTACGTAAACAAACAAAATATGACGGAAGTAAAATATTGTTTGTAATAACGAAAATCCTCTTTCTAAAAAGCAAAAATCACACATGACGAATACAGTCGCACAGATTAATAATTTTTATCCTACTCTATTTTGAAAAGGCTTACAGTTTTACAGCACAACCAGAAATCAAAACAGAATAATTATTAGAATTACTTTCACTCCCTGATAAATTAAAACACAAATATTTTTCTTTGAGTTATATACAATTATTTTTTAACTACTTCAATATTCTTATATAAAAAGGTGCGAGATAAATTTTGAACCTACATTTTTAAAGAGAAAAATTTGGAGTTCCAGAAACATATGACCCAAAACAATTATCTAGAAAACATTGAAAGCATCATACTTACTCTAACAAACGGATTTTGTACCACAATATTTGAATAGTAAGTAAAAACTTATATCAATGTATTACATTTGGTGGTGATCAAATAAAGTATCGAAACTTTTAACACTCAGAAAGATGCGACATAATAGCCGAAAAATATTTTAATTATCACACAAATAACAAAAACTCCCATTCAATACAATTACTGACATTTTTATTTGACAGTGAAAGAGATGTCCATAGATTGTAAAAAAATATTTTTCCTTTTTCTCTACTGTCGTGGTTTTGTATTTTTGGCACAGACCATGTCTGACAAGTTTCTTTCCATGACAGTTCTTCATTTTTTCGAAACTGATACGTATTTGTGTGAGTAAAAGGAGAAAAGGCATAAGAAACAACAGTGCGAATTATTGGAGTCTCACAGAGGTTTTCATCAAAGGGCTCAAGGAAAGACCATCCCCAAAGCGACTGTTCCTGGTAACCGGATATCTCGAGCGCAATTGCAAGTGTTAAACACTCAACTTCTCGGAAGAGCAGGCGTTCCGCCTCGCGCCCCCGCCCCCGCCCCCGCCCCCGCCCCCGCCCCCGCCCCCCGCCCCCGCCTCCCCGCCGCCGCGGCACGCCATCGCGCCAACTGCGTCGAAGGGCAACCTTATTTCTTGCGGGCTCGCCTGCGGAGCATCGGGCTTCTCTAGGGCCTCGCCTCGGCGCTCTGCACCTCTCCACCCCCGCCCCCGCCCCCACGCCCCGCCAAGCCCCGTCCCATCTCGCGGCGCTCAACCCCGACCCTCTCCTCGTCCCGGCCAGTTCCGTCCTATCCCGTCACGCCCCTACACTCCCTCCCCCATCACTCCCTGTCCCGTCCCGCTCCGTCCCGTCCCGTCCCGCTCCGTCCCGTCCCGCTCCGTCCCGTCCCGCTCCGTCCCGTCCCGCTCTGTCCCGTCCCGCTCCGTCCCGTCCCGCTCCGTCCCGTCCCGCTCCGTCCCCTCCCGCTCCGTCCCGTCCCTCTCCGTCCCGCCCCGTCCCGCCCCGCTCCGTTCCGTCCCGCTCCGTCCCCCTCCATCCTGTTCGTTTCGTCCGGCTCCGCTTCGCCCCGACCCTTCTGAACACTTTTATGTCTATGCGTCCCCGTTCCTTTCGTCCACGCACTGCCCTGGCCGTCCCGAGTTGCTCCGCTCCGCCCTGCTCCACCCAGCTTTGCTCCACCCCACACCATCACTACGCACTCCACCCCTCCGTCCTGCTGCGCTAGTCCTCGCCCTTCTCTCCGCTCTTTCCTGGCCCGCTCCTCCCCTCCCCGCTCACGCCGCTCCATCCGAGCTCACGCCGTTTTGCCTCGTTTCTTCTCCCCTCCCCCTCCCAGTTACGAGAACAAAGCGCCGAAGATCGCCCGGGAAGACGTTCGACTGCCGCGAAGAGAGGAACACGATTAAACACTAATCTGCGGCCGAGCAATACAATACGAATGAAACACGGAAAGGGGGCGGTGGGAAAGTGCGGATCTTTCACTTCGGCTTCGTTAAGTAAAAGCTTTCCGCGGCGGCGCGGCGCGGCGCGGGGCGCGGCGCGCGGGGCGGGCGGGGCGGGGCGGGGCGGGGGCGGGACGGCGGCCGCCGCCAAGTCTTCAAAGCGACCGACTTGCTCCCCCGCCTGCCGCCTGGCTGCGTCTACTTATAATAAACTTTTTCTTAGCTTGATACCTTGGCAGCGGCGAAGGACCGGCAGGGGGAAGAGGCTAAGGCTCATTAGGACTTCAAAGCGCTTGGCGGCCGCTGATCTTTCCCGGGAGCTAATTAGTCGCTCGAGAGCGCGCGTCGGCGCAGGCGGGGGCGGGGAGGGGAGGGGCGGGGCGGTGGTGGCGAGAGCCGGCGCTCGCCGCGAAAACAACGGAGCGCAGCGCCGCGCACGCCCGAAACTTGTGCAAACACGCGTGGTCGCCGGAACGGGGCGGAATTACGGCGGAATTATTCCTAACAGTGACAGCCGTACTAGAAACAATGTTCATTAAAATCACTGCCGATCGATTGGCGGTGGACCATTAGAGAAACGATGACGCAACGATCGAGTTTTCTGACCATTACCCCAACTGTGCGGTAGTTAATGAACGGTTTATACATTTCGCAGTCCGGTGAATCTTTGGAATCGCCGTTTACGTTCGCGGAATAAATCCTTAAACTACGGTAATGCAAACTACGGTCGTGCAAAACGAAAGGCCATTTACTTCACCTTTGACCGTTTAATGATGTGAAACAAATATTTTACGGCTTAAGATAACGATAAATTAATATTTTTGAGTTGGTCGCCACAGGCACGTTCTTCCCACACATTTAAAATGTGACTTACTATTACGCAATGGATTGAATCTCTTCGTTGTAATAGATGGTATTTTGCAGCAATGCTCTTTAAACAGCAATTTGTCTTGCAATGCTTTTTAAATCGCATTTGTCAAGGCATATAATGAACCGTTATGCTAATGTTTGATAAACGTTTTATTATTAGAACAACTACAAAGAACTGCAAGAAATTAGATAATCCCATATCAGCACACTCCAACACATCGCCTATTATCGGATATTTGACACACACGCAGCTCTTTAGAACAGTATTAGTTATAAATTTGTTAAAGTACTTGATCAGTTCTTTATGTATAGTACATTTACCCTCTACCTCTCCCGAACGAATATAGACCTGATAAATAAAATGTCTGCGTTCTTGGAACTAATCTTATCATTTGCCTTCATTGGTAAACAGTGTAATTCGGTGAAATTTTACTTTAAAGATATGAGTGTACAATTCAGAAATCTTACGAATTTCAACCCTGTCATCAAATACATTCTCAGTGTATTTTCAGCTCTTGACATAAGAAAATAAACCTAATGACACCAGAAATTTTCCAATTTGGACGGGCGGTATTTGTTAAGAAAATTCATTCTCTTTATAACAGATCATAATTCTAAAAGTGCTTATTTTTTGTTTTATTGACAATTTGCTTATTAATTCTATTGATAATAAAATCACGTGTGTGAACGTCGGTTTCATTGATGATGGCAGAAGCAGTATTTTCATCTCTTGACATAAGAAAATGAACCCAATGACATAACAGAAATCTATCAATTTGAACAGGTGGAATTTCGTACTGAAATACCTTCTCCATAGAACAGACTATAATCCTAAAAGTGCTTATTTTTCTTTTATTGACAAAACTGCTTTTTAATTCTATTGATAATGAAATCACTTGAGAGAACGCGAGGATCGTCTGTTTCATTGATGATGGCAGGAGCAGTGTAGCGTAATGGCGTGGGAGCAACACGCTCATCGAGTGACGAGCCACGAGGGGGAGGGGAGGGGAGGGGTGGGGAGGGGAAAGGTTTGGGCGACAGGTGCAGCGCTTCCCGTGTGAACCACCGGGAGAGATGGCTCAGTGCATCAACCTGATGTCACTGCAGTCCCTCTGACCGGGAGCTCCACTCCCCAAGGCGGCGGCAGGAATTTCAGCACTTGCTTGTCAGCGAGGTCGAATTCAGTCGCTGTCTGGAGGAGAATTGTAGCGGCCGGCTGCTCTGATCGGTAGTTTTCCGTGGTTTCTCCGATCTACACCAGGCGAACGTCCGAGCAGTACCCTAACAAACGGGCCACGGACCGCGCGCGATCTTTCCTTCCTCTTCCTTGTCCTATTCTCACCCCTTTCACACACATGCTTACACTAACATGCACTACACTACCACACGTGACGGGAGACCGGGGAGACCGGTCGGGAGCTTACAGCTTGTCCCGGCTAGGGCGGTGCCCCGCTGGTGGGAGATAACTGGTTGAGGGGAAACCTCCGCTAGTCGACGGTAGGTCGACGCCAGATTTCGCCATCGAGCGGGGAAAAGATCATCGCCACCTCCCGAGAAAAACACGCACTACTCTTACGGGACTAATGACCTAAGAAGTTGACGCGCCCAGAAACACGAACCAATCAATGAAACCGCGCGAACCGTTTGGGCTCCGCCCTGCCGCTGTGCGCTCTCCACTTGCGCCACGCGGACGCACCTCCTCAGCCTCACACCTCTGCTTCCTTTCTCTTCTTTCCCTGCTTTATACTTCGGTTTTTCTTTCTTGCCGTACGAGAGTATGTCAATAAAATGGAATATCTCGCGGTATTTCGCGTCGTTCTCGGTTGTGCCGCCAGGAGTCGCATGGTCGCCAGCGCTGCTCGATACAGTCGCGATTATGCGACATCTAGCGTCACAACCGAGAACGACGTGAAATACCGTGAGATATTCCATTTTATTGACACACCCTCGTGCGCCAAGAAAGAAAAACCGACGTATACTTCCTTTCCTTCTATCTTTTCTTTTTCTTTCCTTTTTACTTTTTCGTTATGGAGTACAGAAACAGTGATGTAATGCTGCGCGAAAAAACGGAGAATTTTTGGCAGAAAAACTTTTATTACAGATCCTTGGTAACGAAAAAGTGGATAAATCTAGTTGTCAAATTTTAAAAAAAAATTCTGTAACATGTGGTGTAGCCCGAATCCATGTTTTGTGGGTCTTAGATACCAAAAAATAGAATAACGGCAAAACATCTGTCTGTCTGTCCGTCCGTCCGTCAGTCAACAACGCAAGACTGTTCGGCCAATTTTCTCCAAAATTTAAATTTCCCAATCAATCTGGCTGATGTCATAGCTCCTTGAATTTGAAACCGATATTATAATTTGCGGGAGTACATTACATGAAGCCCCTGCCACCACTAGTTGTCCTTGACTTCTTTCCTTCCTTATTTGCTCTTCTTTTTTCCTTTTTATTCATTTACCTTCATCTTTTTCGCTTCTTTTTATTCTTCTGTTTTTTGTTTCCTGATCAGTTCTTCTCATGCTATTCTTTTATCGTTTTCTGTTGTTCTCTTGTCTTTTTTCGTTTTCGTATTATGCCTTTCCTCTTTTAGCATGTTCAACGAGAAGTGATCAAGGTGCAACCTGCAGTAGAGCCGGGCAATTTCATTAATCGATCACTGGGGATTTTGTTACAATATTGTATAATGTCAATGAATTTTCAGCAATGTATGCTATAATCGGAATCGTTCTAAACCGTGTCAAACTGAAGAGGGAAAGAAGGAGACGTACTTAAGTGTTACGGAGGGAGGGAGACGTAGGATGGGCGGGGGCGTGGCCGGGTGCAGAGCACGTGCGGGAGGGCGGCGCCGCCTGCTAATTAACCGTCCTCACGCTCCGACAGCGCTCGCCTTCCGCCCCCGCGCCCGCCCCCGCGCCGCCCCCCGCGCCGCCCCCGCGCCGCCCCCGCGCCGCCCCCGCGCCGCCCCCGCGCCGCCCCGCGCCGCCCCCGCGCCGCCGCCAACAAATGCGCGGCATTTACATGGAGAGATGAAACGATATCTGGCGTGATTACACGTCAGAGCCGGCGAACGCGCCCGGCACCACCGCCCCCGCCCCCGCCCCCGCCCCCGCCCCCGCCCCCGCCGCGCCTGCCGCCGCCGCCGCTGCCATCGGCGCGTCGCGTCGCCGCGCGGGCTCTCTGATTGACTCCAATAGCTGCGCGTCGCATCGCACTACGCGGCGGGGCGGGATGGTGGCGAGGCCGGCGGGGGCGGTGAGGGCGCCGGGGGCGGCGGGTGGTGGCGGGGGCGGCGGGGTGGCGGTGGGGCGGCGGGGTGGCGGCAGGGGCGGTGGTGGCGGCGAGGGCGGCGAGGGCGGCGGGGGCGGCGCGTGAGTCGCTGGCAGCTCATATCCTGACCCCGCCCCCGCCACCGCCACCGCCCCCGCCCCCGCCCTCCGCTCGGCGCCCGCTGTTTGAATATTTATGTGGCCGTGGCGCGGAGTGGGGGAAGGTGGAGGGCTGGGTGGGGTTGCGAGCGGGTGCGAGGGGGGAGGCGTTGGTTCCGCGGTGAGTGTTGTGTGGATTCGTAGTGGAAAGCCTGTTATTGGATCATGACGAAGGAAACAATGGTTGGGTCTACGCTGCCCAGCCCGAAACCCGTTGTATAGTAAGCGAAGTTGCAACTCAAAAGATTCGAGTTCGGTTATTGATTCGGTTTCTGCGGAGTTGTATTTATTGCCTGACACTTTCTCTTCCATTACAATTATTACACTCCACGGTATCTAAGCTAATACACCGTACCATACTCTTTGCTGTATTAAATGCGAGCCTGAACTTCAATAAAGGAAGAAAATAAATTTATTAAGCATGTAAACGAAAGAAACGCCGGTGTACAATTTGGAGTTTCCAGATACTATCCTCTAAATGTAGCTTAACTTTCATTAAATTATAGGGTTGCACGTGCACATTCTTCCAATAAGCATTATCACGTGAATTGAAAATTAAAATGGAACCGGAAATAAGTTTCTCATTGTAAGCCTATGGTTTTTGTAGCGTATGGAATGGAAAGTCTTCTTACGTTTAATTTATTCAAATTAATTTCTGCAGTTATTTTTCGTGATCAGCAATTCTCAGACAAGTATGACCCTGAATGTCTCAGGCTCATTAAGTAAGAGCAATCTCTCATGAAGATTCTACCGCGCATCTTCCTGCATAAAAGGAAACCACTGATGTTTTCAAGGTTTGAAGAAATAATTTGTTAACATGCTCAGAGCCCAGGGTTAGTTTGATATTATATTTTCGTAATTGTAATGATTTCTCACTTAAAAGGAACAAAAATAAATGAAATAAATGAATGGAAAAATATTTGTTTTGAACATTTCTGTTTCTATCCTATAAATATGTGTTGCAACCTGTAGATTACATTGGGTGTTACTTTTCAGGAAACTTTCTACTTATTAAATTAAATGGAATATTTATTGTTAAATAAACCAAGAAAATGTTAATAATATATTTAATAATTAACAAATTGAATTAACAAACTGGGAAAAAATTATTATTAAAGAAAATTATTATTTTAATTTTTCACATTTTGTCGATTTCTCAAAGAACATATTTTTTGTGATATTTTCAGCTATTTTTGAAACACATGTTTTTCTGGCCCAGAGCATTCTTATTTGTGGATATTTCAAATAAGACATAATTATCACTGCACCTATAAATACTTTCGTTTCTCTCTCAGGCGTTCCAATAACACTCCCAACTTCTTTAAAGTATCTTTGATTTGTGAATTCAATCAAGAGCTTAAAAAACTAATTGCCAACATAACGCATGAATCTTTGCAATGGAGCACTCATTGTCACTTCGACACATACTTCCGGTGTTGTAGCTGGTGGCAAAGTTTCAAATATGTCTGAATGTCCTTCAGGAAGAGCAGTCTTCCTCGTCCTCTCCTCCATCTCTGACAGCCGACAACTGAATATTGGCTGATGGATCATTCTCATCGTCAGATAAATGACATATCTCGTATACACACAAAAGGTCTTCTTTTTCTTCTAAACACAACCCTAGATAAAATTGAGATTACAGCGAAATGAAACTAAATGTTAGGAAAACGTTTTATAACAATACCAATCTCATCACATTTTGCGTGAGATTTACGTGACATACAAGCTATATACATACAATGTAGTACATAAATTACTAA
Organism: Acheta domesticus; assembly: GCA_031308135.1. NCBI lineage: Eukaryota > Metazoa > Arthropoda > Insecta > Orthoptera > Gryllidae > Acheta > Acheta domesticus. Next base: position 3,670,059 of record JAHLJT010009436.1, on the reverse strand, counting down.
TAATCTCTTTTTTAATTTATTTAAGGTCCCTTTTTAAAGGCAAAGATCATTAGCGACCACAATTATGTATACATCAATGGATTACATTATAGATTACATTACATGACAATTTATAACATTATAATCTCTTTGATATGTGATGAAATGCAGTTTACATTGTCCTTTGAACAAACTATTGTTAAAGTAATTGGTGATCGTTGCTTCTCAACAATGTTAGATAAAACATTCATTCTCATACCAGGTTTTAAGCAGAGCACACTATAATTCTGACGCACGCATTTAAGCTGGACCGACGAGATGTTGATATTCTTATTTGATCCAAGCAATATGCACAAATTTATCTATTTTAAATTTGATTTGTACTTGATTCAAGATTATTATTCTTAATAAATTACTTGAGCTGCGTTTGATGCAACCTGAGTATACACATTTTTAATTCAACTCAGTCAACTTGAATAAATTCGTTTCTTTTATCTTGAATTAAGTATGTTTTATTTAAGAATCACATAGCCATGAAATTTAAGGATTTTATGAAATGAATTGTTTCTAACTAATGAACTTGAAACAATCGTACGCAACAATAATTTAAGAGTTAAATATGTCGTTAAAGTGCTCTTCAAATAAAACTAATAATTACTAATAGAAAATAATTGACCCGGGGAAGGAGACCCACTATTGCCCCTTATTTCAAACAAATTGCTAGAGCCACTTAAATTTATAAAGATATTTAATTTCTCTCTGCATCAGAAATAACTTATCGTGGTAAATTTAAATCTGAACTCAACATATTTTCTATTTGTTTTGACTAAAAATATGTTTAAGGCCTCAGTTAAATCAGAACCTAGGGCAACTTGCTCCAGGTTCCCTAGGTCCCCCTTCTGGGCGGCTCAGCTCATGGTTTCTGCCCATCATTTAAAATGTAATGTCAAGAACATTTCAATCTGGTATGAGAGACTAATTTTATTTTATTTATTGCCTAATGATCTTCATTTTTTATTACACCGTAAGTAAATAACATGTATTTATTGTGATTATATATTTTTTTTACTTTATTAACGCCAGTCGTTCTCCATATTTAGGGCTTTGTGCTCAGTTCAAGTATGTGTAACTTGAGTAAAGAGGCGTGTGTACTGTATATATTTTATTTTATCCACTTAGCTATCTACTCCTCATTCATAATGTTTCGTGCGTGGTCTAGCCAGGCTGTTTCAACTCGGCCTCTCGCGGGCATGGGCACCTGCCAAAGAGGAGGTTGTGGAGGGGGAAGCGCTCTTATCAAGTTCGCTTTTCTTTTCGTGGAAGCAATGTGAGTAGTGCGATGGCTGGCAGAGGAAGCCACAACTCCTTTTTTCTGTCTCACCGGATGCCTTGCCATCGACGATGCAGCTGGAGATAACAGATTTACAGAACTCACTACTTCTAAATGACAGATATTTTAACACCATTAATTTGTCGCTATCATTTCAGAATTTATAAGTAGGAAGTCTTCCCCAAGCTTGATAAAATGCAGCTATGATTATATCCATGTTTGCGTCAACATATTATTGTGAGCAGCTTTTCTCTGCATTGAAAAGAATTAAAATCAAAGAAAAAATCCCGACTTCAAGACAAGGCGTTGGAAAACGTTCTATGCATCGCAACAGCTAAAGGATGACACCTGATATTACTTCACTTATTAAGAAGAATATGTCCAAAACTAGTTTCATAAAATATTGTTGAACTGGGTTGAACTGTACGTTTCCTGTTAAACCTAAAGATTTCTTTCGGCGTGCCCTCCACTCCCCAACCTAACCGCTTCCTGCTTTGACTGTCAGCGATGAATTATCGAGATCAATTCGCTCCGAGTGCTTATTTCGCCAAGCGCCGGCGGCGAATGTTGTCAGCACTGAGCACGCCTGTCTCCGCCAGTGCCCGCGGTGGCTCGCTGGCGCCCGCGTGCCCGCCCGCGTGCCCGCCCGCGTGCCCGCCCGCGTGCCCGCCCGCGGCCCGCCCGCGTGCCCCCCCGCGTGCCCGCCCGCGTGCCCGCCCGCGGGCAGCTGGGGTGGAACAGCCCGGTCTAGAACGTACGCAGAATACCATTCAGACTTTTAACATTTCCTCTTGTCAAGACTATTGATCCATCTTCATGAGATATAGTACACTCGTATGGCCGGACCGTTTTGCTAGATACAAGTCGTCTCAGAATAAATGTTACAAAATTCTAGGGCAAGTAGGACTGAAAGAAATATTTTTTTCCAATGATCACGCAGTGAGAAATTATGTGTAAGGTTGAGAGTGCCTCTGTACTATTATCCACCCCATCATGCAATGGTGTTTCGTAGGTTCTCGAAAGGTTTCTGACTGCGTTAGAGTGGGACCTGCGAAACACAAGTGCAATCAGTTATATACCAAAGGCCAAAGTCACATATGAGTTAAATGAAATTTCCCATCGTATATTCATTGGAGAAAACAGTTGTCATCGCTTCTTCCCTCTACATACTCGAGAAGTTTGTAACATTTATTCTGATACACAGCGAATTTTGCACGCACCAAATATTCATTGGAAAACGCACTTGTCTTCGCTTTTCCTCAACTTACTCGAGAAGTAACATTTATTCTGTGACACCTGTACAGCGAATTTTGGACGCGCCAAATATTCATTGGAGAACACAGTTGTCTTCGCTTGTCCCCTACATACTCGAGAAGTTGTAACATTTATTCTGTGACACCTGTACAGCGAATTTTGCGCGCGCCAAATCCAGATGGCGGGCGGAGGACTCGCAGCGGGCGTACGCGACGCGCCCGAGACAGCGCCCTAGCGCGGGCAGGGCGGGGCGCGGGCAGGGCGGGGCGCGGGGAGGGGCGGGGCGGGGCGGGGCGGGGCGGGCTGGGGGCGGCGAAAGAACGAAGCGCGCCTCCAGGCCCGCGGGCGCTCTCCTCAAACACAACTTGCCGCTAACTCGGCTCCCGCCCCGCCCCGCCACGCCCCCTCGCGACCCGCCACCACGCGCCCTGCCCGTCGCCCCGACGCAGCCGTCCCGCCCGGGGCGATTCGGAACTGCACCGGACTCTCGCAAGTTGATAATATTACGCTTCTTGGACATAATTTGTCGTCTAACTCGGGTGGAGGGCGGCGACGCGCCTGCCGGGGAGCGCGGACTGCCGTTCTTCTGGCTGTGGGTGGAGGGCGATGGTGGCGGTGGCGGTGATGGTGATGGGGGCGGGGGCGGAGGCGGTGAGGGTGGCGGGGGAAATGACGGTGATAGTGGTGGTGATGGTGGCGGTTATGGTGGCGGCGGGGCGGGGGCGGGGGCGGTGGTGAGGCGGGGCGGGGTGGGGCGGTGGAGGTGGCGGTGATGGTAATGGTGGCGGGGGCGGTGGAGGGTGAAGGCGGTGGTGGTAGCGGGGGCGGAGGCAGTGGCGGGAGAGGAGGCAGTGGTGGGGTGGAGGCGGGGGCGGTGTGGGGGCGGGGGCGGTGGTGTCGGGGACGGGGGCGCCGGCGGTGACAGCGGTGCGACGGCAGTGCCGAGGTGACGCTGCGTCGGGGGCAGTGGCGGTGGCGGTGGGGGTGGCAGTGACAGTCGCGGAGGTGGCGGTGGCAAGGTGGTTGGGGCGGGGTCTGGCCGCCGGCGCATGAGATGCACTCGCGGAGAAGAAATTACGTTGAGTTCGCCCTGCGCTCGCAAGCCATTGCTCTCTCGTCTACAACTGCCGCACATACTAAGAGAATTCATGCCAGAGGGTATGCTGATGTTGAGACTGCGACATGTGTGGTGTAAAATATATTGGGAGCTGGGCATCTACTCAGAGGTGGGTATAGTGAGTGGCAAGACGAAAAAGGCAACGAAAGGGAGTAATGATGCTGACTGAAGAAGGCGAGAGGAGAAGATGTTTCGAAACTGAGACTAGGGGCAAGAGAAAAAAGAAACTTCGACTCTGGTAGGAAGAAAGCGAGTAGGAATAGTTTAGAAACGCACGTAGCGAGAAGCTAGAACGAATAGAAAAGAGAAGAGGAGACGAAAAGAAATCCCTACATAAAGAGAAAGAGAAACAATTAAAGCAGAGCAGGCGCTGGATGGAAAAGAAAAGAGACAAGGTAAAGCAGGAAAAAACTATCGAAAAAAATAGGAACAATAATGTGTCGAAAAAGTTACACTGAATAGAATATGAAAGGATCCGGCGTGGCTGGAAACGAATTAGGCGGAATGAAGTTAAGTAGATTGACGGAGGTGAGTAGAGAGGTAGAGAGGGGGTGAGTAGAAAGGGGGTGAGTAGAGAGGGGGCGAGGGGGCGGCGAGGGTCGGCGAGGGGGTGGCGAGGGGCGGCGAGGGGGCAGCGAGGGGGCGGCGAGGGGGCGGTGAGGGGGCGGCGAGGGGGCAGCGAGGGGGCGGCGAGGGGGGGCGAGGGGCGGCGGGTGAGGGGCGGCAAGGGGGCGGCGGGGGGGATGGCGAGGGGGCAGCAAGGGGGCGATGCGCTGCGGCGCCGTTAAACGCGGGCGGGCGCGCATACCAGACGCCGCGCCGCCGCGAGAGGCCGCGTGCGGGGCTTCGGGCGGGCCAGGCGCGGCCCCGGAACCGGAAATTACGTCCGAAGCAAACAAGAAAGCGGCGCTGGCCTCTGTCAGGGCGCCGCGCAGCGCCGCGCCAGCGCACGAGGCCCCGCGCCGCGCCGCGTCGGGCTTCGCACAGCCGCGCGGGAAAGCCACTGCCAAGTCGCGGCCGAGCTCTGCACTTCAACAGGGGGTTACTGGGGCCGTTGCACTTTGATCCTGCTCTCGCCTTGTTTTTAAATTTTATTTTATATAGGATTGTTCTACAAAGTTCAGTTCTTTACAACTCTCCATTTGTTTCGATGACTTAAACCTAATTACTATAAACTAAATCTAATGAACACTACAATTAACGAGGAGACTCACCGAGTACCTCTAAGAATCATTAATATTTGCAAACTTTTTAAGATGCGAGCGGATGGGGTATATATTTTTTATTCTTGTTGTGTTTTCATTATATTTGTCTTTGTTATATGTCTATCTTGGTTGATGAGAGGTAGGTTTGAATAGAAGTTATTGGCAAGAGAGGCTGACGTGTGATGGGATTAATGTTAAGTTCGTGGTGTAATTGCTTATTGAAATAATCCAGGGGGCTTGAGTGATTGTTCTTAGGAATTTGTTCTGGATGATACGAATTTTATTGACGTTATATTTAGCCTCTTTTGTCGAAATTGGACAATGCTCTTGCCTAGATGTGAAACATTAGAGTTGACTTTGATCACGTTTTTGTGTCCAACAGTCGTTCAGCCACATCGAGCGTCTAGCTTCACTCAACCACTAAGAATTGGGAGCCGAGTACAACCACCTATTATTTTCATTTTTTTTACATTTTCCGTCTCGAGTTACAGAAAACCTATTTGCATTTGTAAACGACCCACAAACTTAATTTCACAGTATTGCTGGCAAAATATCAACTCGCACCACAACTACTAAAAGGGAGCTTAACAAAACACTACTTGGTGAAGATACATTAATGTACAGAAGCAAAACAGTAGACATTCTCATTCTTTACTTAATGAATCATGGGAACTGGACAGAAAACTTATCTAGATGGGGATCGTTGACACAGAAGCTGTTTTTTGACGAAAGTAAATCAAATTAAATCAAAATTAAAGCCATTGAGAAGTAAGTCCCAAGCTCTCATCTACTTCTATCATTTCATCTGGACATTTACTCAGTATCGTAATCTTTCTGAAATATCGTTTGGCAAAAAATTTGTTCAGCTTCACCCATTATTCAGCAATTTGCATTGTCCTTGTATTGTTCAGCTTCATCCATTGTCTTGTATTGTGCATCTTCACTGGAAAGTCACTATAAGGTTGCTGACCATTCCTGCACTTCAGCATGGAGGTTAGTTTCCTTGAACCTTGTCGAAATAAACCAGAATACATTGACACTTTCTTCATAGTTTTGTGTTCTGCGGATTTTTGGCGCTACTGAAAAGCACCGCCTGAGAGGTGAATGTCAAGCTTTCGGCTGCAGCTCTTTCTTTGTTAGAAAGCCTCCTCCGTCTCGTTACCCTTTCGATTTTCTTTATTCATTTCTCTTAATTCGAATCTCGGTTAACATGACAGAATCTTTGGCGCTTCTCAAAAGTTAGTATATTCAGCCTACCCATTTTTTTGGTATCTTATTGCCAAAGAGAAGTTGCGGCCAAGATCTTCACTCAAAACCTGTGTTACTGTGACCTTGATTTTTGTCCCTTGTCAAAGGATCAGAATGGTTTGCATTTGTCTTCCTAATTATGTGACCAGTGGCTCTCTAGCCTCATCCATTAACTGACTTTGCTCACCCTCTGATAAATGGGATCCAAGTTCTCGTCTGTAACTGCCTACTTTGAGTGGGTTACTAGTTTCCTTGACTGACTTTCCTGATTGCCGGCTGGTGAAACAGAACTGCTGGCAATTTTTGCAAGCAGGTTTGTTTTGAGAGACATTGTACCTCACTGTTTGCCAGGTATCGCCCAGACACACAAGCAAGCGACCGCAAAATTGCATCCAAAACTCTCTACGTAAACCGGGAGGTTACAGTGCTTTTGACATTTGACTAGCAGAAGTGCCTCAGAGCAAGATGATATCGGTTTTTATATTTTTGTGCCCAATATGCATTCAAAACCACAAAGGAATGTCACTGACGGGTGCCAAGATATGGTCTACAACTACCACCTTCAGTTCGACTGAGTTTCTTTCGCCTTTCTCGATTGTCGTTTGAAACAGAATCGTTGGCTCTATTCTCAATATGCTTGCATTGAGTGTCATTCAATCCCATCCATTGTCTGATGTATATCTGCTGAGAAATGTCACCAGAAGAAGTTTTGGTTGATTTTCAATTCTTGTCGAAATGACAATTTTGATATCAGTTTTGTGTTGAATTTTCCTTCCATTCCACTCATAGTCTAGCTTTGCAAATGTACGTAAGAATGTTACTTCAAAGTTACGCGGCACCGAAACTTTCGTATAGGACTGTGGAAGACGTTAATATTGTACTTATCGCTCATTTAGAAAGAATAGTTGGTATTTCGTTGACAGCTTTGTGTTTGCCCGGCGTTCATCATCGTTCATCGTGTGATTAGTGGTTGTGAACGAAAGATTTTGTGCAGTAGGTGTCGTTCGCAACTGCGACTTAAGCTGGGAGAGCAAATAGTCGTGTTGATTTTTTGGCACGGATCCAGCACATCTGAGTGTATGATTTATTGCAGTCAATCAGAAAAGCCTCTGTAAATCAAAGCCAAGCTCACGTCGAGGACTGTCAGTAAATCTTTGACACCTCCCAGGTCGCTCACTCATATCACAAGGTCAAGGAATAATTGGTATTTTGTTACTCTTGCTACCTATCGTCACAACTACAAAGCAAATACCGTGTGTACAAGCACAACTCGCAATCGAAGCCTTACGTTCTTTCGTAGCGTTTGTCTCGCAAAGTTGCAAGGTTCACAAGGCCTTCCTGCCGGTTACGATGGTAACGAGTTGAGGCGATTGGTAAGAAAATATTGCACTGGTTGTAGAAGGGTCTCTACCGGCATTCACTTAGAAGTGATCAGGAAATCACGCACTACTGATCAAAGCAGTAGGCCTCAAACGAATTCAATTCTGGCAGACATTACAAACGTATATGTTAAAAACAAGTCAATAAATAATAAACTCTAGTCGTAAGGTGATGCTTTTACGCCGACCGGATGTTGCTTAGCGCGCAGTCAACAATAACGATTTTTTATGTTACATTTTCTCATATAGCGAAGCAAGCGCTTGATAAGAGTGATTGAATCCTGCAACTTAGAACGCGTAGTACTAAGAGTTATAAACAGAGCGAGGATACTCCCCTTATAGATTACAATCATAGGGGGGAAATTACAAAAAGTAAGTTTGGGAAAACATGCGCTTCTCTTTAGCGCGGTTTCAATTTATCTTTTGGGAATCTGGATTCGATTCTTTGGCGTTGGTTATAGGTTTTTTCTAAGTTGAATATGGATGTTGCAGGGGACGATGATAAGGGTAGGAAAAATTTATTTGATTGGTATAATGATCAATCGTGTGAAGAACGAACTCATTGTTTCGTACATACCAAGGCGCTTTGACCGCAGTGGGAAGGATTTTATTTTGGAATATTGGGAGCATTTTACGTACCAAGGGGGCAGCTCCTCCCCAAACCGGACATGCGTAAATAAGTATGGGACCAATGCAGTTTTGTAAAGTATTAGGGAGAGATCAGTTTCAAGAGCTGCTTTATTAAAGGGTTCCAAACAACGTTTTGATCATTAATAAATATGAGAGTGGGATTGTTGATCCACCGAAGAGTGAATATTTTAGCTTCGCATTTGGATGGGTTTGGATTAAGTCTCCAAAAGTTGCCCAATTCTGAAAAGTGTGTAGTGCTTCTTGCAAGTGATGTATGGCTGATGAAAGCTGTGAGTCTGCTGTATAGATGGCTACGTCATCAGCATTAAGCGCCGTTGTGTATTTGCCTCGAACAGGAATACCTGAAGGCTGGTATACACGGTATAGTTTTCGTGTAGATTCTTCATGTAGTACAGACTTTACGCTTTCTACATGAGAAAATTATGAACATGTTCGTAATTTTTTCGTGTAGAAAGCATACAGTTTGACTCCAGCGCCTCTAGCGGCAGAATCGTTCACTAATGGTAATCGGCCATGTCTATTTTGTGGTTAGGTGTGTCAAGGTGCGATTGTGTGAAGTGATACATTGTGATAAACTACTTCTTTCCTTATCCCTGCCTTCCAATTTTTCTTCTCTATGCCCCTCATGGTTAATTAATACTAAATCAAGATCACAGCCAGAACGCAGGCATAGAATTCCATCACTGGAAGTACACGGAGGATGCAATTCAGTTGTTACCCGGTAGCCCCCCCCCCTTGCGGCGGCTTGTGGCGATTTATGCAGAAAGCGTATAGATCGTGTATGCGCTACTTTTTGGCTTTTATACGTTCAGGTTGATATTTTGACGTTTCTATATAGAAACTCTATGAGAATCTACACGAAAACTGTACCGTGTATATCGGCCTTTATCTGAGGGGAATGTGTTAAATAATGTGGGAGAGAGACAGAGAGAGGGGATCCTTGTGGGACCCCAGCGAGTATTATCGAGGGATATAAAATATAATTGTTTAATTTGACTGAGAAAGATCGATTTTAGATGAAACTTTATATTAATAAACTGTATATATATATATATATATATATATATATATATATATATATATATATATATTGTAACACCCGCCCCCGTACACACGACCACTCATCGTTGTCGGCGGTGTTAATCTCTCTCAGGGCGTGACCCGACTCACCTGTGGATTCCCGTCTGCTGCAGGTTGCCTCATGTGCTCGGCTGGAATCTATTTAGGACGCATGCGTGACTGGGCATATTCATGCTCTACACAGTAAAACGCTCTTTCATAATTTCTGAGTTTAATTCACAGCAAAAATAATCGGGTGAAGCCCCCCTACAGTTCTTAATACTATCTTAACCTAACTTATAACTAGCTTAACTTAACAGTCCAACCCTTCCGGGTCATCGCACGGGCGCTCCGTTCCTCCGGGCGTCGGCATCGGCCCGGGTGTCGGGCGGCAGGGCAACGGCGCTCCCCCCGTTTCCTGGGCCGGACGGGCAGCTGGTGGCCGCGGCGGCGGTGTCGCGGCACGCGGCAGGCCTTGGCTGCGGCGGCGTAGGGCTGCACGCGGGCGGCGTGCGCGACAGCGCAGCGGCGGCGGCGCGGCGCGTGGGCTGGCGCGGCGGCGACGACGGGCGTGGCAGCGGCTGCGCGCGGGCGGGCGCGCGCGGCAGGCATTGACTGCGGCGGCGGCGGCCAGGAATCGCCACACCAAAGCGTCTTTTAGTGGCGGCCGGCCCTCAGGCCGCGTCCGACAGCTTCTTCGTTCATTCGAGTATCGGCACTCACACGGTGTTCCGCCTCTCCCTTCGGCGGCACCTGAGCGGGCGGTGAGGTGGCGACGATGCGTTGCCGGCGGCGATCTAGCGTCTCGCGGCGGTCGTTACCATCGGACCCAACACCTCGGTCGTCGCTTACATCGGAAGGTAACACTCGCGGTCGTCGTTCGTCTCGGAATGGCCGAGTCTCGCGTTCGCAGCAACCTCCCTTGCTCGCGAGATCACATGTCTCACCCCCGCCTAGTGTTCGACTATTGGCGCAGCCAAACCGCGTGATGCGCGCCGTCCAATTGCCATGGGTCCATCGACGGTTGGAACCCGATTTCGAGTGGGCGTTCACGTCACCACGATTTCCGAGAAGACGCTGGGTGCTCTGACGCAGCGCTCGGAAATACCAGAGGTGTGGCAAACGGTCTTTGAACAAAGGGAGGCGCTCCCCCCGGCGGCCGGCGGCGACCCTTCGCGCACTCAGGTAGCGGAGAAACGCACATTTTCAGCCAGCTACGTTTTCCCCGGACTCCCTGTTATATAAAATATTCATCTCGCACACGCCGAAATTAGTTCGTGTGCGACCGTCCCATTACATTCACCCCCTCCACCGCCTAGCTATGAAATCGGAGAGAAAAGATGATTTCATGGCTCAACAGAAAACTAATGGCGACGGGAGCAAACGGAATAATTTAACAAAAAAAACCCTAATCAAAATATAGACGAAATACGCACTAAAACCACAAATAATTGAACAAAGTGCTTACAATAGCAAGAAAATTAAAAAACTAAGACAAATGAAGCGAGGGAAATACTATCGGGAATATCTCATCCACAAACACCAACATTAAAACCAACCCAGTAACGTCCTCGTTATAGGAAATAAGAACTCCAACCCACATCAACAATAAGTAAACCGTCTAACAATTAAGCAATGACAATTAAGTAAAATGTCGGTAAACGAATGAAGAAGACACAGGCAGTCGGTAGAGACTTAAACAAACCACATCAACAATAACATATAAATTCAACGAAGACTAGCACATAATAGACAACTAGAGCACTAATTAATTGACAAACAAAATACTAAAAATACGACAATAATTAATGAAAAGGACAAAACAGGTCTCATTCGCGAAATGGAATTAAATTAAAAGCATTATATTTTCCGGCCGGTTGCCTATCGTCTGTGACGAGTTCAAAAATATTGGGGTGAGGATTACCTCGAATAGTGAAAGGGCCTGCGAACAATGGAAAAAAACTTCACAAACAGACCTCTCGGCGCGTCAGACGAAGCAGGTGTGCGCAGAAGCACCCTGTCCCCGACTTTGAATTCGTGCGGTCTCTTGACCATCTTCTCTCTCCTTTCAGCTGCTCTATTTAAGTTCGCGTAAACACTGCGGCACCTTTCCTCATAGTTCAATACACTGTGCGTGGCCAGGCGCTCTAAAAGAGGAAAATAGGCTGGTGGCTTCTTTCCGAAATGTATTTCAAAAGGAGATAGGCCCGCGCTCTCGAGAGGTACTCGATTAATCCATTTATTAATGTGGGGCAGTACTTCTGATCCAAACACCTAATAAAATATGCTCCAGAATTTCGGAGACCGAAAGGAGTGCGACACCAAACATAACTCAAACCATCCTACAAAAATCCAGTGAATTTCTGGTCATCGGGGTGAATTGCGATCTGCCAGTAAGAAGAAACAAAATCAATAGCTGAAAAATATTTAGCACCATGGAATTTCCCTAAAGTGACGTCAATTGGCACGACCGAGTCGTGATCTGGAACAGTTACCTGATTTAACCTCCTAGCATCGAGACAAATACGAACTCCACCATCCTTTTTTCTTACTACTACCAGGGGATTGATATACGGCGTAGAAGCTCTTTTAATAACTCCTTCTGCAATCATGTCTGAAATCGTCTTATCTACTTCTGTCCTCAAAGCAAATGGAACAGGATAATTTCTACATTTAAACGGTGAGCGGTCGGTAACTTGAATGCGAAAGAGAAAATCCTTAATGGGTTCTGTCGGCCGAAGAAAAATTTCAAAATTATTGAACAACATGTCCCGTAAAGCGCTATTCTCGGCTGCTGTCAGACAGTGGTTGCGATCAATAGAGTGGGTGATACTTTCTCGTACCTCGTCCCTATTCAAATTGTTGATCCTGAGTTCATCAGCAATCAATTCATTGTTTTCGCCGGTGAACGGCAGTAAATACGGCGGTTCGAACCTCAACACGTTCTCTTTGAAATCGATACAGACCTGTAACTCACGTAAGAAATCAACGCCTAAAATGAGCTCGTAAGCTAGATTTTGATGACAAGACATGTAGCATCGAACTGAAAAACTCCGTGGCTAATAGTGACAAAGATTTGTTTAGTAATGGGATGGCTTTTCTTCCTATCCGCTCCAACGACGTAAGTTTTAAGAATGGGAAACTCGGGCAAATTTGAGTGTTCGCTCTTTAATTTAAAATAGAATTGCTCCGAAACGGCTGAAACTTCACTCCCTGAATCAATTAAATCTGGACTGGCTTGCCCTCGCACTCTGCGGCGATGATCGGACACCTACTTGCCCTGGCACGATCGACATCGCGATCCGCTTCCTCCTCAAATATTTCGTCAATAATAACGGTTCTCACTAGTGGCATCTCTACAGTACTTGTATTGCGTCCCAAGCGCTGATGCCTACCTGCTCCGGACGCTTCTAATTTTCCGAGGGTCGGTTCCCTCGCCCCTCGGCGGGTGAATGTCCATCGGGTCGTTCGTCCCGAGGTGGGCCTCGGTCGTGCTGTCCCCTGTTTCTGCCGGCGTCGCCCTCTCGACGCGGCCACCTCTGATTGTTTTGCGGTGGAGGCCTATCATTTTCTGTCTCATTATTCCCCGAAATTCGTGCCTGGTCGAATTTTCCTAATAAATCTTGGAATTCGTGGATATTTTCCAAGCGCGCGCTGTTCAGAGAATTCTGAATTCGCTCCGGGAACTGTGATGTGATGATCCAGATAAGCCGGTTATCACTAATTGAAGGATCGCACAAACGGAATGCTGCAATTTTCCCGACGGCATAGTCCAGATATGATATCCCCATCTTCGGATACCACCTCTTCTCTAATAGTCGGCGCTCATACGTGAATTTGGTTTCTTCCCCCCAAAACCGTTTCAAAAATTTCTCCCTAAATTCCTCGTATGTCTCGGGAATTTGTGACATTGATAAGCTCCACTGGAGTGCGGCTCCAAACAAATACTGTTGAGCGAATTTTGCTTTTAGCCTGTTGGGTACTGCGTTAGATAACGTAAAATAATCTTCCATGCGTCGCAAGAATTCGCACGGATGTTCGTTTTTTCGCACCTGAAAAACCGAGATTTGCGGCGGCGATAAATGAACTCTACTTCCGTGGCCGTCTGAACATACTCCTGCGGGTGTTTGCATTCGTCGCGCAAACCGTCGACGCTTTCTCGGATTATTTGTTTGAAATCCGCGCCCTGTTTCTGGATTGACGCCTCGGTCGTCGCTTGCAAATTTTTAATATCCCCATCAAGCCTAGCGACTTCCGCGATCACCTTCCCATCTAATCTCGCGATTTTCTTGCAATTCGCGGTGCCCTTTTTTTCAACTTCAATTACGGCGTCCTTCAATCCGTCACAAAACTCCGCGACTTTTCCCTTAGTTTCGTCTACGACAGATTCGACATGCGTGTGCAAGCTACGCATTTTCCCTTCCTGTTCTCTAAGCTTGACCTCTACCTGCGCCTCACACTCCGCGAGTCGAGCGTTATTTATCTCGATCGACGCATCTAGTCGTTCGGCGACGGCATCGATTCGTTTAGAAATCGCGACTGATTCCTGAGTGTAAGCGGCGATGTGCTCGTCTAAGCGTGCGGTCGCGGCACTCACCTCCGCTCTTACGCGCTCGCCTATTTGGTCGCTGATTCCGTTGAACCGTTCCGTGAAGTGCTCCGTAAGATCGGCAATCTGATTCGCCGTCTGTTCCTGGCTTTCCCCTAATTTACTGCGTAATTCAGCGAACTGATTTTCCTGCATTTCTTTATTTTCCAATAATTTGCATTGAAGCTCAGCAAATTGACTCCCCTGAATTTTAGTAAGATTTGCCATCTGAATTTCGTGAGTTTCGGCCAATTTTGCCATCTGATTTTCCTGACTTTCAGCAAATTTTTGCCATCTGATTTTCCTGATTTTCGGCAAATTTTGCTATCTGATTTTCCTGATTTTCGGCAAATTTTGCCATCTGATTTGCTATTACCGCCTGCATCATTGCCAACATCTCCGCCCGCTCCTGTGACGCTGATGGCTCACTCTCGTGGTCGGACATCTTGACGTTGAAACGCGCACACGATAAACACTTATCACAGTACACAACACACAAATACAAAAAAGCAAAAAACACAGAAAATACACAATACATAGCAAAATATCACCCTCGGCGAACAAATTATTACTTTGGCAATTCGCCAGTTTAATTATAGCTACTGCAGTCACGCATGCAAATTTAAGAGACTTTACTGAGGAATCGTAAGTCGGGTCACGTGGGTTCGGGCCATAGATCTGAAATCTACCTCGACATCACAGGTTCGGCGGCACGTCGTCAGTGAATATAGCCAAAATTGGCGACGATTAGCCTCGCCTGATTCGTCGCTTGCCACACGTTGCAAGGCGCCATTTGTAACACCCGCCCCCGTACACACGACCACTCATCGGTGTCGGCGGTGTTAATCTCTCTCAGGGCGTGACCCGACTCACCTGTGGATTCCCGTCTGCTGCAGGTTGCCTCATGTGCTCGGCTGGAATCTATTTAGGACGCATGCGTGACTGGGCATATTCATGCTCTACACAGTAAAACGCTCTTTCATAATTTCTGAGTTTAATTCACAGCAAAAAATAATCGGGTGAAGCCCCCTACAGTTCTTAATACTATCTTAACCTAACTTATAACTAGCTTAACTTAACAGTCAACCCTTCCGGGTCATCGCACGGGCGCTCCGTTCCTCCGGGCGTCGGCATCGGCCCGGGTGTCGGGCGGCAGGGCAACGGCGCTCCCCCCGTTTCCTGGGCCGGACGGGCAGCTGGTGGCCGCGGCGGCGGTGTCGCGGCACGCGGCAGGCCTTGGCTGCGGCGGCGTAGGGCTGCACGCGGGCGGCGTGCGCGACAGCGCAGCGGCGGCGGCGCGGCGCGTGGGCTGGCGCGGCGGCGACGACGGCGTGGCAGCGGCTGCGCGCGGGCGGGCCGCGCGCGGCAGGCATTGACTGCGGCGGCGGCGGCCAGGAATCGCCACACCAAAGCGTCTTTTAGTGGCGGCCGGCCCTCAGGCCGCGTCCGACAGCTTCTTCGTTCATTCGAGTATCGGCACTCACACGGTGTTCCGCCTCTCCCTTCGGCGGCACCTGAGCGGGCGGTGAGGTGGCGACGATGCGTTTGCCGGCGGCGATCTAGCGTCTCGCGGCGGTCGTTACCATCGGACCCAACACCTCGGTCGTCGCTTACATCGGAAGGTAACACTCGCGGTCGTCGTTCGTCTCGGAATGGCCGAGTCTCGCGTTCGCAGCAACCTCCCTTGCTCGCGAGATCACATGTCTCACCCCCGCCTAGTGTTCGACTATTGGCGCAGCCAAACCGCGTGATGCGCGCCGTCCAATTGCCATGGGTCCATCGACGGTTGGAACCCGATTTCGAGTGGGCGTTCACGTCACCACGATTTCCGAGAAGACGCTGGGTGCTCTGACGCAGCGCTCGGAAATACCAGAGGTGTGGCAAACGGTCTTTGAACAAAGGGAGGCGCTCCCCCCGGCGGCCGGCGGCGACCCTTCGCGCACTCAGGTAGCGGAGAAACGCACATTTTCAGCCAGCTACGTTTTCCCGGACTCCCTGTTATATAAAATATTCATCTCGCACACGCCGAAATTAGTTCGTGTGCGACCGTCCCATTACAATATATATATATATATATATATATATATATATATATATATATATATATATATATATATATATAACAACAGATTTAAAATGACAAGATCTGCTTGAGTGAGGTTGGAATGTAACTCTTTTTTTTCATTTCTCAAATTAATTGTTGTACTGCGCTTGCAAATCTTTCTTACTAAACCCCTTTCCCTGACAGGAATCCGCAAATGTTTCGTAATGCTGTGATACCGAACAAAAAAGTGCACATGACCAGTCGACGAAAAAATGAGGATCGAATTCCAATTTCAAGAAAAAAAACAGCCAAGGCCTCTTCCTTTTTCCTCGCAATGCGCCTTTCGTTCGCTTCGCTTCGAAAGAGTTAGAACAAAGGCGGCGGCGGCGGCCAGACGCACAAGCCTCCGCCCTCCGGAGAGAGTGCGCGGGAGGCTAAAGTCCGAGGGAATGCGAAGTTCGACGCAGAAAATACGGCGGCGCTCACCTGCGACGGCGGCGCGGGCCGTGAATACTCCAAAGCGACAGTTGACCGCCCACCCGCCCACCCACCGCCCACCCCGCCCCCCCACCCACCCGCCCCACCCGCCCACCCACCCGCCCACCCCCGCCCACCCCACCCACCCACCCGCCCACCCACCCGCCCCACCCGCCCCACCCGCCCACCCACCCACCCACCCGCCCGCCCGCCCGCCCGCCCCCACCCACCACCCCACCCACCCGCCCGCCCGCCCACCCACCCACCCACCCGCCCGCCCGCCCACCCACCCACCCACCCACCCACCCGCCCGCCCGCCCGCCCGCCCGCCCGCCCGCCCGCCCGCCCGCCCGCCCGCCCGCCCGCCCGCCCGCCCGCCCGCCCGCCCGCCCGCCCGCCCGCCCGCCCGCCCCGCCCGCCCGCCCGCCCGCCCGCCCGCCCGCCCCGCCCGCCCGCCCGCCCGACGCCCGCCCGCCCGCCCGCCCGACGGCCCGCCCGACGCCCGCCCCGCCCGCCCGACGCCCGCCCGCCCGCCCGACGCCCGCCCGCCCGGGGGAGAAGGGCGCCGCGCCGGGCAAAGGGATCACGGAAATTCCTTGCAAGCGAAGAGCTTACAGCTCTCTGCGGGGCACGCTGCCGCACGCAGAAAGTGTTGCAGAAAGTTCGTGATGGACGGTGTACATACGTAATAATAATAATAATAATAATAATAATAATAATAATAATAATAATAATAATAATAATAATAACAATAATGTTTTTATTTATTGCAAATCTGAATTTGTAAGCGATTTTCTATAAACCACTTTACAACATTACCTCATTGCAAAGTTTAAACAATTTACATAACGGGGTAGATGGATGTCACGCTTACAAGTACAACTGTTGTATTTAATCGTAAAGAAAAACAAATATTTTTATTGCTTTTTGTGGTCTTTTTGAAACGAGCTAACAAAGTATCTTCAGCAATTTCTGTCGTACAATAAAAGTTTTGAAAGAAACAGCATATAGGAGAGAAATTTACCTTTGCTGCAGGCAGCTATCGTCAACTCATCCAAATGTTGCGTATGAGGAAAAGTTTGGAATTTTAAATGCAAATCCATATTGTTTCCAGTTTCGGTTTTTGCGGGCGAAATACGTAGGTTTTGTCTGAAAAGTTTCTCCTGTCCATGATGTTGCAATAATATATAAATACTATATCGCATTAGATTTCTTCAGTTGTAAAGATTCATTATTACATAACACATCTGCAATAAACACTCATACTTCAACCGTTGATTCTAGAGCTTATTTGTTCGATGTTGTTGTGATATTTTTGGAACGTGTTACGTTGATTTTTACAAATGATAAAAGGCTATTTTTAGTTTTAAGTTTTTCAGCTTCTATGAAAAACTTTTTGTAGATTTATTTTTTTAATATTTTGTTTTAAATTTTACTATGACTATTGGCCTGCTTTAATTCGTGCAAATCAACGTAGTCGCTGATATGAAGTGATGTCTCAGTATATTTTGATTCGTCTGTCAGAGTCATGAATACTCTAAAGTGACCATGTGTACAAACTCGGCGATGTTGAAAACGAAATAGCGCAAAGCGACCAGAAAAACCCCTAAAGGAACTGAAAGGTTTTATGCATGGCATTCTGATGTATTGCAATCTGATTTATTTGTTTCAGTTGGTTTATAAATGACAGACGTTTGGATATAAATAATGACAAACAGTTATTGAATTCTATTAGGCGGTGTAATTAAATTCAGACAACAAAATATTCTGAAAAAGTTGCACTTTACCAAAAATTAAACAAATTTATTTTTAGATAGAAAATAGATGGCTATACTATATTTAGTTATTATAAATAATTATAGCATGAAAAGATTAATGGGACAAACTGAAAATAACGTGGTTTAAACTACACATATGCTTCAAATGGGCTGTTGTGCTTGGGAGATGACTTGGTGTCTGTTAATATTCAAAAATATTTATTTTTTTATCTTTACTCTTTTGTTTTAAATGAAAAAACTTTGCAAATTAGACAATTATTTTTTGTAAGTGTGTACAAATTAGGCAATTATTTCTAATGTCAAACAAAATATAAATACGTTGTTTTTACTTTCTCGCCTTCCGAATACTTCGTAAGAAGAGAAAGTTATGTAATCGTGCGCCGGAAAACGGGGAATATTCGCCAGAAACACTCTTATATCTGGGGTCTGGTTTCTTTTTTCATTTTTTCCATATATTTCTATTTGGGTGAAGTGAAAATTATGTTTGCGTAGCGAAATTCGGGCAAACCACATACACCATCACATGCAGAGACAAAAAAGTTCTCCCGTACTGAGCACTCGGGCACGCGTTCGAGAGAAGTTGCTCTTTCAGGAACAACTGCCGCGTAGAGCGCGCGAAATGAAGGCAATTAACGCGGCGAGCACGGTCGCGCCCCGCCCCTGTCCTGCCGCCTCCACTTCCCGCACTGTCTCCATTGTCCCTCCTGTCCCAGCTGTCTACGTCCATCACTGCCCTGCTTTCCCTCGTATCCCTATTTTCGACATTAGCTTGTCAGCTACGGTCAAATCCTATCTGGAGGAGAATTCTAGCGGCCGGCTGCTCTGATCGGTAGTTTCCCGTGGTTTCTCCGATCAACACCAGGCGAATGCCGGAGCAGTACCTTAACAAATGGGCCATGGAGCGCGCGCGATTTTTTCTTACTCTTCCTTATCTATCCTCACCCCTTACACACATATACACACACTGCCCGACAACACATGCCAGGGAACCAGGTCGGGAGCTTAGAGCTTGTCCCGGCTGGGGACGGTGCCCCACAGGTGAGAGATACCTGGTTGAGGAAAACCCCGCTAGTCGACGGTAGGTCGGCGCCTGATTTCACCATCCAACGGGGAAAAGATCATCGCCACCTCTCGAGAAAAACACGCAATACACTTACGGGACTAATGACCTCAGTAGTTGACGCGCCCAGGAATCACGAACAATCAATCAATCAATCAATCGTCTATTCTTCCATTCTCGTCGTTCTATTCATTCCTCGCACTCTCAGCAATCCCCCCAATCTCGTCGAACAGCCGATCTCACCAAGCACTGCCGTCCACCTGTGTCTGCTCACTGCAAACACAAACCGACACTCCTTGAAACTTGAATGGTTTCTCCTGCCCTACCATCCTCTGACACCACATCTCTCAAAATCCAATCGTTTCCATCCTCTTGCCTTTTATCTTTACCAAGATGTCCTGTCGTTTCAATCATCTCTTCTTGTCTTACTCTCCCCGCTCTCATATCTTCGCTGCTTTTGTTCTAATATCTCTCAACCCTTGCCGCTTTTGTCGACAGCAATGCCCGCCGTCACAACCTTTTCCCTCGGCTGTCCCTGCTTTTTTTTATCTCCACTGCCCTGTCGTCCTCACTACGCCATTTCCGCTGTCACTGTCTACCACGCCATTTCCTGGGTCCCTCTCCTTCGCAGGACCCGCTGTCCCTTCCGTCCCCTCCGCGTTAACTTGACCGAAAACGCGTTCGCTCCTGTATTTCAGCCCCCTCCACTCATTCTGCAAGCCATGCTGTTCTCGCAGTTCATTCGTTTTCTTGTATCCACGTCTCTGCAAACTATTCTGCCCCCATCGTCCTCTCAGTTCACTATCTACATTTGTCATATTCATGCTGCATCTGTCTCTCATCGTCTTCACCCTCCTTCAGAATCTCATCATGTACGCCTTCCCGCCACTCTCACCACTAGGAACACTTCTAGGGCCTTTTCTGGCAAAAATTGTATCTTCTCATCTGCTCTATTCGGCTATCAACCTGCACATTCATCTAAAATTGTCGCATATAGGAGACAAAATTTGTATCGTAAACGTTGATGATCTGTCCCTCCTTCGTGCTCTCTAAATTTGAGAGGGTCTCCTACCATGGCTTCTTGGAGCAGTGCAATTGGCATCAGGTGAAACTCGATTGGCACCATCCGAAGTGAATCTACAGTGCTCGAATTACAAACTGTCACCTTCCCCGATTCTCTGGTGACATCACGACAAACGATTGAAACGAATTTCCCGATGGTATCCCACGTCACATCGGATAGACCACAAACACCAATAATAATTTAGCCCTTAGAGTAGCGTGCTGCACATCTTTCTTCTGTGTTTGGGGCATGAATGCGTATGTCTTGTATGAATGTACGTAAAACTTAAAAATTCAAATGTAAAGATTTGTATTGTACCGGAACACCACCTCACGATCCTTCAGGAGATCCGCGCTTCGAGATATCTTGTTAGTTTCCTGTGACCTGGCGGTTTGAGGGACAGTGTCCCTAGCCCTTCTTTTACTTCATTCATTGAACATGTAGTCGGGTCAGGACCTTTCCCCCTTTCTTTTGCCTCCCTCAAGCTCTTCCGTTGTTGTTTTTCTCGCTGTAGGGACCTCTTAGGGCCGTTTCTGCTGCTGTAGTCGGTGATGGGTGAGGGTGTCTGTCTAGTATTGAAAAATAAAAGATGAATGGAAGACACATTGTAGGTTGAATCTGTTTCAAATCTCAGGATCGTGAAATGACGCAGCCTCGAAACAGCAGTCACTTACCACTCTTATACCGCGATTTTTCGAACTTTACCCCTCAAGACCACTCAAATCCCATCTTCGCGATAGAATATGTCTGGGTATTTTGCATCTTTTTTCAGTCGTTCCGCTAGACTTCGCATGATCGCGACCGTATCAAGCAGTGCTTGCGATCGTGCGACTTCTATCGGCAAGGCCGAGAACGACGCGAAATGCCGTGACATATTCCATCGCGAAGATGGGATTTGAGTGGCCTTGAGGGGCAAAGTTTAGAGAAATAGCAGTCTAACGCACGTTTCTACGTTACCCAGGAGGGTTGGGATTAGAAGGACTTAACGAATGAAAGGTGGAAGATGGTGTGTAGAAAATCACAGACACGCGTAAACCTTGTCTAACCGAGACTCGAACCAACGATTTCTCGGAACTAACGCTAGTGCCTTTGCTGCCGGCCGGCCGCGAAGGCTGATACTTTCACGGCTTTCCAACCCGGTTTCCCTGACACACGAGTTGCGCTGCCATGTCCGTTTTCCTAATCGATTTCCATGCTTATGAATGACCCCTCACACTGCTTTAGTCACTAATTCATTTGCACACGCCAACACCTACACACGACCTCCATAACGGCTGTCATCAGCTTCATCCAAAAGACTGCTGTACCTCCATGATTAATTCTTCTGCGTACTGAAATATTTCTCAGCCTTCATAATCCGCTCCGTTGCACACGCTGCTTCAGCATCGCTCGACTTCCTCCTGCACGCTTTAGAACTCCGATGTTGTTTACTCATCACTCAGCATCAACGTTGGTGGTGCCCTTTCACTTTCTTTCACGTCAAGACCTAATCTCAATACTAACGACGCTATGTGCCTATTATGTAATTACACGAAATGTCTAAATAACTTAGCTCAATAACAGCAATTCCAAGACATTTAGACCTAACTTTAAATAAAACATTTTCTTTTCTGTTAATATCATCTCAAGAGTTTTTGGTATGAAGCATAGAATATTTCTATTTTCAAAATATTAACCTACTCTTTTTAAAAGCTCACGCCAAAACTGGCGACATTATATTCATAAAATGTGGTTTTGGAGCAGTTTTAGTATTTTATTTCCTGTCGGAAAAGCGGATGAAGGCCTATCAGTGATGTAAATATTTATTAACACATTTTTCAAGTTTATTTTCAACCACAAAAATTATGAACTTTCATTGCGGAGACGGCATAATTTAACAGAACGATTAGCATATCTGAGAACATTAGTGACGTTATTAAACAATGAAATGCTCTCGTTAATTGAATAATGTTTGCTGGGTCTTGCAATCTCGCAAATTGTTCTTGTGCTTCCTTAAATTGAACCTAATTTAATTTTTAAAATTGATATTTTCATGAAATAATTCGTGGTATTTTTTAATTAAAATTCATAATCAATTAAGATAGCAATGTAATAATATATTCTAATTAAATTCTAAATTATGTGTTGTTATCTGCAAACATCAGAAAAGAACTGGCGAACGCAAATCAACCCCGCCAAAATATCAAGGCCACAAATGACGAATTTTTGCAAAGCGCCATTGGTGCGGAAGAAGTGCTGTAATAGGAAGTTTGTGCATGCCTTAGTGGACAGCTGTCAACTACAACCTTGCTCTTCTGCGCATGCGCAGGTGCGCAAAAGTGATGTAGAAGATCGATAGTGTTGTCGATTGCTTTAACGTTCGAGGGTGCATAAACTATCTAATAAGAATTTAAATTAAAATATTATTGCGGACGTATTCTAAGCATGTTTGCTTTTTTAACTGATTACTACTATACTTTTGGTTCTTGGTAAAAGAGCAATTCCATAATTAAAGTAGCATCAGAATTATGTATACTCTAAAGATTTAATTCAAAAGTGCAATAATATTTAAGACCTAAATACGAAATTTATTCACCATCACTCGGAATCTAAACGTGATCCTACGTAACAATTATCATCAAATCATTTAATTAAATGTTAAATTTTAAGTATTCTGTGAAAGGAGTGATGGTGTCTCTTTAGCGTACCTTCCTCAATTCCTAGAAGTTGCGCCATTAGAGACGTGTGTTTAAACTCCGAAACACAAACAGCGAGAATGAAATGGAATGTAATAGGCGCGAATAACAGAGAGCAGAAGGCAGATTGCGTCCCGGGCCGCGTTGTGTGCTCTATTTTGTGCGCCTGAGAGGGCTCCAATGGCACGCGCGCGCCCAAGGCTCGCCCTCCCCGCCCCGCCCCGCCCCGCCCCGCCCCGCCCCGCCCTCCCTGCGCGCGCCTACGGAGCGCAGAACAGCGGCGGTGGCTTACGCGAGTCATTGGAAGTGGACGAAGCGCGCGCTCCGACGTTGCCGTCCGCCCCAAAGGGACGCGACGCCACCTCGCCCGCCCCGGCCCGCCCGCCACTCCCTCCCCGCCCGCCTGAACCGCTGCGTCCGCCCCTCCACGCCCGCCCCAAAGGGAACCGCCTCCCACTCACCCGCCCCGCTCACCCCGCCCCGCTCACCCAGCCCCGCCTGCCCCCCACACCTCCCCGCCTTCCCCGCCACGCCCCGTCCCACCCGCCTCGCCACGCCCACCTGCATCGCCCCTCCCCGTCCTCCCGCCACGCCTGCCCCGCCTCTCTCGCCGCGCCATGCACGCCCTGTTCCGCCCGCCCCGCCCGCCGCGTCCCGCCCTGCCCCACCCGCCCCGCCAAGCCCGTCCTGCCACGCCCACCCCGTCTCGGCCGCCCTACCCCACCCTACCCCGCCCCGTCCGCTCCAAAGGGACCCGACGCCTCGCCACGCCCACCTCCGCGCCGGATTGCGCCAAATTGCTCGCAGGCGTCCCGCTTCCGCCACCCGGAGCGGTGTGTCCGCCCGACTCATTCGCCCGACCCCCCCCTCCACTCCCGCGTCGATCTTCACTTGTCCACCCGTTTGGAAGTTGAACCGCCTCGCCCCCTCTGTGCACCAGGCCTCGGAACGACCGCCGGCCTCCTCCGCATGCGAACACCCGTCTACCACCCACCCCCGCCGACGCCCCCATCTACCCAACCAAGCGCAGACATCCACGCACACCCGTTCCCCTGCTTAGAGTCCGCCCACCACCACATCACCCCCCGGCGCAATCTGCCACCCCAAACGCCTCATCGGCACCCTCCCCCACCTGCACCGCCTCGACCACTTCCGCCTCATCCTCATCTTGTCGTTCGCCCCTCCCCCGGGTGCCATCACGCCCTGGCATCCCCCACCCACTTATTTCGAAAGCAGCTCTCCCCGCCGATTCCGCGCCCTGGTTTTGATGTCCCGCATCGTCTCCTCCACGCGCCCAGCCACCGTCTCGAAGCCCGCCCGCCCCCCCCTCGCGCGGCGCGCTCTGCTGACGAGCGCGTTTGGCGCGTGGCTTGCGGCGCGCATTGAAACCTCGGGCGGCGCGTGTCACTAAGCGCGCTGAAAGGACGCTGGCGGAGGACGCATCGCTCCGTGGGCGGCGGGGATTGAGCGGGCGGCTGAGTGGAGGGTGAGGCTGTGGGTGGGAGGGCGGGCAGTGGGCGGGTAAGCAAAGGGCTGGCGGGCAGGAGGGAGGAAGGGCAAACAGGAGGGCGAGCAGGATGATGGCAGGAGGGCGGGCACGAGGGCGGGCAGGAGTTCGGACAGGAGGGCGGGCAGGAGGGCGGGCAGGAGGGCGGGCAGGAGGGCGGGCAGGAGGGCGGGCAGGAGGGCGGGCAGGAGGGCGGGCAGGAGGGCGGGCAGGAGGGCGGGCAGGAGGGCGGGCAGAAGGGCGGGCAGGAGGGCGGGCAGGAGGGCGGGCAGGAGGGCGGGCAGGAGGGCGGGCAGGAGGGCGGGCAGGAGGGCGGGCAGGAGGGCGGGCAGGAGGGCGGGCAGGAGGGCGGGCAGGAGGGCGGGCAGGAGGGCGGGCAGGAGGGCGGGCAGGAGGGCGGGCAGGAGGACGGGCAGGAGGACGGGCAGGAGGACGGGCAGGAGGACGGGCAGGAGGACGGGCAGGGGGACGGGCAGGAGGACGGGCAGGAGGGCGGGCAGAAGGGCGGGCAGGAGGACGGGCAGGAGGGCGAGCAGGAGGACGGACAGGAGTGCGGGCAGGTGGGCGGGCAGGTGGGCGGGCAGGTGGGCGGGCAGGTGGGCGGGCAGGAGGACGGACAGAAGGGCGGGCAGGAGGACGGGCAAGCGGGCGGGCGGGCGGTTAAGCGGCGGCGGGCGGTCATGTGCCGGGCGCGCGGGGGCGGGGCGGGTGGCGCGTGTCACTGGGCGCGCTGAAAGGCCGGCGGCCGCGCGCGAGTTCCGTCATTTATCTCGGGGGCGGCGCGGCGCCCCGTGCCGCACCTCGTCGTAATCCGCGGCGCTGTCATTCGGAGCCCCGCAATCCCGCCTAAGTCGCGCGTACACGCTCGCGTCGGCGACCCTCCGCCCGCGCCGCCGCCCTTCATTGCGAGTCCCTCCGCGCGCTCGGAGGTACAGAGGGTGACTAAGAGTAAATATTACGAGGTTTAAGGTACGAACTGGTTTGGAGATGTTCACTTGTCCTCACTGAGCATGTGGTGGAAAATTGTATTTAACGAAGTTACACAAGTGACACTTTCCGGGTTGTTAGACAACTCATCTCTCACCGGGTTCTGGAGAAGAAATTCCTTTAAACACATCATAACATGACTTTGCAAAGGGCAGATCATAATGAATAAGCTCCCAATCAAAGAAAAATGTCACGTGTGTAACTTCGTTTTATGAAAATTCTAAATACGTGTTAACCCTCAACTACTGGTGTAACACACTGGGGTCGGGTCAAATGGACCCGACCATACTTATTTAAGCTCTTTGTAGGTATTTTGAGAGGAGTGTGTATTTAACAGTTTTTATGAAGTTTAAATACATGTAAAAAGAAAAAATCGTCTTATTTAAGAAATAAAATAAAACAGCTAATGGACCTATTCTTCTGGACATTTTCTTCTGCCTACGTTGTAAGTACTATAAACCTGATCGCAAGTGTCCACTTCTTTCATACAATTGTAAAAAGTTAGAATTCCTGGCTTCTGCAGAAGATCTATGAATTCGTTTAACTTTTTTCCTTTGTGAATAGTAGAAACTAGAGATCGTGATATGCATGATAGATAAGATGTCATCTCGTTTGTAAAGCTGAAGAGGCTCAAATTTCTCTTTCGAATCGTTTTTTGCTTGGGAGGACTTCCAGAGGAGTGTCAGGTTTGTTCTTATCCAATGTTCCAAAACTGGCCAATTGTGCTTTCACCCACTAGAAGCAGTATTCGCCACTAACCGAAAATGAGTTGCGAAGACAGAGATATCGCTAAGGCGCCTCGCTTCCACATTCATACATATAAATGTACGGGAACAATAAAACTGGCCTTGCGTCAGAAAAGGCAGTTGAGAGAACATATGTCAATGACATTTTTCCACGGCAAACTCTGAATAAGAACGTTTCCAGAAGAGATTACATGCATCATTAGTCCGCCGTGTTCTCGCAAATTAAAAAGAGAAAATGCCTTCGGATCAAACTGACCCGATTGCAGTAGATAAGGGTTAAATGGAGAAGTAATCATCTTCTATTCCCCTAAAAGCCCTAAAAGTTTCCAACAACTGTACTGAGACACTTGTTGAACTTTTTCTTATGTAATACATAACTCGTCGAATTACTTTCAAATAAAACTTAGTTTTAATACAGTAAAATTACATTCATAATAAAGAATATCTGGAATACCTTGATATCTCGTATTTTATTTGCCTTTCGGGTGAAGAGGTGAATAAAAGGGCGCAAATTCATACCGGCACGGAGCCAGAAATTTACTTGTGGACAAATAACGTCAGTGAGTTTCTATCACCGATTAAGGCAATCTGATTTGAAGGCTGTCTACTCTGATGAGCAATTTCTGCCATTCCGTGATCATTTCCGATGTTTTTGTAGCGCCATTCTAAACTATAGACGACGATCACGCACAATTTTGCCTTCGTATTTCCTTGATCCCCGAGCGCCAACGATCATAGTAGCTCAAGAGCCCTTTTGACACATTCAAATAAACAATAGACTTTTATCAATTTTTCATTATACTCGCGTGAAATGCCTTATGATAGGTATTTTATAACAATACCCTTGGGAAATCGAGTTTTGATTTTACTTTTGCGACCATTATTACTGCTACTACGTACCCTTATGTTTAGTACAGTTTATATGTTGCCCATAATTGCTGATAATAATTTCATCTATGCAGGAGCTTTTACCATTCGTAGGGTAAATTATATTTTTAAAAAATAACTTCAATATAAATCGAAAATATTCAAAATTGCTTGTGACTTGTTAAGAATAGTGATTGTAAAAATGTGTGGATCTTGAGTTCTATTTAAATACTTTGAAATGTGGAAAATGTTTTCGAAAAATTCGAAGCTTAGCCTATATTGAATTTTCAGGGAATTTTCTTCTCTTTCTTCATTAATAAAAAAGTGAGTATTTAGTGTTTTGTGCGCGTCAACTACTTTGGTATTTATTGCCTAAGTGGACTGTATGTTTTAACGGGGGTGTCCGTATTCCGACACCGACCTACGAAATTTAGCCCCCAGAGATTCAGAAGAATACCATCCAAGCTGGGATAATTTCGAAGATTCCTGACCGGTCTCGTAATGTGTTGGGTAGTGTATCCTAAGTAAATGTGAATGTGTGTGTTTGTAAGAGGAGTGGAGGACAATGATGAGGAAAGGAAGATTACAAGCGGTCGGTGAGCGCGGCATTCATAGGATATTGGTGGGAGAAACAAGGGAAAACAAGAAAAGAGCAACCGACCATCAATATTTTCTTAATACACTGGAAGAATTCGACCTCGTTATGTAGCTGGTAACGTCGGGACTTGATCATTACAACAGGTCAGAGACGCGGTCTCAGCAACGTATATTGTCACTACGACATCTCAACCGGTTAATGAAAAGAACGTTTTATTTATTGTACATCGTGCAGTAAAATACTTGTACAATGAAATACAATATACTCGAAGGCTGGATATACTTTGACCTCGAACACAAAAATAGTGATCAATTCGTTTCTGACGCTAACTAACTTTATTTCTTAATCTTAATATAAAATTGTCTTTCATTTACTGCCCAATTTACTATGAATATTCTCTTTGCCTACAATAGTCTAGGAGTTGCTAGGGATGTGTTCAGAATTCCATTGCTTTTAGGCATTTACGGTGTCTCGCCAGTGATAACAAGTAGAAGAATATGTACTTGAAGCATATGTAGACGAGAATATTCCAAAATAAATCCGGATGAGCTGTAAAGAACGAACAAGAAAGCAAAGCAGAAAATAACGTTCCAGGAAATAGAGGCTCCATGCCATTCCAGGGGCGACCTAAATACGCAGAAATAGCGAAAGGGCAGCTGGCGGACGCGCTAGCCGGGGCAGCGGCTGCATTCGCCTAGTTGGGCAGCGCACGTTTACGCAACCTCTCAGCGGGCGGCGGAGGGTTTTTTGCGCGCGCATATTGCCCGGAAGACAAAGCGCCGCGCGAACTCGCACATTCAGCGCGTGTTATTACCGCGCTCTCGCCGGCCGCATTCCCCCGGCGCGGCGCCCGCCCCGCCCCCCCCCGCCACACGCCACCCGCGCAGCGCGCACCGCCGCCCCGGGGGCGTCCCGAGCGGCTGGCCCGCCACGCTCCACACCTCCCCGTCCCTCCCGGCCTCCCCGCCCACCCGCCCTCCCCGCACCCCGCCCCTCCCGCCCTCCCCGCCCCCGCCAGCCCCGCCCCTCCCACCATCCCCGCCCCTCCCGCCTCTATCCGCCCCTACCCGCCTCTACCCGCCCATCCCCACCCTCCCTGCCCCTACCCGCCTCTACCCGCCCATCCCCACCCTCCCTGCCCCTACCCGCCTCTACCCGCCCCTCCCCACCCCTCCCTGCCCCTCCCAGACCCTCCACGCCCCATCCGCGCCCTTACCCTCCACTCCTCGCTCCTCGCCTCACGCCAGTCCTGGTCGTCCCCTCATATCCCTGCCCCGCCCCTCCCGACGACACCCGCACAACAGGAGCTGCCGCCCCGGAGGCGTCCCAAGCGGCTGGCCGCCACGCCTCACTCCTCCCCGCCCATCCCCGCTACTCGTCCTCTCCCCACCTCACGTCCACAAGGTCTACCCCGCCCAGCCCCGCCCGGCCCCTCCTGATGCCACCCACACAGCGCACGCTGCCGCCCCAGAGCCGTCGCAAGCGGCTGGCCCGCCATACCTCACACCTCTCCATCCCTCCCCGCTCCTCGCCCACTTCCGTTCAGGCCACTTCCTGCCCCTCCGCGAACCTCTCCACCCCTCCGCACCACTCCCCGCCACTCTCAACCACATCCCTCCCCTCCCCCGCTCCTCGCCACACATCCGACCAGGTCGTCCCCGCTCCGCCGGACGCCACCCGCACAGGGCATCCCAAGCGGCTACCACTTCCCTCCCCACTTCTCCCCGCCACGCCCTACCCGTACCTCCCTGCTTGTCGCACGTCCGTCCAGACCGTCCGCGCCCCGCAACACCGCGCGACGGCATCCGCACAGCGCGCCCTGCCGCCCCGTCCCGAGCGGCTGGCCGTCGCGGCTCACACCTCCCCGCTTCCCCCCGCCCGCTCCAACCACTCTCCGCCCCTCTCATCCCCTTCCCTCCCGCCCTTCCCCGCTCCTCGCCCTACGTCCGCCAGGTCGACTCCGCCCCGCCCAACCACTGACCCAGCGCGCGCCGCCTCCCAGAGGCATTCCAAGCAACTGGCCCGCCACGCCTCATACCTCCCCGCCCATCCCCGCCACTCACCGCTTCTCCCCGCCCCACGTCCAAGGTGTAACCCGTCCGGCCCCGTTTTGCCCCTCCCGGTGCCACCGACCCAGCGCGCGTCGCCGTCCCAGAGCTGTCCCAAGCGGCTGACCCACCACGCCTCACACCTCCCTGCCTCTTTCCGCCCCCGCTCACACCACTCCCCGCCCCGCCCCGCCCCGCCCAACGCCAACCGCACAGCGATTCCTGCCGCCCCGTCCCAATCCGCTGGCCTGTCACGTTTCACACCTCCCCGCCATGCCGCCTTCTCTCCACCGCTGTCTCTCCCTCCCACTCCTCGCCGCGCGTCAGTCGGGGTCGTCACCGCACGACGTCCTCACACAGTGCACAACCGACACCGCCTTTCTCACCCTCTCCGTTCCTCTCAGCCGCTCTGCAACCCGCTCCTCCCTTAAACGGCCCCTCACTCTTCGCCCCTTGACGTCCTTCGACTTCTCGCCCCACCCATTTTCTTCCGGCGCCTCATGCCCCGCACCCGCTTCTGCCTCCGAGACGTCCAGTGCGGTTGGCCCCGCCTCTTCCACCTCCTCTCAACTATTGTAACGTGGGTAGGGATCTACACCACGCCACGACGTTGGGCAGGAATCTATCGGACACGAGTATATAGAATTTATTTACGCGAATAATTACATGTTTACAGGACCTCACTCTAAGGTGTTTGTCAGAGCTACCCAATGAATTCAAACAGACTTTCACCAAAAAGGAATCAATGACAATAATGGTTTGGGATCAAAAAGGTGTAGTGCTGGTGAACGCTGTGAGGACCTCGTTGATCTCACTGGCGGCTGACTCCTTTGAAGAGGGTATAGGAAAGCTTGTCTCATGTTATGACAAATGCCTCAACCTCCATGGTGACTACGTAGAAAAATAAGTAAGACATTGTTAATCTTTTAGTCAAAAAATCATCTTGTTATCTCAATTTGTCTTTTCTTGATAGCCTATCGGAACTTGAAAGAAAAAAGCCCTAGTATCTTGGGCAGCTGGCGGGCCCGGCGGTGGGCGAGGAGCAGTATGAACATCGGGAGGGAGAGAAGCGGTACAGTGCTTAACGTGAGTGTGGAGAAAAGGTTCAATGGGATAAGAATGGGGTAAATGGGGCGGAAGTGTGACAACAGAGTTCTGTGAGGGGACAAGACGACGAGACCCGAAGGAGAGCAGAGTGAGGTGAAACGAAGGTTAGGCGCTCAGCAGGGCCCGCGAGGAGGTCCATGTGGCAGAAAGCGAGGTGCGAGTAACGGCGCTCAATGGGGCTGAGTGAACGACGAATTGAGACGGAACGGTCCTGAGTGCGGCTGGGCAAGATGGTCGGAGCGGAGCTGGGTGGAGCGAAACGGGGTGGGGATGGTTGATTGATTGATTGTTCGTGATTCCGGGCGCGTCAACGGCAGAGGTCATTAGTCCCGTAAGTGTAGTGCGTGTATTTTCACCGGGATATGGCGGTGATTATTCCCACCTGGATGGCGAGATACGGCGCCAACCTACCGTCGACTAGCGGGGCAACACCCACCAGCGGGGCATCGCCCCAGCCGGGACTAGCTCTCAGCTCCCGACCTGCCTCCTGTCATGTGTAGTGCATGTTAGTGTGTGTGTAAGGAGTGAGGATAGGACAAGGGAGAGGAAGGAAAGATCGCGCGCGGTCCGTGGCCCGTTTGTGTGGGTACTGCTCCGGCATTTGCCTGGTTTTGAACGGAGAAACCACGGAAAACGACCGATCAGAGCATCCGGTCGCCAGAATTCTCCTCCAGACAGCAACTGAATTCGACCTCGCTGACAAGCAAGTGTCCAAAATCCTGCCACCATCGGGACTTGACCCTGGGACCTCCCGGTCAGGCAGAGCCACAGAGGAGTGGAGCGGGACAGGGCGGCCAGGGACAGCGGGGAGCGGTGTGTGGCGGGGCAGGGGCGGGGACCTTCGCGGAGCACCGCAGTGCAGATTGGGCTGGAATCACCACCTTGTGCTGACGCGGCGCGCGGGGGCGGGGTGGTGGCAAGGCGGGGTCCGCATTTTTCTAAATGAATTTCGCTTCATTCTCAAACGAAGCAACACAATTAGGGATTTAATTCCCGCGCGAAATGGTGTTTGTTATAAGTACATACTCTCTGAAATCTCATTTTCAAGTTTAAAGTGACAAAGCTGAGGGCGACATTCGGGAAAAAAGGCTCTCCTTTCCCGCCGCCGTCTCGTAGGCGGTCTCCTCGTCCGCGCCGCACGCGCCTGGCGGCGGGGACGGGAACTAGGGGGAGGGGCCGCGGGTGACAGCGCGTGGGAGGCGCAGATGAGGAGAATTTGCCAACGCGACAGTTCACAGTCGCAGCGCGCTCCCCCGTCAAGAAATGCAACAGGAAGCGCGGCGCGGACGCGTGACACGGCGGGGAGTGGGGAAGGGCGGGGATGCGGAACGGCGACGGGCAGGGATGAGGAGGGGAAGGGGGAGGTGGCGGAGCGGGGAAGGGGGATGCGGGACGTGGAAGGGCGGGAATACAGAGCGGGGGAGGGTGGGGAGACCGAGTGGGGAAGGATGGGGAGGCGGAGTGGGGAAGGGCAGGGTGGCGGAGTGGGGAAGGGCGGGGATGCGGAGCGAGAATTGGAGGGGATGCAGAACGTGGAAGGGCGGGGATGCGGAGCGGGGAAGGGCGGGAGACGGAGCGGAGAAGGACAGGGAGGTGAAGTGGGGAAGGGAGGGGATGCGGAACGGGCAAGGGCGGGGAGGAAAGAGCAGTGAGTAAGGGCATACTCAGCAAGAAAAGAATCTGTATTGAAACGGGATATTTACTGTCTACGACCTTTTTCGGAACAGTGGGTCTCCGTATCATTTGGTAGGGAATGTTAAGCCTCCTTGGGGGGAGGGCGAACGATCATTTTAAAGATTGGAGAACGGATTCACAAATTCGGTGTCCGTCTTGGTGGGCTGTTTTGAACAGAATAAATAATTGAATAAATAAGAAGAGACACAGATAGAGAGAGAGGGGGGAAGGCAGAATAGGGCAAGGAGCGAGAAGGTCTCGAAGAGCGTTGAGTGGCAAAGGGAAAGGGCAGTGAGTAAGGGCGTACTCAGCTGTGCGGCGTCGCGCGGAGGTTATACTGCAGCGAGCGCTCGTCCCGCGGGGCGGCGGGCGTCATCGCCAGCTGGCGGAGAGAGGCGCTCTGACGTACGGAGATCTACGCCTTGTTACGGCGCGCGTTCAGAGCACTTTTTGCCCTTTTCAGGAGTTATCTCTTGACTCGTCGGCGGAGCTCTTCTTACGACTAGCCTCGCGCTGCAGAAAACCTTGAAAGGAACATCAACGTCTCGTAATTTATTTATAACTTGTTGTTAAAATACTGGTTTCAGTGTAGCAATATAAGATGAAATAGTACTCGAGATAAATGTAATGTATTGCAAAATAGTTCACGCAATACAATACGAATGGTTATCCTTGTAAACAACGCTTTCTTTCAAAATTCAAAGCAAACTTTCATTTTCTCTCGTTAACATAGAAATATTACATTCCTCTCCTGCTATTGTTTTTACTTGTGTTTACATGTTTAATTACGAAACCATTAATAATTTAAATAAGATATACGGAAATATGAGAAACCAGCCTCTAATTATTAATGATTTATCCTACAGGCAAAATTCATTTTACCAGTTTCCTATGAGTTGGATTGTCTATTACTACTTTCAACGATTATGTGAATGAATAAGTTTACATTTTCTAAGACATTTTTGTAGTAAAGCACTTTAGTATTAAACAATTGCCATTTGAGAAGAGAAGATTACTGAGTTTGTATACCTTCTTTGACTTGTTCGGTTTGGTTTGATATGCTTATAAAGGTTGCTGACTGAGATGCTATAATGTGAATCAACGAGTCGACTTTGTCGTCCCATTTTATTAATTCAGTTACCTTTATAAGTTACATGGGATGTGCAATATGCTTGCCAATAGCACAACGAACATGCAGATTAGGAAATGTGCTAGAAGTAAAGGAAAGAAAGTATTTACTCACTTTATTTAAAAGAATTATATTGAATCACTCTGAAACGATACAAATTATAACTGAAGGGCACATATTGCAAACTTCTGGCCCTCGATAAGTGGTATCCATGATAAGAAAATTTCGAACTAGAGAACAACACTGTTAACAAACCGAAAACCCATCTTGCGCTTGTAAAGAGCTAGTTCTGGCAGCAATCGGGAAAAATACGAGGTGTGTCGTTTTAGACCGCATTTCTCTACAAATAATTTAGTTTCAGAAAAGAAACGGGTGATTGCTGGTTTTGAAACGAACCCCTCCATATGTGTATTTATGTATTACTGCACTCTGGCTAACATCTCAGCGTTGACGAATTAAGTGTGGTGGTGTATGTTCCAGGAGACAAGTACGAGGCCGTGTCAATGGACAACGGCTACAACAAGTACATGATGCTCAAGATTCGCAGCGTCAGCAAAGGAGACTTCGGCTCGTACAAATGCGTCGCCAAAAACTCTCTTGGGGAGACGGACGGTGTCATTAAGCTCGACGGTGAGTACACGCATCACTCCCTAACAAGTTTCACTGTTAAGTATTTAAGTCAATGATGCCTTATTTTCCGAGGAGAGGCTCAGGCCATGAGGCCTACTCTTCTGTCTGGCCACGCAAATTTCGCTAGGTTTCTTTCACCGTCTGGCAGAGAAAGTTTTCACTCGGGCGATGAATCAGGAGTTTTGAATTCTGCTCAGAGGATTCATTTAGGCTTGAGTATCTTTTACATGCAGAAAATCTATAACATGAGGCTGCCGGCTTTACTTCCTCTCCGAAGGAAAGTGTAAGGAGAATTTTTTCGATCGGATTCGAAGCCGCGAATTTGGGTATATGAGTTCGATAACCTAACCGTTACACCACCGAACCCTTATGTATCCTTATGCAAAGAAAGTGTTTAACACTATTTTACAAATAGGTCAAAATAATGTATACAGTCCTTCCATCATTAAGAAATTTATTAAAGAAAAATAAATTAAATTAATGACTAGAAAGACCTTCTCACAAAATCTCTCCTCTGAAAAAAAGTTTATAAGTATCCCATATATTGCACCTATATCCCAAAAGATCTGAAGAATGTTTAAAAAATTTAACATAAAGGTATCTTATAAAACTTACAACACTCTACAAACATTATTTCCCAACAATACATCCTCTGTACCCTTAATGGAAAAAAGTGGAGTTTACTTATTAATATGCAACAATTGTAATTCTACTTATGTAGGACAAACCTGTAGGAAGTTTTCCTGTAGACAAAATGAAAAATCTCAGATCATGGAGTCTGATACAAGAATACTCCACATTTTCCAACCTCCTAATTCAAGACAATCACTTTTCGACCCGGATAATAACTTCAAAATTCTGCATTTCCAAAATAAAGGGAACGAGTTGAATATTTTGAATAATTTAGAAATTTTAAAATTATTATTATTTTAAAATCAAAATCCTAACCTAATATATCTTAATTAATAATCACAATAATTAAAATCCAGCCCCATTATTAATTTATTTATTGACTAGCTTTCCCAAATTTGATTTCATCCTTCACCTTCCCTCAGTCCGTACCTCGTACGAATCACAAAATGACATCCTCCTAGGACTGATCACTAAGTTTACATAATGTTGTGATTAATCTACGTTACTTGGGTAAGTACTCTCAATAATTTTAATGTTTAATAAGTTTATGTACTTCCTTAGTTATTGATGCAGTTATTCATGTGCTAATTCGTTAGCTCACTTTTAATATTGTAGAGCCGCTGACGATGGGAAAAAATTCCCTAAACACGTGTATGGCTGAATTTTCTGCATAGAAAATTTATATAGCCTACTAATTGTGTTTGATACCTCAGATATCCTGAAATTTGTTTCACAATTTCTTTGCCGCAGTGGAGACAACTAATGCCAGTAGAACTTGAAAATCCAGAAATGAATTTTATTTTCTCATGAGCTCTCTTGTACGGCAGAACAGGCGTCTCTGTAGGTCCTCTTGTACCTACCGGAGTCCTCTTGTACGGAGTCCTCTTGTACCTTAGTTCTTTTATACAAGAGATAGAGGCCAGGACTGACCGCGGCCTCCGTTACACCGAGCTAAGTTCAATGACTTACATGCATGCGCCATGTTGCAGAGATCCCTGCCCCCTCCACTACCTCAACGTCGACGGCGCTGTCGGTGACGTCACCCACCACGCTCACCAAGAACGGTAAGTTACTTTTTTTTTAATTATTCACCTGTTCGGCATTGCTGCCTTTGAAGGGTGTTAATAAATACATTTGCCTGACTTTTAGGCTCGACCATTCGTAACTATTGTTACCATGTGGCTACTTCTGCATAATCATAATTGAACATATATAATTATTATGGTTTCTGGTTATGGTTTCTTTAGTATGGTTGGTGATTGATTCATGATGGTTTCTTATTTTATATTATTATGGTTATGATGTAATGATTTCTTTTTTAACCAATTTTTCGGAACTATTTGGAATTATTTCATTTTACTTAATTAGAGGGGTTTAAATCATCTTTTGGGTAGTGTGCTCTAATTCTTTTGGGGGGTTTGTAAGTTGTTCCTAATGAAAATACGGTGCCACAGGGGTATCTTTTAAGGGATTCAAAGAATGATTGGGGAATTCTTGTAACAAAATCATTGATCTGTTTTACCCAACTAATAATCAATGCTTACATTATAATAATTTCACTCCGACTAGCTGAAAAATGTCAATGTCAATCAAAAGGCACAGTTTCAAGCTTTATTAACATCACAATTAAATCATTATCAATCAAATAATTATCAATGTTAAATTTTGTTTAATGTTTCAAGAAATATAAATGTAGACACTGTTTTCACAAACAGAGTTGCACGTTCTAAGAAATTATCTCCCTCTGAATGAAAATTTGTTGTTATAACTTCCGTAAATTCGAATGATACTGAGAGCTTCAGTGTGTATTATGCATTGCAGTGATCCGGCTGGTACTTATTGACCTTCCTAATTAACAGTTTATGTTTAAGATCGTAATAGGTGAAGAAATACTTTAAGTAGAAAGGGTTGCTATGGCTGCAGTTACTTGTTGACGGGAAAAAGATAGAGGATGGTCGAATAAGAAGACTTAATGCACGGTCTGTGAATAATAACGAAACATTGTTCAACAAAACGCATACTGAAGCAACCTGCTTTAGAAAACAGGTTAACTACAGGTCGAAAAAGGTTTCATGCATGTTATTACTTATAGTTCAGGTGGATAAAACTAAAAATCCAAGGAAATTTGGAGTTAGTCGATTGCCAATAGTTCGTCATTGTGTTTGTTGAATTTCGAAAAAATACAAATTTATAAAGTTGAAATGTGTTTTAATTATTCAAGAAGTATCCTCCAAACTTGGAGATTTGTCAGCGGCGTCGTCTTTGGTAAGTGAAAATGTCAGCAGCAGAAGACTTATCAGTGAATTTATAGACTATCACGGTCACTGAGCGCGTAGAGCTATACGTGTCGACGGCCAAGTTGTTATACCGGCACGGCATACGGAGACAAATAACTGCTATCTAGGAGACACCGTTGTCC
The DNA here is from genome assembly GCA_031308135.1 of Acheta domesticus. Lineage (NCBI taxonomy): Eukaryota > Metazoa > Arthropoda > Insecta > Orthoptera > Gryllidae > Acheta > Acheta domesticus. The sequence continues at coordinate 3,632,807 of JAHLJT010009436.1, read as the reverse complement.
ATATTACGAAAAAATTACGAAGACGTCGGAGAGGTCCAACCTGCGCAGATAGTCAGGCTGCTGTCGACAAATGACTGGCTGCGCCCAAGGCGGCTGTGTCCACCTCCTCATGCGACGATGCCGGACAGCGCGGGCCGCGACAAGGGGCCGCCGGGCCCGCCGCGCAGAACTGGAACAGGGCGTCGATACCACCTGAACGCCACTCCCGCGCTGGGCACACCCTCTCTGCGAATTGATTGATCTTGGCTGTCCGGGTGACGCCGCGTAGCGTCCGTGTGTTGCCGACGTTTCAACCATCTTGTCGTGGGGTTCCTCAGGGCTGGTCTGCGCCGGAATGTTTTTTTTCTTCTCCAGTTGCCCTAGAGACGCACGACTTTATTCAATTCTAGTGGCTTACAGCAATTTACTCCTGCCGGTGAGGCTTTTAGAGTAGTTGAAGAGCGGTATCTTAAATATACTAACTGTTCTAACTTAAAACTATTTACAATGCCTCAATGCCTCTGCGCCGGAATGATCAGCGCTCGGGTTTATATATGGGTGGGAGCCGAGTACGATTGGCTGAAACAACCGGCCCATCGGAAGGCCGTACAGCGGGAGGGGGTACACATACCCAGAGAGGGTATCCCCGCCCGCTGTTGAAGTGTGACCTTGAAGTGTGAATTATTTGGCGAAAGGCAATTTTACAAAATAGATTTTCTCAAAAGATCTCTAAATGTTTCCTTCGCATATTTTTAGGGGAGGGTTTTGGCAAGACCGCTTATAAAAGTGGATCAGGTCCGGATTTCGTTGAACTCTGAATTCTTAAATATTGTAAAAGGAATAAAAAATGCGAGGATATATGTGCTGTTGCAGCCCCAACTTTTGCTTTGCTCCTGCTCCAACATAACCACCGTGTCTTCAACCATTCCTTTCCTCTTCGATTCGTATCCCACAACTTATCACCTGTTTTGTCTTTTTCCAACAACGACCACGCCCCGCTTCTGTCCGATCCTGCCCGTCTCCCGCTCGCCCCGCCATCGTCCCATCTGCCATACCTACGTCTTCTCCCAATTCACCCAGCCACCTCCACCTTCGTCAGTAACTCTCAAATTGCGCCTCTACTCACGCCAAGTCTCCACTCCAACCAGCCTCACCACGCGGATTCCATTCTCTCTTTGTGTCGTTATACAACTCTCCCAACCCTACTTGTTCTACCCAACCCACGTTCCACATTCCATGGCCCACTTTTACATTCCTCGTCCGCTCACGACTCTCTTCAGTCCACCGTACGCACCAGTCGCGCCACTTCTAACCTATCCCCGCTCTGGGTCGCCACCTCCCCTTTCCCGTCCTAACATCTGTCCTCCAGGAGGCCGATGACTCCTCATCTCCCCATTCAATGACCTACTTTTATATTCCGCTCACGACCCACTTCAACTCATGATCCAGCACCGCCACTCCTAACCTATCCCCGCCCTGGGTCACTACGTCCCCCTCCCCCTTCCCGTCCTCACATCTGTCCTCCAGGAGGCCGATGACTCCTCATCTCCCCATTCAATGACCTACTTTTATATTCCGCTCACGACCCACTTCAACTCATGATCCAGCATCGTCACTCCTAACCTATCCCCGCCCTGGGTCACTACGTCCCCCTCCCCCTTCCCGTCCACACATCTGTCCTCCAGGAAGCCGATGACTCTCCTCCAACTCCTCATTCCATGACCCACTTTTATATTCCGCCCACGACCCACTTCAACTCACGATCCAGCACCGCCACTCCTAACCTATGCCCGCCCTGTGTCACCACCTCCCCCTTCCCGTTCTAACATCCACCCGCCAGGAGGCCGATGGCCCTCCCCCGCCACGATTTAGCCCTCCACCCCCACTCCCCGCACTCCGCCCCCTGGCGGCACGTAAGGCGTGGTTGACGGGCTGGTGCAATATTCAGCGTAATTGCATATTAGCTGACCCCTCCCGGCTCGTAATCCGTGCGGCGCCGCCGCCTAAGTGGGCGTGATGGCGCGCCGAGGGGCCGTCTCCGCTGATAAGGCCTTCTTAACGACAGCCACGCCCTCGTTGCGGGCCCGCCGGCCTAACGATCGTCGCTCCGTGGGCGGTGGGCGATGGGTGGACGGGGGACGAGCGAGCCGACGGGTGGGATGGTGGGTGGTGGGTGGGTGGGCAGGCGAGCGAGGGGGGAGGGGCGTGCCGACGGGCGAGCGGGCGTGCGGGCGGGTGGGCGAGCGGGTGGGCGAGCGGGTGGGCGAGCGGGTGGGCGGGTGGGCGAGTGAGCGGACGGGTGGGTGGATGCGGGATCGGTTGCCGGGCTGGCGAGGGGGGAGGGTGGGCGGGCGAGGGCGCGGGCGGGTGGACGGGTGGGTGGGCGGGCGGTCGCCGACTGACGAGCAGAGTTGTGGCGGATGCGTCATCGTACGTCGCTAGCTGCAACGGCGATACGGTGTCGGCGGAGACATTTCCTGCTTTTCCTCCGTCTTGCGGGTGCGTTGACCTGCCATGTACTTAAGGCCACACTATAACTATACTGCAGGTCATAAACTTAGGAGGTTGAAGTTCATTTCGGGGGATGTCTCTCCTCTGCTCGCTCTCGCGTCACTCGTTCTGTCCCATTTTCTGCACACCAACGGCAATTGTCCTATCTCCCTTCCTGAGGGGTTTATGTCTGCAAATTCGGAAGGCCGAGGGGAGGGGGCAAATGACTATGTGTTGGAGGCTGAAGAGTGACGAATCTATCCGCCTATATATTTGTTTTTCATTAGTTCAGTAAAAACGTGTCTGTCGAACTTTTCCCGCAAACCGAGATGGTTCCTTGCTTTCACTCGAAAAAGTTATTATAATGTTAATTATTTTTCTCTTACTAATGTTTTGTACGTATTTACGTAATGTTTCGTGACGTATTTACTTTCGAAAGTTGTCTGTTCTCACTGAAAATTTGCTAGGACAAAAGCAGTAGCAGACAAATGAAAATGTCTGGCATTGAAAAAGACGAATTAGGGAATGCTGCACAATAATAAAACAAAATATAGGTTTTGATGAATTAGTTTCTTTGTTGCCATGGACATGCATAACTCTAAGTTAGCCATTACTAACATATTCAAATTCATGTTAACCATGAATAAAGGTAGAAGGACATTGAGGAATCGCTGACAGGCGAGTTGCAAATGTGATATCTTCCAACGCTGAAAAATCGCGTGAAGGCAAGAGTGTCAGTATCATTAGACTTCAATTCTTTTGGTTCAGAATCCTTCCTCTTTAGGCGCTTAAAATAATACTTTAAAAGGGATAAATATACATAATAATTTCTTAAACAGCCAGTATACATTGATATGAAAGTGTTTTTTTTATTCTACTTTTCAGAATAAATTTTAATTTAAATCAATCTGTTTCATTAGTACGACTATTTGAAGACACCAATGGGTACGAGACCAGGAAGCAATGAGAAGTGTAGTGTATACACTGTCTTCAATCATAGCAGAGAGATGCAATTCTCAGTGTTTCGACTATTTTTATTTAAGAATGTAAATGAAATTCATGATTGGAGCGTGTTTGGATTATAGTAATGGAAAACAGGTCTAACGTTCGGAAAGGATTCTATACTTGAGTTTTTATTTCTTGGCGCGTGGGGTCTTGTCTTCACGATGGAATATCTCGCAATATTTCGCGTTGTTATCCGTCGTGCCGCCAGGAATCCCATGATCGCAACTGTATCGAACAGTGATGGTGATCATGCGATTCCTAGCGGTATGATTGATAACGACGCGAAGTACATTGATTTATTCCATCGTGAAGACAAGACCCCAGGCGCTAAGAAATAAAAACCCAAGTATACTTTACAAAACAAATTTTCCGAGCCAGTAGAAATGTTATGAGTAGATGAGTGTTATGAGTATCGGATGTTTAGGCACTAAAATATTGTCTTTTAGGCGCCTAAAAAGGCACTGAAAATGTCAAGAATAAGAAGAAAAAAGGCACCGTCATAAATTACATTCACAATAAATTAAAAATTATTTGTAAAACTCCATACATACTTACAACTCTTTTTCAGTTTATTCTTAATAGTTTCCATTGCAATATATTACCAGTAACTTTTCAAGTATCGCAATTTCAAACCTGCAACGATTGGGAGACAAATTAGTTTGAGTACAGAGAAGGATTTCTGAACACCTACTGATGTGTTTGGCATATATTTTAGAAGTCCAACATTAGCAACACTGAAACCTTCTGGAAATGTACATTTATTTCCACTAGAAAGTGCCCTTGGTGTATTGTCAATCGACCATTTTCTCAGAACATAGCTAGTATTTATGAAACGGAGAAAAATTTGTTGATATAGTTTAAGGAATTCTTTCGTATTTCAAAATACAAGTATGTGAATTGAAGGTTTCAGGTTGGTTTTTCTGATATCTTAGAATTGTATATAAAAATAATACATAAAGGCAAAAACATGCAATAATTCTAAAGAAAAGGCATTTATGCTAAAATAAGCAAAAATAAGCATTATAAAACTTCTTCATATGTCATCATTTGTCATGATTCGTGCACATATATTGTCAGCCTTTAAATAAGTTCGCTAGAAAAAAATAAGCAATTCCCTAAATATCCGATGTCTAGTTATGAGGTACTCTGTACCATTTAATTAATTTTTAGTTTAACAATAGAAGACAGAACGTTTAGGTTTTCGTGATTAATCAATGAATGTGCATTATATCAATAAATAACCTTTAGTGGGAGAAACATTGAGAAGATATAAGGAAGATATGAGAAGCGCCACCACAGTAGACTACAGCGCGAGCAGCTCCCAATTTGGCTGAAACGCGTTGTTCGGGGACCTTGTGTGGACACTCGGGCCTCGGTGACCGCGGCCGTAAAGCTTTCTGTAAATACAGCCCGCCGCCGCCGCCGCGCCACTGCGCAGTCGCAAAGGGCGCAGCGCATTCCTTGACCACAAAGACCCCCCTCCCCCCGCCCTCCCCCTCGCCCCCTCCCCCCGCGTCCTCGTCGCCGTCGCTGTGCGTCACAGGAGCGTCGCCGCTCGCCATCGACTCTCGGGACAAAGCTCGAGGGCGCCGACCCGCGGTGGCCGAGATCGCGTGTCATAGCGACCTTGGACCCAAAGATCGCGGGTGCGAGTCCCGCACCGGGCATTGTCCTTCCCCCCCCTGTCTTCACCATATCATCTTTGCAGAGAGTAATGTCAATTTACACGTGCTTGATTTCTTGACCTCTATTAATAATATTATGGAATGATTCTTGAGATTAGGTCATTGATATAAAAACTTTTCAATCTGCCAACGTTTCGGCCTTTATTCAGCCTTCATCAGGGCTACAAACAGACGTCTGTTTGTAGCCCTGATGAAGGCTGAATAAAGGCCGAAACGTTGGCAGATTGAAAAGTTTTTATATCAATGACCTAATCTCAAGAATCATTCCATAATAGTAATGTCAATGTTATTTTTCAAAGACTGCCTTTTTTAATGATTTAAGTTCTTTGTAGGTCCAATAATTTTTAGGCAGACACAATGACAAATTTTTATTAAACAATTTTTACTCATGAGATTCACCATCATGTCATCACCGTTTCATTACATAACGTGAAACCCAATAGTGGTCGCTAATGATCTTTTATGTTAATGCGACCTAAAATTTAAAAAAAATCTCGAGGATGCTTCTATAGGAGGCGCTGGTGTCGCCGGGGACAGCTGCAGGTTAGTCTCGCCAACATCCGCACATAAAAATTGGCTAATTCGTGAGAAATATGACAAGTGTCTTCTAAATGGTCAATTATTCTTAATTCTAATACACAATATAAGAAACAGCTGAAGAAATCGCGAACATCGACGGTACCTTTTGTAATATTACGCGCCTGCTTGCGTCTCGCGAACCTACGCACCAGCCACGCGCGTATGAAGTATCGTTGGCAGCAGTGCGTTTTTGAGTTCCTGTAAGAAGGTGCTACGAGACAGCGCGCCACTGTAATGATCAAACATCGGATGTTTAGGCACTAAAAAATTGTCTTTTAGGCGCCTAAAAAGGCACTGAAATTCTCCAGAATAAGGAGAAAAAAAAGGCACTGTCATAAATTATATTCAAAATAAAATTAATAATTATTTATAAAACTCCATACATATTTACAACTCTTCTACATTTTAGTTATTAATAGTTATTATTATTAATAGTTTCCATTGCAATATATTGCCAGTAACGTTTCACGAATCGCAATTTCAAATCTGCAACGATTGGGAGACACAATCAGTTTGAATACAGAGAAGGATTTCTGAACAGCTACAGATGCGTTTGGCATATATTTTAGAAGGTTTAACATTAGCAACACTGAAACCTTCTGGGAACTTACATATATTTCCACTCAAAAGGTGCCCCCGGTGTCAAATTGTCAATCGACCATTTTCTCAGAACATGGCTAGTATTTATAAAATAGGGAAATGCAGAAAATATGTAGGTGTACTTTCAGGAATTCTCTCGTATTCAAAATGCAAATACGTGAATTGAAGGTTTCGTAATGAATGGCCAAGTTGGATCATGGTCGATTCTCTGATATCTTAGCATTGTATATAAAAATAATACATAAAAGGCAAAAACGTACAATAATTCTAAAGAAAAGGCATTTATGCAAAAGAAGCATTTATGCTAAAATAAGCAAAAATAAGCATTATAAAACTTGGTCATATGTCATCATTTGTCATGATTCGCGCACATATATTATCCGCCTTTAAATAAGTTCGCTAGTATAAATAGTCATTTCCCTAAACGCCCGATGTCTAGTAATGATCCCCGCCGCGTTGTATGGGAGTTGAAAGGCCCTGCCGGCGATGACCGGCGGAGCCCTGCGCGCCGCCACATGGCTCCGCCAGCTCGGTTATCTCAGAGCCAGCGTCTGGTCTCAGTCTGGCTCAGGTCTCCGCAGTGCCTGTGGCCGGGAGGTGTAGGGTTCGAGTCCCGGCGGAGGGCGGACCCTAGCTCTTACGTTGGTGGAATCCAGCCGAGGTCTGGAGGAGAATTCTAGCGGCCTGCTGCACTGATCGGGAGTTGTCAGTGGTTTCTCCTATCAGCACCAAGCGAATGACGGACCAGTACTCAAACAAACGGACAGAGGGCCCTACGCGATCTCTTCTTCCTCTTCTTTGTCCTATCCTCTTCCTTACTCACACTAAATTCTTACTGCATTACACGTCGGCAGACCAGTTGAAAGCTTAGATCTTATCCCGACTAGGGTGGTAGTCCGCTGGAGAAGACACCTGGGCGGGGAAATCCCCGCAAGCCGATGTGTAGGTCGGCGCCGGATCTCATCATCCAGTGTGGGGTAGGAGCTCCACCACCACGACCACCAGGAATAAAACAATTGGACCATTCACTACAAGAATGGTCCCATAGCTGTTGGCCTGTCCGGGAACATCAATCAGTCAACCACAGTGGATCCCCACACCCCCAAACCATATCCAAAGCAACTATTAGATACCAGAAATAAGAGGAACCCGAGTAGTTTTGCCTGAATCCCACCCCGTAAGTCGTAGTCACGTGGGAGGAAGTGCGATGGAGAGGGGCAGTGAAAACGGAGGGAGCGTGACGGAGAATTGCGACAGGGAGGGTGTGAATGACGGTATGTGGCGAGGAGGAGTTGGGCGTGGCGGGGTGGATGGGTTTGATTGATTCGTGTTTCCGAGCGCGTCAACTACTTAGGTCATTAGTCCCGTAAGTGTAGTGCGTGTTTTTTCTGGGTAGGTGGCGGTGATCTTTTCCCCACTGGATGGCAAAATCTGGCCCCGACCTACCGTCGACTAGCAGGGTTCTCCCCTCAACCAGGTATCTCCCACCAGCGGGGCACCGCTCCAGCCAGGACAATCTGTTAGCTTCCGACCGGTGTCCCAGCATGTCTGGTAGTGTAGTGCATGTTAGTGCAAGTGTGTGTGTAAGAGGAGAGGACAGGAGGAAGGAAAGATCGCGCGCGGTCCGTGGCCCGTTTGGTAGGTTACTGCTCCAGCATTCGCTTGGTATTGATGGGAGAAACCACGGAAAACTACCGATCAGAGCAGCCGGCCGCTAGAATTGTCCTCCAGACAGCGACTGAATTCGACCTAGCTGATGAGCTAGTCTCTCCCGGGACAGTGGCGGCGCTGAGGGAGGGGAGTGGTGAAAGGGTTGAGTGAAGTGCGGAGGGGGCGTGGCGGGGTTGGTGGGTCCCGCGCGCCCTCGCGGCCTTGAGGAGTGCAGAGCAAACACCGCAGAGCGCCGGCCGCCTCCCCGCCCCGCCCCGCCCCGCCCCGCCCCGCCCTCCCGAGCAGGGCGCTCGAATAATTCAATCACGGCGCCTGCCGGATCCGGAGCACCTGCCTCCCCCCTCCTCCTGCGGCCCTCGCTCCCCGCCGCCATTAATTGTGCATAGTCACAGCTGCTGCCCGGCATCCTCGCGTTCACAGTCTCTTGGTCAATGAGCTTTGTTTCATTATCTTTTACGAGGATTGTGGTAGAAGTCATGGCAACAATTTTTTTGTGACAATATGAGTAAGGGTGGAAAATTTCAAATATACACATGAAAGGACAAGGTATAAACTTAAGTGCTTGGACATTTATCAGCATACAAAAATTGAATTTATAATATTTATGAAGGTATTTGAAATGACCGTACTCGTTTCATGTTCTAAGGCATTTTAGAGAATACGACTTCACAAATTCGAAAAGCATTTCATGCTCGTTCTGAAGGCCTTATTATGTAGATGCTCGATTACCGCTAATCACATTGATTCGCACACTCATAGGTCGTCACGTGCGTTGCTGATCACTTGTTCCTGCGCATCTTTGCAGAAACTCTCCTGCACATCTCGCGGCTGTTCGGTATGGAAGGGCATTGTTGCATGAGTTTCCACCAATTCCTTACGACATTCTCGGGCATTCCTTTCGTGGTGAACTGCTCTCTTGGAGTAAGAGCGCTTTTGGAAACATGTTACATTCACCTTGTTGATCACTATTGGAGACACTTGCAGAGCTATCTGTTGATGTAAACACACCCTACTGCAGCATTTCTTTCTAGATATAAATTAAATTTTGCGATGCGATTACATTTCTTTCAGAAAAAATAGTTTCCATGACTTCAGCCCCAACCCTCGTATTAAGAAACACTTGCTCTTTGCAGTTAGGTATTTTGCGTATTTTCCTCATTGCACTTCTGTAAAAGAGAAAATAAATCTATATATTTTATTATATCACATTCACAAGAAACATGTAAAACTAAATTTACTATTACATCAAAATAATGGCGGAAGAGCAAAATATCATTTATTTAATTTTAGAAAGAATATGGATATCATGAAGCGAAAGCAACAACGTAGTAATTTGTTGTGTGCTAAAAATATCTTAATTGTAATAAATTATTTTACATTTATTATTATAGCTTAGGACTTATTCAATGTATATTTATTCATAACTAATATATAACGGCTTTTAACGTCCTGGGAGCTGAAAATCCTTGGTCTATACAAAACAGTGTAGTAATTTGCAAGCGTATACTAAATGTCGGTCGCTGTCCTCTGGACTTCAAAGAGCTGAACTCGCGAGAGCGTGCGAAACCAGGGCAACTGTCTAGGACGACAAAGCTCTGTTCGCTACAGCAAAGAACATGAAGCCGCGCAAGAAGACTATATTAAGAATGGAGGAGCAAAGTTTTCTATTTCTTCTGAAACGAAATGAAGGAGATCTCGAAAACGTGACTCTAGTACGGGAAACGCTCCGTTTGTCTGTACGACTGAAGTTGTGTATAACTTCTCGGTAGTGAAATGTTTGGAATCTCTCACAGCTCCATGCACACAAAATAAACGCGGCTTCCTCTAAAGCGCTCGAAGTTTCTCAGGACACCGCCTGGCGCTGCCTCGAACGCACCAAGCGATGCCTACCCACAGCAGCCTCTTTTGCACACCATCGCTCGCCTGCGCCCAGCATCACTCGCCAGCGCCCAACATCGCTCGCCAGCGCCCAACATCGCTCGCCAGCGCCCAATATCGCTCGCCAGCGCCCAACATCGCTCGCCAGCGCCCAACATCGCTCGCCAGCGCCCAACATCGCTCGCCAGCGCCCAACATCGCTCGCCAGCGCCCAACATCGCTCGCCAGCGCCCAACATCGCCCGTCAGAACGCAGCGGTACCACTCCGATTTGCGAATTGCATTTTATATTGGAATATTGCAATTAACAGTCGCATAACCATTGTAGGGTATCAACGATGAACCTCAGCATAAATTTTTCTACATCTTTGTGTAGGTAAGGAGTTACTGCTTCATTATTTGGGCGTTTTATTATTATAAAACGTGGCCTTTTATTATTATTATTATTATTATTATTATTATTATTATTATTATTATTATTATTATGATACAACGCCTACCCCTTATTGATACTGAAGCCTTTCAACGCTTATGGGATGTGCAAAAGAATTCTAAATCATCGCCGTGCGCAATCTCTTCGTGGAAACTCCAGCATTCTCTTACAGTGAAGCCTATCCATCAATTAGTTGAAATCCCCTTTTAGTGTCTGTCGATGTAGATAAAAGTTGTGCTATTAAACAAACGTAAATGTCGAAGTAGTTCATTAAAAAAGAACAATTTCATCTGCGTCTCCGCGGAAACAAACGCAAGTACAAAAATGTTCAAAATGCCTTTGCTACACCTAAACACTGAAAATATTTTAAAACAAACTTGCAAACCATTCTAAATTCTCTCATAAATGTTTAAATGAAAAAGTTCTTCAACCTACTTGTACCATTTGCAATACTATTACACCAAAAAAGCACATACTTCTGGAGTACCACAACTACCATGAAGAGAGAAAAAAGTGCCTAGAAAATGAAAGATTTCAATGAAATTTTATCATCCCTAAGATTCCAAGAATTCAATTCTGAAAAAATAGCGAAAATTCGACAGATCTGTAAATGCATTTCATTAATTTATCAGTCGCTCATGATCTGTGTTTATGCGACTTAAAATAAAAATAATTTTTAAAAAAACTTGCAGAAAAGAATTTATACATCTTACTAAATAATTAGTTCGTAAATACATAAAAATTTCCTTCACTTACTCAATTTATTCTATGGTCTGGCGTTGACCCTCCTCATTCTTGTTTCCGGGCGCAGGAGTGGCATTGCTACGTGAGTATTAATACGTTTCGTGGTTTTCGTGATTAATTCGTTCGAAAAATAATGACGAAAATAGAATATTTGGGCACTTAATTAGCATTTCCCACAATACCCAACATAACACGAATTAGTCTGTTGAAGATATACAAATACAAGAAAAATACATTTTATGGAGAATAACTCTTTTGTTCTACAGAATATCAAATATTTTATCAAAGTACTGGCCCTCAATATTCTTTGGCTCTATGATAGATGATTTAGCAGGACTTTCCGTAGGCCAACGGCATCCGTCCAACTGCAAACATGATGAGAATTAGAGACTGAAGCACTCTATACCTTAAATGGTTAGTGAATATATGAGTAGACACCGTTACTGATGTGATTATTGATGGAAATGATAACGTGAGAGGAAAAGAGAGTATTTGCGAGAAATCTGATGTGCTGCGTCTTCATCCAGGACTTACTGGTGGTTTCTACGCTACTTCCACGCCAAGTTGGAGCATGGAACCAAAGGATCTCTTCGTTGTGAAGCAATCTTTGCTGTACTTCGTCTTTATCCAGCACTTATTGGTGGTTTATACGCTACCATCACGCCAAGTAGGAGCACGGAACCAAAGGATATCTTTGTTGTAAAGCAATCTTTGCTGTGCTTCGTCTTCATCCAGCACTTACTGGTGGTTTCTACGCTACTTCCACGCCAAGTTGGAGCATGGAACCAAAGGAAATCTTTGTTGTGAAGCAATCTTTGCTGTACTTCGTCTTTATCCAGCACTTATTGGTGGTTTATACGCTACTTCCACGCCAAGTTGGAGCACGGAACCAAAGGAAATCTTCGTTGTGAAGCAATCTTTGCTGTACTTCGTCTTTATCCAGCACTTATTGGTGGTTTATACGCTACCACCACGCCAAGTAGGAGCACGGAACCAAAGGATATCTTTGTTGTGACGCAATCATTGTTGTGCTTCGTCTTTATCCAGCACTTATTGGTAGTTTATACGCTACCCCGACGCCAAGTTGGAGCATGGAACCAAAGGAAATCTTTGTTGTGACGCAATCTTGGTGTGACGTGTGATGCCGGCCTGACAACCGCGCTCTCTTTCGGCCACCACCACGCCGCACCGCCCACTGGCGCACCCCAACCCCCACCGCCCACCAACGCCTCCCTCTATCGCCCACCAGCGCCCGCCAGAACACGGCGGATGCACCGCGGTTTGCGAATTGCAAACATTATGCGAATCATTACCGCGCGCGAAATTAAAAGCTTCACCTGCTGTAATATCAGGAGCGACTCGCGCCTGTAATTATCGTCGTAATGAACACGTGACTGTCGCATCCGCTCTGTTTGTTTTTCGAAAACACCCGCATCGCTTGTTATGAAAATTCCCCCGCTGTGAACAGCCGCCGCTGTTGTTTGGTTTCGCAAATATAGCGCCAAGCCGGGGAGTATTTGGAATGTAAATGAGATTAAGCGCGGGGGTGGGGGTGGGAGGTGGGCGGCGGTGGTGGTGGCGGCGGCGGCGGAGACGCAAAGACAATCTCGGCCAGTCAGAGCTCCGGAGGAACGCCAAGCAAGGCTTTTCCCAGGTTTATCAGACATTACCTTGACGCCGGCCACAACACCTTCAGCAGGAATTTTTTAATTCCTTTTTATAATAATTGTACAGTTACGCCGACGTAACTAAACAACTAGAGGAATTAAATGTTATTGTCGTTGTCTGGAAAGTAGCTCATGGTTGTACTGTACTACGGCAAGAAACTTGTTCATTACAGGACGATTCTAATGAAAGCGTCCTGTAATGAATTTTTCCTGACTCCACTGTCACCAACTTATCATGTAACTGCTCTCCACGAAGAACCAAGGAGCGTTACATTATATTAAAAGTTCGTGACTTAGTGTTGGTTAACCTGTTATAGTTCTCATTTGTCAACGCATTCAGCGCTTTTACATGTGGCACAAACCCCGCCGTCATCTAACTAGAAAACAAACAACTATCAGCAGACTGTATAGCAAAGGTTTCGTGCCAAAATGTATGAAGTCAACTTTCAATATATTCAAAACGCACACTTATCAATTGATATTTTATTTGTAACTACTTAAGTTAATGTAAATTGAACAATATATTAAAGAGATGTTTGTCAGTTACTTTCCACTCGTTTCCGAAAAGAATGGGAGAAGCACGTTTTCTGTGGCTCTTCTTACCGCTCTCGTATCTCGCCACTTACAAAATTTCTTATATTCATTCACACAACTATCATTTCATTTCAATGGAAACATGTCAACAGTCGCGTCTCTTGCTTCTTCCAACATATCGAGCGGAGTTCCCATTATACGAAATAGTCATGAAGTGACTATAAAACAAATTAGCATTATTATACATTAAAAACATTATACTAATATTGTCATCGGCTTCAACACAAGCTGATATAATAAATTTGTTCATTATGGAGAACTTTCTCAATTTTTCAGGTATTGCTAAGGTTGTGGGTTTTAAACACGTTTCCTAACACCACATTGAGAAAGGGATGTGCTGTAAATGTAAAATGGAGAGAGATATATCTTTGAAAAAGATATCACTTAATAAAATAAAAACTAAGAATACAAAGTAAAGGATTCTGTTGTTTACGTTTCGTTTGCAGAAGTTATTCTGTATGAAACTACATCATTTTTAATATTTCTTTTTAATTAAATATTTTTTATCTTTTACACGAAATATTCAAACTTATACTGCGATTTCTCTAACTTTGTCCCTTAAGGCAACTCAAATCGCATCTTCGCGATGGAATATGTCACGGCATTTCGCGTCTTTCTCGGTCTTGCCGGTAGGCGTCGCACGATCGCAAGCATTGCTTTATACGGTCGCGATCGTGCGAAATCTAGCAGAACAACTGAGAAAGATGCGAAATGCCGTGACATTTTCCATCGCGAAGATGAAATTTGAGTTGCCTTGAGGGACAAAGTTAGAGAAATCGCAGTATAATTGCTCTATGAAGATAATGAGCTCTTGAACTTAACTCTTAAGTTATTGATGATATAATTATAATATCAATTTCTCAGTACTAATCGCTCGACTGATTTCCTAAATTATTTTAATGACCATTAAGTAAGCAATCAGTTTGGTAATGTTTTAATGTAAATATAGTATTGTATGTCATGGTAGATGCAAATTATGTGATAACGCTGGGTCCCTTGCAATTGCCAAGCGAATAACATGTTTGCTTTTACAGGCGGATTTCAATTGTAATAAAAAATGCATGTTTAAATCAACACCGTTTTAATTTCAAAATTTTAGTTTTTGTAATAAAGTCAACATATTACAGAAATTGCATTATAAAATGAGAGCTCCAAAAAAATGGTCAAGGTGTCTTCATGAGAATGTTTGGCTCGTACCGTTTGACCGTTTTATTAAAGCGAAACAAATACATGCATCTATAAAGATACCCAATTTTATCTCATTTCTCATTTCCGAAAAACTCTTTCTGCTCTTAATTGATAAGGTATCTATTTAATTGTTAAAAGAGAGAAACAAATACATGTTTGAATAATACTGGTCTGATAAATGTAAGATTTTAATAAAAATCGCAATCATATTCAAAAATAAGTTTTACACTTCTTACAGGTGGTCTGTGTAGTATATACGTAGAAAAGGTTAATAGAAGAAACATTGCTTAGTAAATGCATTTTACAATATTTTCGACTGATAATTCCCTCCTCATTGTTATTCTTTACGTATTGCAGGATTTAATTCTAAACAAACTTACTGAACATTAAAATGGTTTTAAAAATAATATTGACAATATTTTATAATTTTATCCCCATTTCCTCCGAGTTTTTCTTCAGCTTGTAAATTGTTCTGTATGTCACTCACTCTGAAAGTTAATTTTTTCAGTCTTAATATGGAATACAGTGAAACCTCCTTAAACGACTACCTCGATTAATCGTTTATCTCTATTAACAGCAGTTTTATTATTACACCGATAGATCCTTCTATAAGCTACGTGTAAATATTTCCTTATTTTGAGTGGCTACCTGACTAAGCACACAACGGCCAGGCTCATTGGGCAGTCTGACCAACATTAAACGGTCACCTTCACAAGTATTGAACAGTTTTACAATAAGAATCGAGAAAGAGATGAAGATTACTGTTGTTGTAACATCTTCCTGCGGCGGAATGAATTTTCAGATTACTTCGATTAATGACATCCAAGAGACACTTCTTATCTCGTGGAGTATACTTATCAAATAAATTTTTGATGTACATTATTCTGAATGTTCTTTCAAAGACAAAATATCCGTAATCAATATATTCGCACAATATTAGGCATCTCCCCATTATATCCAAAAAGATTTGATAACATTTTCCCACAAAAATGTAGAATTCGTTATTTCAGGATGTCCAAGTCAACTTGCCTGAATCAATCACGGGTAGATGTCAAAATGTTTATTCAGAGATTTCACTGATCCTGGACAGGGGAACTCACCTGCAGAAGACGGATAAGCAGAATTTCGGTCGCGTAATCTCTTATTTGTGGAATCAGAGCGCACACGTAAGCCCTTTTCCCGTAATGTTCGCTCGAAATCCTTCCCGACATCATGTTTACTCTTTCAGAAAGGGAGGAGATTAAAGTCGCGGTTCGTTTATAAATCTCGTCCAAGATATGAAATGAGAAAAAATACAGACCCCGCCCCGTGTTTTTCTTGAGACTTTTCCTAGAATTACATTGGGAACAAATAAACTCGCTGCTCGGAAAGGCGGCAAAAGTATATTTGCGAGATACAGGGGGAACCATGTGATTTCAATGAGGATACTTTTTCCGTCATATGTGAGTTCCATAAAGCCGCTCAGGTAATTTGTAATACGTGACTTTTCCATACGATACGAAGCAAAATATATTTCGCAAAATGAACGTAGCTACAAAAAATTGAACATTACTCACAGATTCAATCAATAGTGATCTTCATTACGATTAAGTATTACTATCGAATATTGCGTCTATTACTATGGTCTGATCTGTTGGATGGACTGTTCCACATCTGGCAAATAAATATCATTCTAAGTTGTGTAATATCATTCTAACTGATATTCTTCCAATTTAACTGAAGAATGACATAAAATGACATAAAAATCATTTTAACTGAAGTTCTTTGATTTTCTATTATATTCTATTCCTGAAAACTTGATTCCCTCTAAGAGCGTATTACATGGAAAGAACGTCTACAACTTCGATGTAACATTCCGCTGCGCCCAGTTCACCAGTGCAGGTCTTTGAGCGCAGCGCTACTCTCAGTTAAGGTGTGTCAGAAAAGCGTTTAAGTGTATAGAACGCGCAACTTCAATTTCAAATGAAGGTTTTTAATAAGTGATTAACTCTACATCACAATTCAACAACGCTAGCCTAAGACAGTGCGTCGCCGATGCCTTAGCCCTGGTTTATCCAACCGACGCCGTGATATTCAAGCTCCCTGCATACCAGCGTATCTACTAACTCCATCACAAGCGCAGATGATTCATCATACAGTGTATTCAATGCAGGCAACAAGAATGCAGCCACATATGCAAAATAATATTCAACCAACTCAGTCAGTCAGTATGTGCCAGCCGAAGGTGCAACCTCTTCTTCAAGGTGCAGTAATAATGTCAATGCAAACTCCATGCCAACCCACTAAGTGAACAGTGGAGATCGTGAAACAGTGATACTATCCAAAATTCAAATCAATCTAAAAAAGTACTTACCAACTCTGATACTATATGCTGTTTCCACTAAGAATAGATTCGGCAGTCTAGCTGACATTACTAGTACACACTCCACCGACTCCGCTATACCTGAAAATATTATAATCCCCCCCATCCACATTAATAATATTACAGATATTATTGAACTAAATCGGGAAATTAAAACCCATATCAGAGCGGATTTCACCGTAACATAGTGAAATCTGCATTTTAAAAGTTAAAGTTGAAAGAAGACGAAAAACAAAAGGAATAATTCAGTGCCTCCGTTGCCCAGACTTTGGGCATACCAAAATAATTGAAATAACCGAATCTCTTGTATACATTATGCCGAGAATCATTATTCAGTAAATTGTCCCAGTAAGAATGACCCTCCGAAATGTAGAAACTGCAAAGGGACTCACCGTGCAGACATCCGTACTGACGAATCTCAATATTTCAGAAATTATCCGAAAATAAAAATAGAATATCCCAAAACTCCACTACAAACATTAAAACCAATAAATCAACTCCACCTTCACCCCCATTCCCGCCTCAAAACGCCCACCATTTCCCTAGGCTCAATGGAACCGCTAGCATACCAAATTTTACCTATTAATCAACATTTAATCGCCCAACAAATAACATATCACCATACGTCCCAATTCACAATCCACGAAATAGTCTTGCCTGAAACACCTTTCTGAGCACTACTTTTATTCATAATATTATCAATCATATAATAATTCTTATAATCATAAATTCAGTCATCCCAACTATTATTCAAAACATACAAATAATTACTTGTAATTTTAGTTCCCCCAATTGCACAAAATAACTCAAGTTACAAATTAATCCTAATAAACTGGAAAGCATGTGGCATCAGCAATACTTATTATGAATTACATGCATCAATATAAAAACTTCAAAAATTAAAAACTGAATTTTCAAATTTAAACAGCGATATCATGGTAAATTATTAATAACCCTGACTGACTTTTTTCCCTGAAAAACTTGCATGTATCTCATGCATTTTAAGCTACAAAATTGAAAATCGAAGATGGTGTATTTTGGAAAATAAGTTTTGATAATTGTTCATAATTTTTGCAATGTACTTGAAACTCAATAAAATGTGTAATTTCTATACTTTTGCACTTAAAGAACTTAAAGGAATCTCAAAAATATGCAAAAAATGTATGTAAACAGTCTTAACATTACTTTTTACCTAGTTCATGTCGTCTGCAGAGGAAGGCCGTATTTTCACGAAAAATGGTTTTGTAATAATTGCATGCAAAATACCGAAAAGAAAAATATAGGATTGTATTTTTCCATAGTTTTACCACAAAACAAAACTTAAAGAATGTTTTTAGGATTTTGAAATTTGTCGGGAATTTTGCTTTTCGAATATAAAAGAATGACCCACATACTTAATAATTTATCATTATTTTAAGTATTGTAATGTCAAAAAGGCCTTCGGCCTAACCAGATAATAATATATTACTTAATTTATATGTGTATTGATTACCTATTGAATGAGAAAAATTAATGTATCATATTTTTTTAGAATTATAGAAGTGGTATAGAAATTTGAATGTGGATAAATTCGACAGATTAAATATTAACAAAAATGTTGCAAGAACGGAACTGAATAATAAAGTTTGCTCCAAGAGCACATAGGAGAACTAATGGAAATAATTTAAGGTTATTACTTTTTGGTCTGTAATTATACTTAATAATTATTTGCGTTATATATCTATTTTTGACATTCCCTCCTCAACGCTGCATATTGATTTCGTGTGAGCTTTTGTGAACTTTTGTGTGAGCGCACGCCCAAGGAAACTAGGCCAAGTTATGGAAACATCGCATCCGATTTTATTCAGAACCGAATGAACTGGGCGCCTCAAATTCGCATCGGGCAGAAAATGAAAATTGACTCGAAAGGAGATTGCACAGCAGAGCGGCACAACATCGTGTTGGTCGGGTGGCCCGAGTCTTTTGTGCAACAAAATGAAGAAATGTTCAGGGAAAGAAAACGCCTGCCCTTATCTCTTCATTGAAAGGAACATCAATACGACGTGGGGCGGCGCTGGGAGGCGAGGCGAGGCGAGGCGAGGCGAAGCATGG
This sequence comes from Acheta domesticus, assembly GCA_031308135.1. NCBI lineage: Eukaryota > Metazoa > Arthropoda > Insecta > Orthoptera > Gryllidae > Acheta > Acheta domesticus. The sequence goes on along the minus strand of JAHLJT010009436.1, from coordinate 3,613,842 downwards.
CGGCCCAGGGACCCCCAGGGGAGAGGAAGGAAGAGGACAGAGGCAGCACACGGAGACACTGCCCCTCCCCTCCCCTCCCCCGCCCTTCCCCACCCCCACCCTCTCCCTTGCGCGTTCCTTTGCTCAAGTTTACGTAAGCTGGCCGGCCTCCCATTCATCGGATGACTCTAAATCGAAAATCGATGCGGCGACTTAAATTAATATGCTCCATTATTAATGCGGACGAGTATATTTCTAGACAATTATCGTAAATTTGTGTACTGGAAGGAGCTCGCCGCGAAGGAGAGTTTGGGCGGAGTGGTCATTAACCACAATGCCATTACGACCGCGTGGTTGCGTCGAGACTTACGCGCGGCGGGCGGCGCGGCGAGGGGAAGGCGGGAAGGGCGAACTGCACAGAGCGCTTCGACCAGAACTCTGAAGTACACCGCTTCAAAACCAACTCATTCTCCCACGTTCTAACGCAATTAGAAATAAATACTAGTGTCTAAATTTTTATCATGTGAAAGGTGTTCGCCTTCAGTTGACACCATCTCGTATTTTGACTGATTAAAATAACACTAGAGTATTTATTGGTTATTTGATAAAATGTCAGTCATGCTGAATTAATAATAGTAATAATAATAAATAATAATAATAAATAATAATAAATAATAATAATAAATAACAATAATAATAATAATGTCTTTATTAATGGCGAGGCTCAGGCCATAGGGCCTGCTCAGGCCTTAGGGCAAACGCCTTAAATACAAGTGTTTGGAAATCGAGATCAGCCGAATGTGGGGCGTAAAAGCACAGGTCGTACCGATATTTATCGGAGCTCTGGGATTTGTTCCGCAAAATTTGAGTAAGAACTTGTCTAAACTCCCCCAATATAACTCCCCCAATAAACTCCCACAATATAATTCAAAAGACTGGGAAGTGCAAGAAATTGCTTTATTTGGAACAGCCCACATTTTGCGCAAAGTATTGTAGAGGCACCGACAGTCCCTAGATCTACCCCTTAGGTAGCTGGTTGCAACCTGGAGTAGATTTTATATTCAGCCGACTCATAACATCTTTAGTCGTGATGTAGTGGAAAAATAATAATAATAATAATAATAATAATAATAATAATAATAATAATAATAATAATAATAATAATAAGGAAGGGGAATGGATTATGAACATGATTATGGAACATGAATTAAGAAAACACAAGGACCAGTTGATAAAATCGTTGATCCAAATTTAATAGCTGAACATTTAGATGAACTAAAACAGAAGCTTTCAGCTAAATCACAAAGAATTAGACGATACAAAGAAACAACAGAACATAAACTACAAAATTCAATGTTTCGTCAGAATGAAAAAGTGTTCTATCAACAACTCAGACCAAATTGCAATTTCCAACAAGAGAACAACGGTGCACCAGATCAACAAAATTTGGAACAGTACTGGTCAGGCATTTGGTCAGAAACTCATCATCCCAATAGTGAGGCACATTGGATTAAGGAAGAAATAATTAATGTTCAAACTCTAGAACCAATGTTATATCAGGAGATCACAGTAAAAGACGTCAGCACTGCAATTGCAAAAACCCACAACTGGAAAATCCCCGCTCCCAGAACACGTTCAAAATTTCTTGTACAAGCAGTTTACATCGCTTCACCATAAGTTGACCCAGTGCTTCACACAAGTCATTAACAACCCAGAAGACATGCCTTTATTCCTAACGAAAGGTATTACGTACATGAAACCCAAAAGTAGAGACACACAGAACCCTTCTCAATACCGTCCAATCACCTGCCTCCCCACAATGTACAAAATCTTGACGTCATGTATTACAAGTAAAATCCAAGATTGTATTGAGGACAGAGAAATAATGACAGAACAACAGAAAGGTTGCAGACGACTACATAAAGGATGTAAAGAATAACTCCTAACAAATATGGTCATTCTCCAGCAAGCACATAAAAACCATAGAAACTTGCACCTGGCTTACATTGACTGCAAGAAAGCATTCGATAGCGTTCCTCACAGTTGGCTTACTGAAGTTCTCCGCATTTACAAAATTTATGAAACCATCATTAACTTTCTAGAGCAGATCATGACTCATTGGAGAACATTGTCCTTAAGGCAGCAAGACTTCACAATCACAACAAAAGACATCAGAATTAAGCGAGGAATCTTCCAAGGGGACTCCTTAAGCCCATTGTTGTTCTGGCAAGAACATGATAAAAGCAATTAACACATTTGCAGTACCAGTGTATACATACTCATTTGGAATAATACCGTGGAGCGACACAGACCTCAAAGATATCCAGAGACTGACTCGCACAATTCTAACAAAATTCAGACATCACCATCCAAATAGCTCAATAGAACGAGTAACACTCCCACGAAATGAGGGAGGACGAGGCCTAATAGATCTAAAGAATCTGTGCTATAAACAGATCCATTCATTAAGGAACTTCTATGATGAGAAACAGGCAACTTCAAAACTACACGCTGCAATAGTTCAAGCAGATACCAAATTAACCCCTCTTTATCTTAACAACAAACAGCTGGACATTTCTTCACAGTTTGCGGATAATAACCACAAAATAGACATGTGGTCAAGAAAGGAACTCCATGGACGCCACGCAAATGATCTCAAGCAACCTCATGTAGACTCAAAAGCCTCAAACGCTTGGCTAAAATATGATGATCTATTTGGCGAAACAGAAGGGTTCATGGTTGCCATACAGGATCAAGTGATCAACACTAAAAGTTACAGAAAACATATCCTCAAACAAGCGATTGATGATAAATGTAGAAAATGCCATACAACAGTTGAGAGCATACAGCAAATCACATCAGGATGTAAATTAATGGCCCATACATATTACACCTATAGGCACAATCAATTTGCAAATATTATCCACCAGAAACTGGCGGCAAAATCCAAACTACAAGAAACAACCTGTCCATACTACAAATATGTTCCCGATTCTGTACTTGAAAATTCAAACTATAAGTTGTACTATGACAGAGAAATTATTACAGATAAAACCATTCATCACAACAGACCTGGCATAACCTTCGTAGACAAACGGCAAAAGATTGGCTACCTGATTGACATCACTATTCCACAAACAGCAAATCTTCAAACAGCACACGCAGAAAAAATAACGAAGTACACAGAACTAGCAGCAGAAGTTAAGGCACTATGGCATCTCCAAAAAGTCCAAATTATTCCTCTGGTCATTTCGTGCACAGGAGTTGTGCCAAATAACATCCATAAAATCTGGAACTTATTCAAATGCCAAAATATACTTTCAAAATGATGCAAAAGTCAATAATCTTAAACACATGCAGGATTGTGCGAAAATTCCTAAATTACCATGAAACATGAATTGGCCTGTGTCTTGGTTACTAACCCGACACAAAGTCAAATATATTGTAGCGGTACGCTATTTTTAATATTTTTTAAATTTCACAAATAACTGTCGATGTGAGGCGTCCACCTCCCGCCGCCGCCAGCCGGGTCGGCGCGCCCCCTCCGCTAATGAAAGGGATGACAGCACGCGCCCCTCTAAAGTTTATGGCCATCGTCCGCGAGTCGACCCTCATCCCGTCACGCACCCGGGCGCCGAAGAAGAGATTAGAGACGTGTGCTGATCCCGCCGTTCCGGGTATCATGCGCACTAAGTACCCAGGCCGTCCTTCACAGTTTTCTCCAGGGGTCCCAACGGACATTCCGCGTACCCTTTACTGACCTACTTCCGAAGTCAGACGGAGAGCGTTTTCCAGACAGAGATAGGGCTACGGAAAATTCCTAGAATCACCGGACCTGATTGGCCGAGGACAAAATTACGGCGTAGTAGCACTTAGCCAATCAGGGGCAAAATTCCGTGGGGTGGGAGCGATTTTGGGGCACTTTTGAATTTTCGGGGTGGCGGAACGAGGAGACCTCCACGCTAGCGGCGTAGGGGAGAGGATCACTTCTTCTTGTTCGATTGAGCTGGGGGGGGCGAGCGCCGCGGAGCGAGTAACAGCTCCGGCGCTGCGTTCGAACACTACGTGTACTCGACTTGTCTTGGGTGGCGAGCGCCGCGGAGTAAGTGATAGCTCCGGCGCCGCGTTCGAGGGAGAATTATTATTTTGGGGACTTAGTTCGTGGACACTGAGCTCTGCCGTGGGCAGTGACCGGTGACTAGTTTTCTCCGAGATTCGTGATCGTGAAAACTCCAGAGAACTTTCCGTAAGAGCTGCTAATTTGTGTGAACGGAATTCGCGATCATTCACGATCCGGGCCAGCTGACCGTCGCCGCCGCCGCCGTCACCGCCGCAGCCGCTGTCGCCGCCGCCGCTCCTTTGGTAGCTATTGTGGAAGGACGTTTCTCGGCCTGGCAGGGCCATCTCAGCCGCCGACCCAGACGGAGAGGAGCCGCGACCCCCGCCGCCGACGCCGAGGGCCGCCTACACGCCGCCCCATTCAGGCATAAACTTCGGTCAACGACCGCCAAAGAACTATTGTGCATTGCTGTGCCGCGCTTAGGCACTTGTTTCCTCATTATTGTCAGCCAGAAGGCGAATGGCCTAGAGTTTGTTGGGGCCTGTAAAGGAATTTGATTGTAATTCTCGTTCTTTCTCTCTTTTTTTTAGATTTAAGTTTTATCTCATTTTTTCTTTCGTTTCTAACTGAGCTCATCAGGTAGGGCCTTTCTTAACTCTTTGAATCACTGTAACTTCCCCGGCCTATTATTAGGCGGGAATAAACCTTTTTATTTGCTTTACCAACCACTGAATTGTTTCTGTAGTTAGCAAACGCCTTACGACTCCTTCCATCCGAGTTAGATTCTAAGCAGGTGACAAAGTTGGCCGACTGAGCTAGGCCCGGGCCGCCCTCGTTGACTTCGGCGCACACCCACGCCGCCGGAGCTCGACGCTGTGGTTGACAATCGACGCCACCGTGTGGCTCGATAACGAACCATAGGGTGTGACAATATATCCGGCGAATACCGAGAAAAAAAATTTTGTACAATAATAACAATAATAATAATAATAATAATAATAATAATAATAATAAAATGTCTTTATTAATGGCGAGGCTCAGGACATAGGGCCTGCTCTTCCGCCTAACCACTCAATCTACATTAATACAGAGTAGTAATCTTTTAAGTGGGGGAGGACCAGCTGTACATTACAGAATTAATGAGTCACTCTTGACATTTAGAGCAGTTTTATAAAGCAGTAAGCATAACATTTATAGCAGGCGCACAACAGCAAATTCTTACACGTGCTAGGAATAATGCATTAAGTCATATCTAACATTCATTATCCACCAATCTGAACTACAAATATAATGTAAAAAATTGAAATTAGTGTGATACGAAACTATTTAATTATGATCATAATACACGAAGACGAAGGATACTCACCTTTGTTAACTTCATACGAGCGTGCTAACAGCCATCACATTGCCGTACATTACTTTTTTTATTATTAAGAAATACGGTAAGTTGAATGTAATTACCTGTTTTACTTTTTCTGGTCCCTCTAGAGGTTTATTTGCATTTCTGTTTCACTCTTGTTAACTGTTTAATTATTTTGCTTTGTCTATCTCCGGTTTTTACTAAGAATGTAATCAAAATTGAACAACGCAGTTCCAACGTAGGACAGAAATTTTTGCATTCACTGTTCTTGAGGGCAGTGAGTGTTTTTTCCATCAACTACTACCACGGAAGACAAGTAACTTGGTAATATGACAAGTAAAGATACAATTTATTAAAAATATTGAATAGAAGTGTAGTATTTGTTCTTATTTCTTACCAACTTTATATCTCACATAGCCCTTACTAGGAACTTCTGTAAATTAATTTGATTTTCGGGAACGGAGAACATGTAGAGTCACTATTCCGAGAGACGTCACTGCTCTAAAATTGGAATTCACACATTTGAACGAATAATTTAATTAAACTTTGATCGATGATTAATTACGTGTCAGTTCTCCGTTTGAAGACTTTGCTGTGATTTACAGTAAACCTGTAATTGCAATAAACTATATTGACATTGAGAATAATCAAAATATTACCAAGGTGAATTCTAACCGTCATTAAACCAGATGGAGGAGATAACGTATAGGGAGGACAAAAGGTAGAGGTAGAATTCATTTCAGGATGTTCGTTTGCAAGTACACAAATCGTGCTGAATTTTATGTTAACATTAATCCTTACACTGCCATCGCAATGAGGCCTACAGCTGCAAAAAATACCATTGAGAATTTCACGAAAATGCTTATGTATATTTTAATCTCTCATGTTTGAAAATATTTTAAACTAATTTTTTCTGAAGAGAATAAATGTTTTCTCAATCTGTCTAGTGTTTAGGGTACAATTGTATTTTTTGAAAATTGTTATTAATGACCATTTGAGTGATTGATTGACTAGTGTTTCTTGTCGTGTTAAAAGCTAAGGTCATTAGTCCGGTAAGTATAGTCCATATTTGTATCGCGGGAAGTGATCATCGGTAATTTTGCTGCTGGATGGCAAGATCCGGCCTCGACCTACACGCCTGCTAGTGATTGTAGCCCCCCCAACCACGTACCGTCCCAGCCGGCACAAACTCGAAGCTCCGGACTGGTCTCCTGACACGTGTGGTAGTTTTTTACACCATGGGCTGCTTCAACTGGCCAGCGAACTTTAGTTACAAAGATTCATTCATTATATTCTTTTGTTGATACATTATACTCTTTTGATGTCAGCTGCTTGCGCTTTCCTTTCAATGCTGGAATTAGCACTATCTAACCTTTTCCTTCCAGTTAACTTTTAACATCTCTGAAGCTTCTGTCTCGAACAAAAATATCTCCCTGTTTCAACAATGAATTTATGCCGTCGTCTTTTGACATAATCTCTTTCGAAATGCTGGCATAATTTTGATTTGCATAATATGAACCAGCAACATCGACTACTCAGTAGATTTTGATTTAGTAATAATAAAATAAATTTAAATAGGATTTGAGTTAAAATCAGTAATAATTTTTAATTTTTTCACATCCAAACAGACCACAAAAACATGATAAAAATCATTGTTTTTAGTTGTTTATTTTTGACAATTTGAATTTCGCGCCAAAAATAATCCGCAATATTTTTGTATGATAAAATGATATGATTTGTTTCTTGAAAAGTATATTTCCGCAGAAAAATGATTAACTTATTATGAGTTATATGCGTAAAATATATGCGTAGACGTAAAAAGTATATGTATGAGTATATGCGTAGACGAAAAAAGTTTGTCGTACCAATAAGTTTATGTCGCTTCTTCAATATGTCGCACCAACAAGAAAAATCTGAAAAAATCAATAGTAAAGAGCATCTTAATACCTATTTGTAGGAATTTTTGGAGTCGTCACCCCAGAAATAAAACAGAAAATACCGAATAATAATTTAATAATTTTTTAAACGTGTATTTCCCGCCAATTGTTTTCAAAAATCTCTTTAAGATACATATAGATGTCAACTATTTCTCGTTTTTTTCAGAATTTTATCTTTGAGTACTGATATGAAAAAATCAAAAACCAAAAATTCGTATTTTTTCTGATATCTTAAGAAATAATCAGGCTATTGTTTCTTGATTTTTGGGGAAATTATTTTCAAAATGACAATAAGCATGCACTCTATTCAAAATTGAATCAGGCTTGGTGGATTTTTACCCCCCCTTATCCTTTTACAACCTTTCGTTTCGAATTTAGAGGTCCTCAAGTTTCTTTCAACTGATCGCAGGATTACAATTAGAGAGTTTTACCGTGAATTTGAAAGACGTAACACGACAATTCTGGAGAAAATTTTTCGCATGTGCTGGCATCCATTGACGGGCTTTCAATTGACGGCTCCCGTCATTCTCCTTGTTTTGTCGTCTACAACAAATGTGTTGATAGCTTACACTTCACCTAGTTTTTGCCGCCACAACTAAACACGAATTCGACACTAATACACAATAATAATGGAAATAATAAAAATTGTAATATCCTTAATAATATAATACGGAACTTCATGGTTAATTTTTTACTCAAGTTAATTCATATACATCAGGAATAAACTACCGTATTAGTTTAGAATTTGGAGGTTGTGTGTACATCGAGGCTACATTGATTGCCGCAAAAACATAGTTATTTATAAGGCGATATAATTGTAATAATTTCCCATTACTAATATACACAAGATAAATACGTAGTCAAATTGCGGCTTTGGGAAGTTACGCGTTAGATCTACTTTGGAGGTAAAGACATGTATTGTACATGTTTGTATGACACAATCAGATATCATGTATTACATATATTTCTATCTGGTAATCCTCATAAAAATAAATGGAGTCAGAAGATTCACAGATGTTCAGTAAAAGCTTTTAGGTTCTGTTAGAAGTTTTTCAGTTCCAACTAGTTCCTAGTTTTACTTATGTTTTTGATTGAACGACTTGCAAAAACTCATTTTTCTGGAGATACGTAATTTTTGATTGACGACAATGATTACGAACTATGACATTGGATTTCCCATCTTTGCAAAAACTCTCTAATTTAGAAGAAAGTCTGATGAACGATTTTGGTGCTAGCTCTGACCGCAGACGGACAGACAGACATTTTGTCGTCAATAGATTTTTCGTTATCAAGTACCCACAAAACATGGATTCTGACTACACAATTTGTCAGGTCATTTACTTTTTGTAGGAAGAAGTTTTTTTCACTTGTTCTTTATCATGTCCCGGCAATAAGTGTGTTTTCTGTCAAAAATTTCCTGTTTATTAACACGATTTCAATAATATTTTTTTTAAGTACGGATAAGAAAGAAGGTAATATTTCAACACCTATTTATTGGATACAATAATAATCCAATACCTCTACACTTTTGTATACTGGTGTTACATTTCCGAATAGATACCATGTCGTTATTGATTCTACAATTTTTTTGTGACATTAGGAATATAGAAAATAAAAGTATGCATAGTGTAATCTCAATTCTGATATCCGAAATATCCGTATTTAACTTAGTAGTAGTTGGATGCAAACCGCAGGACAGCACTGTGTTGAGCTATTGACGTTGCCTACTTCATAGGAGTAAGAAAGAGAACGTTAAATATTTATTGCAAATTCTTGGTCAAACATTATAATTTATCTTCAATTAAATATATTTATATATAAATAAACTATACACTTACTTTTAAATAAATAACAGTCATTATAAATGAGTTCCGTTTACTATATAACTAACAGATGTACTTTTAGAACATGGAGTCGAATAGGATATGAGATCCTTTCCGTCGAGGCCACACTCACGAGCTAGACAAAATTTCTTGAGTCGCTAAATTGTGGTAACCGACTAGCTTGCAGAGAATTAATACCGCTTTCAAAAGGCAGAAGGTTAACTAAGCTTAGTGCTTTATATAGGGCGCGTGTGTAGGCTTCCCTTCGTGAAAGGAAATTCTACTCAAACCGAAGACGTATTAAAGCAAAGAGAATCACAATTTCAATATTCAAAAACAAATGCTCCGATCTGATACGGGGAATTCTTCTTTGTAAATTGAACAATAAACGACTGAAACAATTTTACTGCGGAAGCACTTGAGACTGGTTGAGGAAGATGTGAATGCATTTAGGAAGAAATCGGGATGTAAAATATAGATGTATTATTATGTTAGGTTCTTGTCGATAATTTAACCGTCAACTGGTGACGTGTCTTCGAACTTCTGTGACCGGGAAAATTTTAGACTGATTATAGTCGTTTTTTCATTTCATATCGATATATCGTTAGTCGTTATTTCATTTCATATCATATATTTTTTCAGGCTAACAGGAACATAATAAAGAGAAAAATGGAAGAGTTTACGATTTATAAAATAAACAGAAAATAAAACAATTTTTAATTACTCACTCAGAGAATTTCAGGTCATATATTGCTCCATATTTTTTCTTCACAGTTGGCGATTGAAGTACGCAGAGAAGGGATTTGAAACTATATTGACTACATAAAACAACCTTTATTTTAATAAGAAAATACACTGTTAAATGAAAATTATTGACTAAGTATATAACTGCACTACCAAATACAAATTTCTACTACTGGTGAGGTGCGGTAATTGAGACCGCTCCGTAACTTCAACTGAATCTCAGAAGCGAACGACTGCAACTAGATAAGCAATCCCACGCCCGAATATTGTCTAGAAAGAGATAAGAAGGTACTGTAAACCAAAATTTCCTGCGTTGCACCGCTCGAGACGACAGTGAGTTTATTTTTCTTCGCCGGTCACTGGGACCGCACGTCACCAGTTACCGGTTAAAAAGAACTGGTATGGATGTACGTGGTGATTGTCGGTAATTTGTGTTTATTGAAAGCAATATGAAGAAAAGCGAGTGCGTGGGCGTGAATATGTCCATGTATATGCGGAATCCTAAGCAGTGACATGAAGTACGTGCAAGTTGGTGACTATTTGGAAGCCCAAGTTTTTGAGGTCTCTTTGTTGAGGTTTTTTTTAACATTTTCTCAAACAGCGAGGCAAGCGCTTTGTAAAAGTGAATAGAGCTGCAATTTAGCCCGTGTAGTGCTAAGAGTTACAAACAGTTGAGGGAGAAAATTCCCATTGGGGACCTCAATAATCAATAATTATTGTATGCGATGAAAATGGGAAAATGGGGGTGTAGGTTATAATTACAGGAAGAAAAAAGTTACAGAAAGTAAGTTTGAGAAATCTTGCGCTTCTCTTTAGATGTTGTTGAGATTCGATGGCATACGAAAGACACTAATATAGTGAAACTGTATGTGTTTGTGTGTGTGTGTGTGTGTGTGTGTGTGTCAAACTGTGCGTGTGTCTGGTGAAAATGTGGATTGGAAAGAATAAGTACGCCCATGTATGTGCTCCTATGTAGAGCGAAGGGCAGTGTCATGTGTAAATAACATGTTGTATGTGTATAGATATGGTTGAATGTTTTGAGTGTATATATTAAAATGAAGTTTTGAATACATTATGTTGCGCACCTTGCGTTGTATTGTTTTTTTTAGTTTTGTTAAGTTATTGTGTTTTAATATATAATTTTCGTTTGAATTCCTCTTTAAAAATTGACCACAGTGTGTTAAACTCTAAGTAGATCATGTCTATCTGTCTAATCTAAAATCTAACTACTAAATAATCTGTGAGGTTAAACGGCGGTTCACTCAACTTTGCTTCACAACAAAATACAAATATGTTGAGAAAGCATTACATCTAATTTCGCATCTCATGTCATGACATAAGAATCTAACAACAGACGATATCCGTTGCGAATTGGCAAATTCGACATCATAACTTTTTTCATATTAGTTGCTTCCCAAAAAATTAGCACTCAAAAATCTTGTCTATTTTTTTTTCATTTTAAGGTATTAAATCGTAATTAAAAGTTCACACTGTAAGTAAATTCTAAATTCCTACTCATCTTGTTCGCGTTGCAAGAGAAATCTTTAGATATAATAATAATATTTATTAATTAATAATGTTTAAATACAAATTTAGATGTTTGTCAGTACTTCTTTCAATAGGATAACATTTCTGCAAATGCCACACTGAAGGTGTCGCAAAAATCTAATGCGTTTTATTGCATTGCATTACTCTCCAAGGAGCTGCAAACAACATTCTTTGCTCGCCTCAACACCTTTTGCCATAAATACACTCAATAGGACACTGACAACTTTGAAAATAAATATGAGAGAAAATAAGGAACCAAGTTTGACTCTTTCAGATTCCTGCTCCGTCCTCGAGGCCTCTGAGACTCTTGCCTTGCCCCATGTGCTCCACCATATTGTCCACTAGCCCCATTCTCCTCACGAGTCTTTTCTTCTCTCTCGTTATGCTCGAACCTTTTATTTATTTATTTATTTATTTATTTATTTATTGGTCAATAAACAGTAAAAACTGTATATGATGTATGGGGGAGGAAAGTATCTACGCACATTTTCTTGATATCCAGAATGAAAAAAAAGTCCGAGATTAGCAACATTTAAAAAACTAGACAATTACGTTTCCGAGTTATAGAAAACATAATTGCAGCGGTAAACGAACAGCTGATTTGATTTTTCTGCGTTGCTAACAAAATAGTAACTCACCCTCAGTTCTCCTCCTACCACTACAAGCAAAAGGAGTGCTCAACAAAACGTGCGCATAGTGAAGCTACATTTAGGTCCAGAAGCAAAACAAGGGGCCATCTCAGCATTTGCTCAATGGATCAGGTAAACTGGACAAAAACCTGATCGAGATGGGGGTCGATAACCCGGAAGCTAAAGTATATTACTTGTTTCAGGCGTATTAAATCCTTTTTTAAGTCTTTTTTCTTTTAAGCTCGAGTCTTTACACCACACCATCAATAGATTTATCTTAATCGTAAGCCTTTAAACATTTTTCTGTTGCCAGTCATGTGGATTACTAATGGGACTAAATAGCGATTGGAATTAGTGATGTGACATTGATAACAAAACATGTATGTTAGCAAATATCGATGTTCAAAATTAAAACATCGATGTACATCTACTAAGAACCAGCGATCGTTTTCAACATCGATGCTTTTAGACTAGTTTGGTAACATCTAGCATCAAATTCGTGTCCATTAAAATTTAATTTGGTAGTATTCGTTTTTATCGATTCGCTGAATAAGAGTACGAGGATAAGGAGACGCTCACAGCGTGTTTGTCGATTACATCTCAATGTCGGAAATGAATATGAAGAAAGAGAAAATAAAGGGCATGGAGGCCGCCTCGCGCGAGAGAGTTCGGTCGTTCAAGCTTGTACAAACAGCTTTCATTTGGTTCCAACGCGTGAACTAACGGTGTTAGCATCAGTTATTATTTCGTATTTTAATTTTCACAGTATTGTGATAATGGGATTTTTTTTCATTCAGAAGCAAAACATCGGAAAAGGAAAATCATCGATCACAAAACATCAATTTTAGAAAAACCTCGGCGTTAATACATCAATGTTTAAAACATCAATTGTTTGGAAAAATCGATGTTTTCAAAACATGGATATCGATGTTGCATCCCTAATGGGGATGCCTGTGCATTGCAGACTTTCGTAGAAGTAGCGAAACAAAGGCGAGAACGAGTATCGCGTGCGGATTGCGAGAAATCGCGAGCGATAAAGCGGCCGGGCGAGTGTTCCGCTAAACCGCGGGCGTTGCAGCGCTCGCGAGGGCGGCGGCTGGCGCGGGGGGGGAGGGGAGGGGAGGGGAGGGGGCGGGGCGAAGCGCGCTGCTGACCTCGTGGCCGCGACGTGCGCGGAAAGCCGAGCGCGCCCGCCGCCCGCCCACACGCCCGCGCTGTCTCAGCGGAAACGCTGCGCCCCCAGCGCAGGTACCGCCCCTGGGCGAATCTCCTCGGCCCCGGGGCCACCCAACCCCTTCCCCCTCCCCGGCCACCACCCCTTCCCATCCTGCCGCTCTCCACTGGGGATGCGACATCGATGGCGATGTTTTCTAAACATTCATGTTTCTATAGATGCTTTTAAAATATCGATGTTTTAAATATCGATATTTTAAAAATATCGATGTTTTAAATACCGATATTTTAAATACCGATATTTCAAAAATATCGATGTTTTAAATACCGATATTTCAAAAATATCGATGTTTTAAATACCGATATTTCAAAAATATCGATGTTTTAAATACCGATATTTCAAAAATATCGATGTTTTAAATACCGATATTTCAAAAATATCGATGTTTTAAATACCGATATTTCAAAAATATCGGTTTTAAATACCGATATTTAAAAAATATCGATGTTTTAAATACCGATATTATAAAAATATCGATGTTTTAAATACCGATATTATAAAAATATCGGTGTTTTAAATACCGACATTTTAAAAATATCGATGATTTAAACATCGATGAATTGAAGCCAAGGTTTTTCGAACATCGATGTGTTATAAACATAATTCCCAAAATCACAATTAAGTAAAAGTTTGAAGATAATAGGAAAGTATATCTGATGGTACCGCTGTCTGTTTTCAAACCACGCGAACGCGATGTATACCATACTCTCATTGAAGAGATAGTTATTTGTTGCCAGAGATAATCATGATGCTCTGATATTTCCTTTGTCTTTTCTCGCATTTCGCTCATGTAGAGGCATTTTCAACTTTGTTTTCAGTTCAATTTTTATTACAAAATAAGATGCACGACCATTGACAAATTAAACTTTGTTGCGAATGAATTTAATGATATAGGTTATTAATTAGGCTTCGAAACATCTATGTTCAAAAACGTCGATGGCTTTGGTCAATGTATTTTGAACATCGATGTTTTATGAATTCCATGATTTTACGTTTACGATGTTTTGTTCGTGGATGAAAAATTCCCATAATTACAATTTTGTAAAAGTTTTAAGAATATAGGAAATTATAACTGATAGTACCACTGTCTGTTTTCAAATCACACGAAAGCGATATATAACATACCCTCATTGAAGAGATAGTTATTCTTCGCCTGAGATAATCATGATGCCCTGATATTTCCTTTGTCTTTTCTCGCATTTCGCTCATGTAGAGGCGTTTTCAACTTCGTTTTCAGTTCAGTTTTAATTACAAAATAAGATGCACGACCATTGGCATATTAAATTTTGTTGCGAATGAATTTAGTGTTAGAGGTTACTAAATATACTTTAAAACATCGATATTCAAAACATTGATGGTTTCTGGTCAATGTATTTTGAACATCGATGTTTTAATTTTGATCTCTTTGGTTACGACGTTTTGATCACAAGGCACAGCAACATCTACAAGTAGACACTATTTTTTCTCCAAATCCCGGATAACTATATCCGATTTGTTTGCCGCTATCGTACAATCGGTTTGAATTTGTTGGTCGTACAATATTGCATAGATTCCATCGCAACGGTGTTCTTCAGGGACAACACATTATTATTATTATTATTATTATTATTATTATTATTATTATCATTATCATCATTATTATTATTCCATATCATGACTACAGATGTTATGTGTCGGCTGAATATAAAATATACTCCGGGTTGCAACCAGCTACCTAAGGAGCAGATCTAGGAACTGTCGGTGCCTGTACAATACTTTGCGCAAAATGTGAACTGTGCCAAATAAAGCTATTTCTTGTACTTTCCAGTCCTTGGAATTACCTGAAAGTTTAGCCAAGTTCTTACACAAATTTTGTGGAACAAATCCCAGAGCTCCGATAACTATCGCTATGACCTGTGCTTTTATGCCCCACATTCGGCTGATCTCGATTTCCAAAGTCTTGTATTTAAGACGTTTCTCTGCCTCCTTAGTTACATTTTATTCACAAGGCACAGCAACATCTACAGGTAGACACGATTTTTTTTCTCCAAATCCCGGATAACAATATCCGTTTTTTTGCTGCTATCGTGCGATCCGTTTGAATTTGTTGGTCGTACAATATTGTACAGACTCCAACTGATGTCACCGGTTTTCGTGAGTGTTCGTACCACATGCGGCATGTGTTTGGAACTTCGAGGGAGGTACAGATCTGCCAGTGGAGATAACTACACACCCTATCGCGTCTTTTTAAGTATTCGGTCTTTGGTAGAATTGGACAACCTGAGCCAATATGATCAATGGTTTCTACTTGCTCCTGGCAAATGCGGCATTTATCATCTTGGGAAATTTTGGAAACCGCTTTATCATAATGTCATGTTCTCAACGCCTGATCTTGAGCAGCTACTAGAACTGCTTCGGATTCTGGCTTCATTCTTCCTCTTTTATGCCACGTAGATGATCTTTATTGATCTGCATTATTATTATTATTACTACATTATTAATACATTATTATTATTACATTATTATTACTACATTATTACTACATTATTATTATTATTACTACATTATTATTACAGTATTATTACTACATTGTTATTACATTATTATTATTATTAAATTATTATTATTACTATTGTGGTTGTGGTTGTTAAAGTGCGGTGGTGGTGTGTGTTGCAGTGTACATCGCGTACGACGACGAGGGCGGCGGGGCGCCGGGGGCGTCGTCGGCGCCGGGCGGGTGGCGGCCGGGCGGGCACAGCGCGGCGGCGGCCAAGGGGCGCGCGGCGTGGGCGCGCAGCGGCGGCGGCGCGGGGGCGGCGGGCGCGGCGTGCGTCGCCGCCGCCGCCGCCTACGCCGCCGCCTGGGCGCTGGCGCGGCTCGCCGGGGCGACGGCGGCGGCGGCGGCGGGCGACGCCAGCTGATGGGCGCGCCGCCCGCGCCCGCGCCCGCGCCCCACGCCTTGAGCGCGCGCCCCGGCCCGCCCCGCCCCGCCCCCCCGCCGCGGGCGAGGCCTGGCGGCGGCGGCGGTGGCCAACGCCCGCGCCGCGGGGGGCGTGGCCCCGAGGCCCAGGCGGCGCGGACTCCGCAAGACTGGAAACGCAACACACTGCAGCGTTTGTTTAAGTGGTGCCAACACGCTACGGCGACCCGTTTACGGGACGTGCGGCGTCCTACACAGCAATCACAGAATCGTCCTGCAAAAGTCACCTGATCCTTAGCCACGGCACTTGTTGGAATAGCTAATACACTGGGACGCCGAGTCCTAGGCCGGGTTGCCAACGTTTCGGTTAATTAATGACCTTTGGGGTTAAAAAAACATTTTTGAAAAAAAGTTAATAAAATATTGCCCTGAAGAAGGTCTTACTCCGACGACCTGAACGTTGATAGCTCTAACAAGATTCAGCGTCGTTTGGGCGTTCCTTCAACCTGACGTGCCTATTGATCAAGTGTATCCTAATTTTCGCAATCGGGGTCAACGATTGTTCACCGTGCGTTGTGACCTAAGCAGTAATCGCTCCAGTCTAGCCAAGAAGGGCTACAGAGACTCCTGATTAGCAGCCATGGCACTTTTAGTAATCACGTGTGCTTGGAGACGTCGAGTCCTAGGTAGCAGTGCCAACGATTTTGTCGTTCTAGTACGGTGTTCTTCAAGGATAAAAAAGATTTTTCTAAAAATAATAAAATAATGTATTGCCCTGGAGAAGGTGGTTGCATGACAATCGAAGCGTTGGCTATCCCACCGAGAACGCGGCGGCGTCTCTTGTAGGAACCAGCAAGTCATCGTGGCTGCTTATCACGTGACCGCTTGATGCCAAAGGTTTTGCAGCGGGAGTCAATGTCTGTCCATCACACATCGCGACCTACGGAGTAATCACGTAAATCCAGGCGACGAGGTCTACGTCTCTAAAAAGTCACTCTTCAGAAGCTATGACACTTTAAATCTTGATTGTCCAGACACACCATGTCCTAAATAGAGATACCAAATTTTCGGTCGTCATATTGCGACCTTCCACACAGAGAGATAGAAAATTGAAAAACTGAAATAAAAAATGTTTCCCATAAGGTCAAAGAATGACGACCGAACATTTGAAAATAAAATGTGACTCACACGTCTCTACACGTTGGCTTCTGATAAATGGTGTTCTTGAAGTCGTGGGCATCTGCGCCCGAAATCACGTGATTACTGTGGATTGTTCTCGCGAAGCGTAATGAGCAGGTTATTCAAACGCTTTGGCCATCCTTGAGTCTTCGTTCTTCAAGTCGAAATGCACTGAAGCGGGAGGCTTGCAACTAGTGCACAGGCAGCATCGGAGATCGGAGAGCAATCGAGTGTTAATTTTTCGGGCTGTGTTCCACCGCTCTCATTACAATTCGGCGCGAATTTCACGGTAAATTGGGTTGAACAGTTGCCTTACCGTTTCAAATATTTACAGATGCACAATCAATGCATATTTTCCTGCAGTAAATACTCTGAAATACGCCAGTTGTCTGCGTATTGTGCTTAGCATTGAAACCAGAAGTATAAGTATTGCAGTTTGTAATAGTTGACGGTTTGTGACAAAGGCAACGGAAAGGAAATCGTACCCAAAAATTAATTTATTACAAACTTTAAGAACTATGAAGAATAATATCAGATATGCCTTCATGTGAAAATACCAGAGGTTCTGAAAATGAAGATTTATTATCTTGGTAACTGGTTATTTTCTTGTCTTCAGGAATTTTTGGTATTCATATATTCACATTTGGGAAATCACGTTCATTATACGTATATAATTGGAATCGCCACAAAGTAGCTGTTTGCACCACATAAATAAATATTATGTAAATTATCCCACTTCGTTATGAATTTCTACTAAACTCCTGTTGTCGAAAGACGTCCATGTGATCAAAATTTTTTGGAGAAAACATAAGCAGGTACAACGCAATCAAATATTAATTACTATTGTTTGAGATAAATTGAAATTTCTCTCGAAATCATATGAAAATTGAAGCAATACTTTGCAAACTCCTGTCCGTGTCTTACCTTTGTTGCCCAATCTGTGTATTTACGTAGAATTGGTGTTGAGCGAGGTTGGCGTCGTGAAAAGCCATTCATAAGTTTGCGATGTCAGCTTAACTCGACAGACCATTCTACGCGCGTATCTCCAGCGCTAAGTCTCAATAATTTTGTTAGCTTCTTGCGACCAACTTCCTTCGCGCCTGTACCCCCCCCCCGAAGCTGCCCCCCCACTCCGCCCCCGCCTTGCCCCCGCCCCCGCCCCGCTCAGCCGCCACCGGCCCGCTCAGCCGCCCCCGCCGCCCCAAGGGCGGGCCCGCTGACCCGACAATCGCTGCTGCAGCCTCCGCCGCCGCCGCCGCCGCCGCCGCCGCCGTCGCTGCCATCGCCACCATCAGAGAGGACTGTTTTAGCAAGTGTTGATATGTGCTTCGTAACCCCGCCTGCCTCTTGCAAAGTTTTCAGATAGACCAGGCGAGGGCGAATATTTGTAAGGGAAAAAAATAAGGCAATTAGTGGAAGAAAATAACGAAAATAATATATTCTTTTGTGAGATAATGTTCCATAACTTTGTTGTGTGTGAAGAAGAGTGCCAATTCATTCGTTGACTTAACAAGTGGGAGACGAAGTAAAGATGTATACTAGAAACTAAAACGAAACCTTCATTCCTTATATAGTAGCTGAAACTGTAAATCGGTAGTGAATTTGGAAACGGGGATAACTTTAAGCGCATATCTAAACAAAAGGGGAATGTGGTGATAATTGACAGTGCGTGTTTATATACATAAAATTCTTAGTGGTGTACTGCAAGTGTGTGCATGAAGTTCAGACGTGGGTTATTTTGTTAAGAGGGAATATACTGGTTGTCAGCATCGGATTTTATTAATTTCATACCCACTTAAAGTCTTGACTTGAACTACAGATTTAGTATTATTGATGGTTCCATTTATTTCTTAAGCATACTTGTTTGTGCTATGAGTGTAACGGCCTCAGAACAATATTTACGAATTAGTTGAGCAATCATGGTCTTCCTGGAAAACGGAACTGGTATGACCCCATATGCGAATAGCGTGTATATGTCCTTTCAAAAAAAAAGTACTGACAATTCCTGGAAGTGGTCAGCATTCATCTGACCCTAGTATCTAGTTGAATGGTTTATAGGAACACTATTGTTATCTTGTATATTCCCTACAAAATTGTATTATTTGTTTGCGAGCGTCGTCATTGAGAACTTAATAGATATATTTAGCTTGAAGGCGTGGTACCCCAAAATATAGCTTAAAAATAAAAATAATATTTATACGCCAAAGTTTTTCATACATTCACAAATTTTGTCAACAATTATGTATAGCTATACCATGTTCCGAACAATAACTATGTTTATTTCGAGAGCAAGTGTCGTGAGCAAATGAGAGGGCTATTACTAGTAAGATTGTCTGTTCTGTACTGTATTTGCCGTGCCACAGAGCTCTCATAAGGAGGACGGTTTCTTCTTGGAACAAAATCATTTCATATAGATGTGTTCCAAAGAGACGTACCATCTCCCTATCAATTACAAAAACGAACACCTTTTTTCAAAGTTGTACATTGTTAATTTTGAAAGTGAACCTTCATTTTGCAAATAATGACTGAGAAGAATTAAACTAAGTCTGCAAGTTCTACCAATACTTGTATAAAATTGTAAGCCGAAATATTTCATCGGTACTGCCAATATTTCCAATTTAGGTATATAATATACTCGCCGATTAAGCCAGTGCAAACGTTAATACGATAGATTCATAACAATATTTTGCTATTTCCCACGCACTCTCTTGTTATGATTGCTCTGTGTGCGTACCGTCTTACCTTGCCAGTCGCACCAAAATGTATACATACGTATATAAATGTCCGCTTGTTGCTGTTTGTAATTGTTATCTTACCATAAGCCCTCTATAAACGGCTGAATCATACGACGTTACCCTTTACTTTTTTCCCATACGTCCTTGCGCCCCAGTACCAAAACGGCCGAGCGGTTCAATTAATTGTTATACATAACATAAATTTGTATGTAACCGTGTATATAATGTTTAAACTGGAAAAATATTTAAAACTTTTGGTGACGTGGTAAGGTACGAGAGGTACGGCTGTTTCATGGTGTACTTTGTGGCGCAATTAAAATGCAGAAGATGTGCGCAACAATTGGAGATATAGTATATTTTTTGCCAGTCGGATATTGCTTTGTATGAGGGAGACTGAGAGAAGGCTACGCAGGAAGGTATGATCGATCAGACGTTGTGTCGTAGTTTTCGTACTGTGTGTGCTCCCCTAGGGGTAGAGAAGAAGGTGGAGTGTGTCCCGGGGCTCAGCAGCCCTGAAATGCAATTATAACAAAAACAAAATGTATCTCAACTAGCAAACCTCTCGTCCCAATAAAGTGACAATTGAAATTGCATGAGTGTGTTGCGTTTGCTTCTTTGCCTCTAGGGAAGAAGTTGCAAGAATATGCAAGATGAAAGTAGGCTGAGCCGAGTGAACTCTACGGTAGAGGTACTGGTTGTGGTAATTAGCGACATGCATGGAAATTGCAATTTTACCTGTTCGTATCGTATATGAAAGTTACATGTGAGTACAAGACCATTGGGTGTTGGGAATTTTTGAACAGGAGTAAAGCATTATTAGCTACTTGGGAGTGCCACACTATTATTACTCTCTAGCATTGATGTGTCCAATGCTAGAGTCTGTATGAACTTTTTTAAACAAAGCTATGCATAACACAAATTTTCAACATATGAAAATATTTTTATAACAGAATACAGTGTCGGCGACGCCACATTCGGCTAATATTAATTAATCAGGTAGGTTATTAATTAAGACAAAAAAAATTAAAAAGGGAGTGCTAATATATATTAACATTCCTTTTTTTTGCTTGTTTTCAGGTCTCTTTTTCAACAACTAAGGTCATGCAGCGACCACAGTAATAAATATTAGTTTTGTAACTTTTGGGAAACTGTAGTTACTGTAGCGGATCTCGCATGTGAACCCACACAAACATTCATGCCCCTGGCGGGATTCAAACCCGCGACGCTTCAAGCACGAAGCAGGTACTTCCCTTCAGCTTTAGCGACCTCGGATACCTGGACTGGCTTTACTATCATCATCATTATTATTATTTCAGTTTCCACAAATTATTGGTCTTAAACAGCTACCACACAGATACAACATCAAATCATGGTAACCTTTACAACATTCTATAATTAATGTAATACAATATAAAATATCAAACTTAAAATTACAAAATAGCAGCTAAATTTATAAACTTCAGGATATATGTCCTCCCATGAATCTCCTGACCAATGAGCACGTACTAATGATGACCGATTTTTGAAGAGCAGTGATAAACTTCTTGTCCATTCCTAGGTGGTCTGGGTCATTATTATTATTATTATTATTATTATTATCGTTTATTATTATTATTATCGTTTATTTTTCAGAGCTTTCTGATACATGTTTTAGAAGTCATACAGATATTTCTATCAAGGCATGATTTCCGTAGTGCAATAATTTTAACAAACATTTATTTTAAGAACTAATCAGGGAGTAAACAATTCTACAAATATAAATTTTAACACTTGAATTAATTTACAAATTAAAAGTAAATAGTTCTTTAACACACATTTTTTAGAAACTCATAAATCTTCTGACTAAAGAACACGAGTTATTATTATTATTAATAATAATAATATTTGCACTACTGTCTCAGCGATCTCGGCTACGGGGCCGTCTCATTTATTGCTATTATTATTATTATTATTATTATTATTATTATTATTATTATTAATTTTATATTTCTTTCAAATACATGCATTTTATAGAGAAATAATTATAGAAAAATGAAAAGCTGTAGAATATATATGACTTATTTCTTCTGTAAACACATCACACTGTTTGCCTTGAATATACCATCAAGCACATATATTTTCCTCCTGAGCACTTAATTTTCACATGTGGTATGAGAAGATGACAGGGTCTTGGTTAACAAATCTGAGATATTCATATTAATATTTGGGTTACTTATTTAGATAATTATCAATTCACATTGGATGTAACGTTTGGCGGAGAGGTAAGCTTCACTCCAATATACAGTGCTATATTTATCGTAGGAGAACGAGTAGATTTACTCGTGCGATATCAGGAAAAAAAGAAACAGAAATATGTATGGGGGGATGTATAGGATTCGGGTTTAATAGTTCCTTTCCGATATCTTCAATGTTGTGATTTCTCCGTTTCCCCACTGCATTTGTATTTATATTTTGTCATTGTCCCGTAAAGGGCAATTGACTTCGGCGCCATAACATCCCGGGGTTCTTAGTCGGTCACCCATCCAGGAACCTGCGATGTCTCGAATTCGTTTAACCTTCGTGATTTCACATAGTTAACGAATTCGACTAGTGACACCGGTTTCAGGGTCGTGGTCTTTCAGTAGAACCATCCCAGCATTCACGTGGATGACCGAGGGAAACCACGAAAATCCCAGTCAACATGGCCGGCCAGAGATTTGCTCTCGGTATTACAAAAGAAATTAGTCGATAACCATGGTATGGATGGGCATATGCTCGAGGACGTGACATCCCCGTCATCCTTCATATTAGGGAGTTTTTGCACGCCACAGCGGACGGCACTATCGATCTTCTGCGCATGTGCAGGTGTACAAAAGTGAGGCGAAACTTGAACTGAGCGTGCGCAGAAGATCGATAGTGTCCGCTATAGCGTGCAAAAACTAGTGAGTTTTTGCCATCTCGAACATTAAGCACTATCGATCTTCTGCGCATGCGAAGATGCACAAAAGTGAGGCGAAACTTGAACTGCGCATGAGCAGAAGATCGATAATACTCACCGTTCGAGGTACTACGTCTAACGGTTCCCTACTCTCTAGCGTGGTCGCATATCCACAAGCTCGTTGAATATTTTTGGCGAGTCTGAGAAGAGCCTCACCGGTAATGAACGACCGTAGACATCACTTTGAGGAGGCACGCCCACAAACGATCCGGGCGTTTTCGCAAACTGCGGTAAGACGGAGAAAGCCCCTCCAGAAGCGAGCGCGTCGGAAAGCTAATCTCAAATCAACGCGCACAGCGCGGAAACGGCCCGCCACGAAAACAGTAATTACTCGTAGCTTTTCCGTCCGCGAGATGGCTCTGCCGTTCCGATGCCTCTTTCCTTTGATCTCGCGGCGGGGCGGGGGCGAGGAGGGGATACGGGAGCATGTGTGGCGCGCCCAGCGGCGGAGTGTGGGGGCGGGGCTCCCCAGAGTTTGTTCCGTGCTCGCGCGTATCGAGGAGCCGGAATCAATCTAGGGGCGGCACGTGCTGCAACTGTACATGACGTTATTTCGGCGTCGCCCCGCCCCTATCTTTGGTTTCTACACGACCTGGCTTAGCATGCCCGCAGCGGCCTCTGCCTCGCGCCCCACCCCTGCCCGCCCCGCCCCGCACAGCCTCGCACAGCTCTGCCCCGCCCAGCGACGCCCTTCGCTGCCCCGCCCAGCCCCGCCCAATCCCGCCCCTCCCCGCCCGACGACGCCCATCCCCGCCCTGCCGAGACCCGCCCCACCCCACCCCACCCCGCCCCGCCCAGACCCGCCCAACTCCGCTCAATCCCGCCCAGCCCCGCCCCTCCCCGCCCAACCCCTCCCTGCCCCTCCGACCCAGTGCAGCGCCTTCGCGCCGCCTGCCACCCCCTGCGTCCGGGGCGCGTCCCCAGGCGAGGGCGGTGCGGGGCGTGGCCGCCTGGCGGGGCGAGGGACGGACGGCGACGCGAGGGTTGTAAGGGGAATGCGAGGTGGGGACGGCGCGGGCGCAGAGCGAACAATCTGGGGGTGGGGGAGTGCGAAACAAGGGCTGGGGAGGGCGAGAGGGTGTTGCGGAAGGGGGAGGGACGAGATGAGAGGACAAAGTGGAGCGGGAGGACGAAGTGGGTTCGCGGTATGAGGGAAAAAGAGAAAGTGGAATAAGGGCGAGAGACCGAGGCGGGTACGGGAGGACGAGGAAGCTGGCAAGAGGGGGTGAAGGGGTGACCTGGGAAGAGGGGGGGTCGGGGAGGGCAGGAAGTTTGTAGAAAGGAGTGGCACGTGCGGGCAGGCAAACGCAAGCACTAAACGGCGACTCTCCTCGCTTCGAGAGGCTGCTCTATGCGAAAACTCACTCGCGATGTTCAGATAGCTATTTGTTTTATCCAGATCCGGAGCTAGATATACCAATACGTTGTCAAATCCAGTGAGTTAGAGGGTGTCGTAGTGATTCAGCTAACCCTTGATATAAAACAGATGTCAGCGAGTAAGAAATGACTAAGATAGTAATGCAGTTACTTATCTGAATTGCTTTTGAATGTGATTGTGTTTCTCACAAGTACTGCAACAGTGCAGTAAAGGAAGTGTTCTATCTTTCTTCTTCAATTATCAAATTACTGCGTTAAATTAGATTTCTTTGTAAAGTTCGCCTATCCAGAAGGTAAACTGGACAGTCGAAAATAACCAGAATGATTGAATGATAGATACATATCGAATGGAAGTTCCTGAGATCTGTGCGAAGTAGATTGTTGTCAAATTGTAATAAGTGCGATGAAATGTAGATTCTTTATTGAAATACAACCACAATTTCAATAAAAAGATGGGCATGAAATAGGTTACGAATGTAATAAACAATCTATTATTGCTTGAAAAAGTCCTTCATTCTCTCCCTTAGAAGCGGTTGGCAGGCAGTTCACCGAGGAAAAGAAAGTGGACAGAACGTTGAGACATTACAAGGGATGTTTTCTTTAACAATTCGTGTTATGTTCGGAAATAAGAACAAACAACAAAAAACAAGAGTTTATTTTGTAAGTGTTTACAAATCACATGACTCAAATCAAGTTTACAAGCAACCAAAAGCAAGCCATACTAAGGAGAAAAAATACTAAGACCGAAACACAGTTGTAGTAACCAGATGTCCCTAAAGCAGAGTTCACCAACACTCCGATAACATCCCAATCCACGGCACAGTTCAAATTAGGCAGTAAACAATTATCACTGCAATCACTCTCCTATCTCTCAATCCACTCAATTACTATAGATCTCCGCCGCGTCGCTGCCTGATCGCACACAGCCACAAGCGAAGACTCGCTCCTGCAGCTCGCTGTTGTCCAGGAGTCGATAAACTCAGTCCGGAGCTCTCCTTGCTTTTGGCCGCCGCCGTCGCCGCCGCCGCCGCCGCCGCCGCCGCCGTCGCCGCCCCGCCCCTTCCCGCCCCTTCCCGCCCCTTCCCGCCCCTTCCCGCCCCTTCCCGCCCCTTCCCGCCCCTTCCCGCCCCTTCCCGCCCCTTCCCGCCCCTTCCCGCCCCTTCCCGCCCCTTCCCGCCCCTTCCCGCCCCTTCCCGCGCGAGCTGTTTCGCCCTCGGCAGGCGGCACTCAGCACCGCGTTTATCTTCGTCGATTTCCGCCTCAATAGTTATTACTTTTGTTAAGGGCTGTGACGGAAATATTCTTTACGGTTTACTAGTTCTTTGCTGTGTGTTTACAGACCTGAAACAAAACACTTAATGGTATACTTTATACCCTTGCGGGCCTTTCTGATTCTTTATGCCCTAGGGCCTTTTGAATACTTTATGACCCGCTCTAATACCAACACAACATACACAACATTTGTATTAATTCGATTTTGTAAAGTTATGCAAGCAAATACAATAAATTAATGGCATAATTGCCCCTAACATTAATTGCCCCTCAGGCGACTTCCAACCCCTCGGACCAGAGGCCCTCGGGATTGGATGTCGCTCTCGGGGCAAAAACATCTACTTAACGCCCTTGATACATAAATAACTATTATTTAGGTTTTTATACATTTTTTTCATAATAACTAACTAAATATCAGATGAAATTAAAATATTAATAAGAATCTGATCCATCACTCGCTCCCTCCGTGTCTTGGCACGTGTCGGGGAATGAATACGGTGCAAACGTGCCTTCTAACGTTTCTTTCAAAACTACGCGTTTAAATTTCAATTAGTAGTCAGTACTGCAAAATCTGTGTCATAAATCTCGAAAACAAAAAATCAGTAAGAATTCTAATGGATAAAATACGCAAATATTATACTTACATGACAAAGTGCGTGCGGTACGGTGTGCCGCAACCGTTGCAGAGTTCGGATTACTAATGAATAACGGTCGATCGGCAGTGTCTAAAATCGTGATTTGAGTGTCATCCGGTGTAAAATATAATTAATGAAGAATAACTACGAGCTCAAGAGTGCGACACCCATTATTTACACGAAATCAACACAAATGTAAGAATGCGGCACTGAGTGCCGCTACGCACCCGCCGGAGGTTTAGCTTTCCACGTGCCAACAACAATGCACACACTTGACCAACAGCAATATTGTGATTACAATTGGGATTTGCCGATAACTCCACACAGACAACTTTCAGCACGGTGAGAGGCATATTAGTGAATATTACTCTAAGGTGTATCATGTACACATACGATGAACGTTCTGAAACTTTCAAGATCAGAGTTGTATGAATCCAGAAACAGTTTGTAAAAGGTATGATCTATTTTGTCAATCGAAAGAGTTTTGACGCGTTTGTAACAAATTGTTAAGAGTTAATAAATGTAATTGTTTAGTAGAAGGGAGAAAAATATTTTTAGAGATAAGAGTGTTCAAGCACGGTGGTTACTTAAACGTAAAGAGAAGGAAATTCAAAGTTAGGAAACAATTTTGTTGTGTATCAATTAGTGTAAGTTGATTTTGTTTATTTTCAATTTTCATTTGCATTTTATTTTAAGGGATAAGAAAATTTTGACATGACAGGTACATTTACCCTTGCTACGGTGATGAATTTAAACTACTTTGACCTAGTACGCATTTTCTTCAATTTCTATATTTATTTAATAACTGTACATCAATCATTTTTATGAAATATGTGACATTTTATAGATATTTCTATAAATAAATGTAGGTGTAATATAGCACTATGTAATATTTGTGAATACCGTAAGCTTTGACGTCTTAAAACTTTCATATATCGCAAAAGTAGCGATAATTCTTATTAAAAATAAATTCTATGTTCGCTGATGCTATTTGATTAAAAATCAAAAATATTTATTTTTTCTGTTTAGCTTACCTCGTACAATAAACGACATTGATTCCTTCCATATTGCGATATATTGGGGAATACACTTTTAATTTTAAGACTTTGTATTATTTTGATTGTAATACGAACTACACATCGGAACGTTTCGTGTTATAAAAATGACGCTCTATGAATCACTAGCATAAGTTTAAGAGGGTAGTCAATAGGGTAACAGACAAACGTAAATACACATTTTGTACATCAATGCAGTCTCTCAGAAGTGCGATACATTTTCATTTTGCCTACATTCTTATGTTCTCATAAAGCTCTTTGAAAACATAAGACTTGACATACACTTGATAGCGAGCCGCAACGTTCATATCCCCACCTGGCACGAGAGCGCCCCTTCCGTAGTTGGACGTTCTGCCACTGAGAACTGGGAGCGCCACCAGTAGAGGGTAGGAGCTGAGCGTGGACCACGTGATCAGATCGTGCTCATTTAACGCTCA
The DNA here is from genome assembly GCA_031308135.1 of Acheta domesticus. Lineage (NCBI taxonomy): Eukaryota > Metazoa > Arthropoda > Insecta > Orthoptera > Gryllidae > Acheta > Acheta domesticus. The sequence goes on along the minus strand of JAHLJT010009436.1, from coordinate 3,585,962 downwards.
CATTGATTCACCTTCGACCGTCGTTCCATCCCGAACCCCCAGTGGCAGTGGTTAGGAGGAAGAAAAGGCCCTACAACCATCAATAATAATGACAATATTATTATTACGGCGAACGGCTTTTACTAATGTGCGAGTCTGCGAAGGACTGAGTCTCTAACTACGAAAACGGGCGTTCACGTGCTATGCGAAGATTTGCTTATCCAGTGATCAAAATCGAAGGAATAGAGTTTTACACTCGTGTCATAAAAATGAATAAAAATGTTTGGGATTTGTATGTTGCCCTGACTGAATGGTACGTAATTTAACATGTGTTGGGCAAAACAGATGACGTAAATTGAAAGGCAAATAATTTTTAAAGGCTTTTGAGAAGACTGTACCCCTAAAGGGCTCCACACATCCTTTAAATTTCATAGTTCTACCTCGTTTGGTGTCCCTCAGGCTGATTCTCGTACGTTCCTGGTAGCGGCTTCTAAATACAATAAATGCATGTGATTTTCTTCCTCAATTGATTAGTGTGCAGCTGTGGCAGGTTCAAATATCTGTCTACATCGCGATAGATGTCTAAGGGCAACTGATTCCGTCCACTTCCAGCTCACACCTCAGCGCAGGAGCCATCCGAAGGCGCTCATCACCGCGCGAGCACCGCCAAGCGGCAAGCACCCCATCCTCCCCCCCCCACCACCACCAACCGGTGGGCGGGGGGAGGGGGCGGCGAGGCGCGCTTGTTTCCAAACAACAGACTGCGGGAAGTTGGCCCCGCCGCGCGCCACCGGGTCCCCGCGCCCGCGTCCGCTCGTTGTCCCCTCCCTCTTCCCCTCCCCATGGCTTTGCCCACGGTGCCGCGCGGGGGGCGGGGCGCGCGACCTGCTCCAGACACGACAGTCGGCTGCGCCCGCCGCCTGGTTATCCAGCTCGTTACGGGAGTTCGGGAGAGCGCGATCTCGCTCTCCGCCCACAGAGAGCGCCTGGCTCCTCTCAGCCTTCTCCCGTGCGCAATTTTCCGGAAAGGCGATTGGGCGGTGTTATGCATCAACCGGCTATGCGACATCATGCAAGTTTTGAGATAATCGTGTTCAAAGGTTTTATTACATTTTCAGCTCTAAACACTGTAATTTCATTATTTCATTCATCGAAGCACCTAACTACACAAACAGGAGTGGAATATCTGGCGCTTACCTGCTGCCTAATGTGAAATTAAGAACAGCAGATCTAGGTTTAGAGCCGGTTTTTGCGAAACATAAAATCCCTACTGTGACTGATAGCGTTTACATTTTTTATTAATTATAATTCTATTTGTACAGATTTTGCGCCACAATTTTGCCTACACTTATAACATGGTCCAATGCAACCAATGGCGACCATATCTCATTTTTTTTTCAAAAATGGCGCTTATCCGGTTGATGCGTAAGGCCTGCAACAGACTACACCGAGGAATGTGTTTCCGGAAATGTGCGACGAGAAATGTGGAAAATCGAAACAAGGGACTCTTATGGACCCCCACACACCTGAAAGAGTTTCCTCGTTCGCCTCTGCGGAGGCGAAAGAGGTCCTCGCTCGAGTCGGTCGGCGAGCGAGTTTTCTCGGACACATTTCTACTCTTTCACTTGTTATACGACATTTGGGCGTTCGCTGCCGCAGAAAAACACGAAACAGTGCATAGAACTGAGTGAGGTTATAACGTTTGGCAGTAAAAGATGCGATAAACTGCCAGTTTTTTAATTGTTTTCTTGAATTTTCTCTTCAAATGGAAATGAACACGTAAAAACTTGTAAGGAAGATATTCTTATTTGTGTGAAATCCGCTCATAATGAGTAATATAAAAATAAAAATTTGAAGCAAAAAAATTGAAAGGGTATTTTGAAAGAATTGAATTAATTTATTATTTTTCTTAATTGGTATTTATGAATGAATTTATTAATTGTGAATATTATTATGAATTATTTTATCATTATCTATTCATTATTCAACCAACAAATATAGTAAACCAGAGCGTGGTAGAGATTACGGAGTTCAAGAAAATTTGCTGATGTACAACTTCTCCCTCATACGTCACTTAACGTCTTGTTTTTTAACATTAAATAATGATTTGTATGCAATGTAGTAGTGTGTTTCTCTCTAGGTAATTCGAACTCGTTAAACAAATGGTTTACGATTATTGTAACAAAACAAGGATATCACGAGTAAAAATTACATAAGAGCATTTAATAAAACAAGAAATGGGACTCTCAGATGATCTCATAGCTAAAACTGCTGCCATCACTCTCGGCTTGTGGCACATAAAGGCATTTCGAGACATCGAATAACCTCTTTGTAGTGTGTGGACGCAGCCTCGCCGGCTTATTTCCACATTTCTCGTCGCACATTTCTCGCAACGCATTCCTCGGTGTAGTCTGTTGCGGGCCTAACACCGTCCAATTGTATCTATGAACAATGGCAAGTAATCATAAGAAGTATATAAAATAGGCCTGCTGAGCCAGATTTTTGGGATCCGTCATTTTTAGATTTGTAAATATTTTCATTTTTCGTGAATTTCCTTTTAAAGTACTCATATTTTCTGTACACTTTTATTATTTCCAACCTTTTTATCCCATTATATTAATGGTAGGAAATGATGTGGTATTTACGATGCTTCTATCATCGAAATCAATATTAGATGTTGGCTCTCCATCGTAACTGTTTATTGTGGCATAAAGCTTTTTGGGCCGCATTGCGGCCATCTTCAGTGCTATTAGAGGCGGCTGTGGTCCTCAGCTGGCTGTCCTCAGTCCTTGGCTGTCTTGTCTGGACTGAGGACCACAGCCGCCTCTAATAGCACTGAAGATGGCCGCAATGCGGCCGAAAAAGCTTTATGCCACAATAAACAGTTACGATGGAGAGCCAACATCTAATATTGATTTCCATTATATTAACATTGTTTTACAGTTTTACGTGTTCTGAGGCGTTGAGATCAATTGAGATGCCTAAGCCACGTATTTCAAAATTTCAGTTAAGCTATTTTTTCATTTTTCATTAAAATCATTTAAAATACTCATATTTTCTAGAAATGTTTATTATTCCCACACTTTTTTCCCCAAAATATTACAATTTTACGTGTTTTGAGGCGTTTAGGTATATTTCAGAACCCTAGACTACATTTCATTTCAATAATATCTCTAGAACATTTTTCAATAAACCTAATAATAATATATCAGATTGCGGCGGGTTGGGAAAATTTGTTTGTCTGGCTGATTCTCATACGTTCCTGGTAGCAGCTACTAAGTACAATAAAAGTACGTGATTTTCTTTTTCAATTGATCAATGTGCGGCTCTGGCAGGTCCAAATGTCTGTCTACATCGCGATAGAATCCTCCATCCCTATGTAACCAAGAAACATACTAATATGCATGAAGTAAAAGTTTTATCCGTTTTTTACTTTTTTTGCACAAACATCGTATTAGTAAACTATTTGGTTACTCGTCATACGGGGCTCACGTCATTTTCTCACTGTTAATCATAGGCACACCATAGTATTGATTGACTGTGCACACTGATGTGTATTGCAAATAATCACCAATGCAATTCTCGGCCTAAAGCTACACAAAATGAAACTGGCGCAATCCTTAGTTCAAACTGCGAGGTCAGAAATAATTAATGAACTCAATATTTTAATGACCTAACATTTTGGCTGCAAAATTCTGTAAAATGTGTCATATTATTGCCTACCACGGGTATAATAAACAGCAAAAATGAATTTTAGTTGATTAATTAAATAGAATGGATAGTGTACATAAAACACTTGGTACACGACGATTAAAGTACTCCAGTGTGCGACAAACGATTTTTGCCTCGCTCGACAGTTTCATTGCGAAGAAACGGCGCTGCGCCCAGTCCCGTTGGCAGATGCCGCACCGGGATCTGCTGTGTCGCGGCAGCAGATTTGAAATTCGCGGCCGGAAGTAACCTTTAAACTCAATTTTAAGGAAGATTTTTTTCGGAAATGATTTTCCAGATGGACCTGCCATTCTTCATGATCACCAACGAAGAATCTGGGGTATTTTTTTGTAACGGAACCTTCTGAACATCCTACATCTATAAAAATTAATGCTGTTTTTAAGGCGTTAACTAACATTCAGCCTCCATTGGAGTGTGTGTGTATATATGTATAAATAAATATATATAACAATGGATGCTGAATGTTAGTTAAACAATTTTAATGAAGTTTAATAGAGGTGTACCTTTTCGTGTTTTGTTCTCTTGAAAAATAACTTTATAAGGAAATTATGCTAACCATTCCTTAGCTTTATTTAAATGACCGCTGAAAAAAGTTTTTTTTTCGTAAGATTTGTTTTCTTAATAGGAGAGCATGGAAAGCAAAAGATCTCAGTATTAGTTTCGATACATATCGTGACCGTTTACTAGAGGTTTCTCTTTTCGTGTTTTGTTCTTTTATTAAAATTATTAAAAAACTCAACTGAAAATTTGTAAGTTATATTTTAATCACCACAGAATAAAGGTTTTAGTTCCCATGTTTTGTTTTCTTGATAGAAGAATATGCGAAGGGAAAATGTGAGTCCTTATTATGTTGTATATCATGTCCGTTTAATAGAGGTTTTACTTTTCATGTTTTGTTCTTTTAAGAAAATAACTTATTATGAAAACTAAGCTGAGAATTTGTTAGCTGAAATTCAACGACCGCTCAATAAAGGTTTTTCTTCCTTTGTTTTGTTTTCTTCATAGGAGAAAAAGGGAATAAAAAGCTGAATATTAGTAATGTTATATATCTTGACCGATTAATAGAGGTTTTTCTTTTCGTGTTTTTTCTTTGATAAAATTCATTATTAACACGTTGGCCGCCGTAATCAAATTTGTTTTCTTTTCAGGCCTCACGTTTATTTTATTCTCAAAAACTATATAAGAGATATAATATATATTTGGAAAATGTAACTGGTTTTTACAGATGTGACGGTCATTTTGAAACGTGATTCAATGTTTCACCTTGCGGCCCGATATGTGAATAACTCCATCTGCAACCGCGTGGTGAATACGTGATTTACAGTAATATCCTCTATAAAATGCTAGTGATGAGGCTGAATTTCAATTTGGAAGTGGTGTAGAGCTTATTGCTGTCATATCAATGTTTTCCGTACTGTTTATGCTCATTTTTTCCTTAATGTAATTTTCGAATAAATGTTCAATGTCATAATTATTGTGTATAAGATATAACATTAATATAATCATTCTATTTAGAAAAAAGTGAATAATCTCCAAGTATATTATTTCAGAAGTATAACTTCCATTTTCTGCTCTCACACGCAACCAATCTTTATAAATGAAGTCCCTAAAGAATGATAATTTCACGGACATATGACGAATTGCATTTTCACCATAAATATATAAAGGGTTTGTTTAAAAAAGCATCTAAGTATTCAGTTCAAATTCAAAACGCAACACACGACAGTGTTGTCAAAATCTATATAGTAAAAAAACTCCTAAATGAAAGGTTTTATGGTTTTAAAACATAACGAAGTCAAAGTTCTCAAAGAAACGTTTCTCATACTGAAATCTATAGGATACGATACATTTGGACATTCTATTACATTCTAACGATTATCGATACTAACAATCCCATCTATACTTCAGCCCTTAGTGCCGGTTTCCATCTTTATGACGTCACACTTTCAATTAAATTCCCTCCATTGATTCACGCTTTCTGTGTACAACGTGTTTAGCGTAGACAGGCGAAATTTATGTACACCATCGATGTTCGAGATCGAAAAGAAGAAAAAAACAATATTGGAAAAGATTGGACGATTATGTACACTTAAGAGAGATCTCCGTCTTGTTAGGTTTGATGTGTGTTTGGACAGTGTCAGTATTTTCGTTTTCAGCAATGATTCGGTCAAATGTTCATATCAGCGTGCTCATTCATGACTTGATTGAGCGGATCCCTCACGGGATGGATTTGCTTGAATTAAGTGATCGATCTCCAACTTCATCGATTTGCTTCAGCGGACCCCTACTTGATCAACTTTCTTGAACAGATCGATATGTTTAGCAGATTCACATGATCGACTTGCTTGAGCAGATCTTTCACGTGATCGACTTGCATGAGCGGTTCCTCGACATGATTCAGCGGACCTCCCAATTCAGGATCTTGCATAAATGGATCGTCCCCAAGATCGAATTGCTTTAGTGAACGCCCTACCTGATCGACATCCATGACAGAATCTTGATTGAACGGTTTGAGCGGATCCCATACTTGATCGACTTGCTTGACAAGACCCCCTACTTAATAAACTTCCTTCAATTGATCCCCTAATTACCCGACTTACATGAGTGGATCCTCTGCTTGATCGACTTGATTGATGGGATCCCTCACTTAATCGACATGCTTGAGAGGATCATCTATTTGATCGACCAGCGTGAGAGGATCTCTAATTTGATCAACTATCTTGAGAGGATCCCCCATTTATTGAACTTGCTCTGGTTGATATCCTACTTAATCGACGTCATTGAGTGGATCCCCTACGTGATCGACATGTTTAAGTGGATCCCATATTTGACGGACATGCTTGAGTTGATTCCTTACTTAATCGACATGCTTCAAAGGATCTCCTGCTTGATCGACAAGCATGAGTTGATCCCCTACCTTATCAAGTTTCTTGAGTAGATCCCCGACTTGATCGACTTCCTTTAGTGGATTTCTTACATAATCGAAGCTTGAGCTGATCCCCTAATTCATCGGCCTGTTTGAGTAGATCTACTTGATTGATTTGCTTGAGTGGATCCCCTACTTGCATGACTTGCTTGAGAGGAACCCCTACTTAATTGAGTTGTTGATCGGATCACCTACTTGATCGACTTGCCTGAGTGGATCCCCAACTTAACCCGCTCGCTTTAGAAGATCCTCTACTTAATCGAGTTGCTTGATCGGATCCCCTACTTAATCTCCTTGCTCTAGCGGAACCCCTACTTGATGGACTTGCTTCAGTGGTTCCCCTAAATATTCGACTTGCTTAAGGGAATCCCCTACATGATCGACTTACTCGACCAAATCGCCTACATGATCGACTTGATTGAGTGGGTCACCTACTTAATCGCCATGCTTGAGACTTGATCGACTTACTTGAGCGGATACCCCACTTGACCGACTTGCTTGAACGGATCGCCTAATTATTCGACTTGCTTTAGCGGATCCCCTACTTGATCGACCTGCTTGAGCAGATCCCCTAATATTTCGCTAAATCAAGTGATTTAGCCGTTCCCATACTTGATCGAATTGCTTGAGTGGTTATTCTAATTAATGGATTTGCTTCAGTGAATCTCCTACTTAATCGACTAGCTTTAGTGTATCACCTACTAGATCAACTTGCTTCAGAGGATTCCTTAATTAAAAGACATACTTGAGTGGATCCCTTACTTAATCGACTTGCTTGAGAATATATCCTACTTGATCGACATGATTGAGTGGAACCCCTAGTTAATCGTCTTGCTTGAGACGATCCTCTACTTGATCGACTTACTTGAGCGGATAACCCACTTGATCGAATTGCTTGAGCGGATCCCCATCTCTATTGACTTGCTTGAAAGAATTCCCTACTCGATCGACCTGCTTGAGCGGGATCGACTTGATTTAGCGGATCCCCAACTTAATAGAATTGCTTGAGGGGATGTCCAAATTAATCGACTTGATCGCGGATCCCCTTCTTAATCGCCTTGTTTCAGAGGATCACATACATGATCGACTTGCTTGAGTAGATCCCTTATTTAATCGACCTGCTTGAGAGGATCCCCTATTCATTGACCTGTTTGTGCGGCACCCCTTCTATAACGACTTGATTTAGCAGATCCCTATTTGACAAACTTGCTTCAGCGGATCACTTACCGGATCGACTTGCTTGTGAGGATCTCCAAATTAATACATTTGCTTCAGCGAATTCCCTTCTTGATCAAATTGCTTGTGTGGATCTCCTACTTATTCGACTTTCTTGAATAGATCCGCTACTTGATCGACTTGCTTGAGTGGATCCCCTACTTGATCGACTTGCATGAGTGGATCACATACTTGATCGACTCTCTTGAGTGGATCCCTTACTTATTCGACTTGCTTGAGCGGCTCTAATATATCGACTTGATTTAGCAGATTTCCCTATTTGATAAACTTGCTTCAGCGGATCTTCTTCCTGATCGACTTTCTTGAGAGGATCCCTTATTTGATCGACTTGCTTGAGAGAATCCCGGAACTGATCGACTGGCTTGGGACGATTCCCTAATTAATAGAATTGATTGAGCGGATACCCTATTTGTTCGACCTACGTGAGAGGATGCCCTACTTGATCGACCTGCTTAAGCGGACACCCTCTGATTAATTGACTTAATTTAGCAGATCCCCTACTTAATCACCTTGCTTGATTGGTCCCCTACTTGCCTTGTGCGAGTGGATATCATACTTGATCGACTTGCAAGAATGGATCTTATACTTGCTTGAAAGGATAACTTATTTATTGCTTGAATGGATCCCCTTCTTAACCGACTTGCTTGAGATAATCCCCTTGATAGACTTGCTTGAGAGTATCGCGTAATTAATCGACTTGAATAATCGGATCCTCTACTTGATCATCTTGATTGAAAGGATCCCCTACTAATTCGGCTTTATTGACAGGATCCCCCACATTATCAACGTGCTTGAGTGGATCCTCTAGTTGATCATTTTGCTTGAGTTGATCCCCTATTACATCGACGTTCTCTAGTGATTCCCCTACTTGATCGACATGCTTGAGTGAATCCCTTAATTAATCGACTCGCTTCAGAGAATCCTCTACTTTATCAATTTGCTTCAAAGGATCCTCTACTTATCGACTTGCTTGAACGGATACCCTACTTAATCGACCTGCCATAGTGAACCCTTTAATTTGTCGATGTGTTTGAGAGGATCCAGTACTTGATCGACTTGCTTAAGTGGATCACATTCTTGATCGACTCTCTTGAGTGGATCCCTTAATTAATCGACTTGCTTGAAAGGATATCCTACTTGATCTACCTGCTTGATAGGATCCCCTACTAATCGACCAGCTTGGGCGGCTCCCGTAATATATCGACTTGATTTAGCAGATTTCCCTATTTGATAAACTTGCTTCAGCGGATACTCTACTTGATCAACTTCCTTGAGAGAATCCCCCACATGGTCTTGCTTGGGAGAATCCCCTAACTGATCGACTTGCTTTAGTCGATACCTTTTTTAATTGACTTGATTGAGCGGATCCTCTAATTGATCGACGTGCACGAGAGGATCTGCTACTTGATCGACTTGCTTTGGAGGATTCCCAATTTGATCGACCTGCTTAAGCGGATATCTTAATTTATTGAATCTATTTACCAGATTCTCTACATTGTCAACTTGCTTGATTGGATCCCCTACTTGAACGAATTGCTTCAGTGGATCACATACTTGATCGACTTGCTAGAGTGGATCTCCTTCTCAATCGACTTGCTTGAGAGGATCCCCTACTTAATCGACCTGCTTGAGAGGATCCCCCACTTGCTCGACCTTTTTAAGCGGATCCCCTATTTAATCGACTTGATTTAGCAGACCCCTACTTGATATGCTTGCTTGACATGCGGGTCTCCTAATTAATCGACTTGCTTCAACGGATCCCCTACGAGATCGACTTACTTGAGCGAATAACTGATTTAATTGAATTTCTTGAGTGGATCTCCTTCTAAATCGACTTGCTTGAAAAGATTCCCTAACTGATCGACTTGCTTCAGCGGATCGCCTAATTGCTCGACTTTCTTGAGCGGATACCCTACTTCATCGACTTGGTTTGAGTGTATCCCCTATTTGATCGACTTGCGTTAAAGGATTCCTACTTGATCGTCAAGCTTGAGTGGATCCCCTACATGACCGACTTGCTTGAGTGGAACCTTGTGAGTGGAATCGACTTGCTTGAGGGGCTTGCCCTAGTTGATCGACTTGCCTGAGTGAATCTCTTATTTAATCGGCATGCTCGAGAAGATTCCCTACCTGATCGACGTGCTTGAATGTATCTTCTACTTGATCGTCTTGCTTGTGTGGGTCCTCAACTTAATCGACTTGCTTCAGAGGATCTCCTACTTAATCAACTTGCTTGAGTGGATCCTCTACTTGATCGACTTGCTTGAGTGGATCCCTATTTGATCGAAATGCTTGAGTGGATCCCTTACTTAATCGACATGCTTGAGTGTCTCCCATACTCTATGGACATGCTTGAGTGGATCACCTATTTGAACGACGTGATTGAGTGGATCCTCTACTTGATAGACTTGCTTGAGTGTATCCCGTTCTTGCATGAGTGGATTCCCTAGTTAATCCACTGGCTTGAGTGGATCCCCCACTTGATCAACTTGCTTGAGTATATCGCTTAATGAATCGTCTGGTTAAAGAGTATCGCTTTCTTGAACGATTTGCTTGAGTGACTTATATTACTTAATCGACTTGCTTGAAAGGATTTCCTACTTGATCGACGTGCTTGATTGGATCCACTACTAGATCGACATGTTTGGACGGATCTCCTACTGATCGACATGCTTTTGTGGATCGACGTGATTGAGGGGAACATCATCTTGATGAACCAGCTTAATGAACATGCTTTAGTGGATCCCATACTTCATCGACGTCTTCAGAGTGAATCCCCTATTAGATCGACTTGGTTTGAGTGGATCCCCTACTTGATCGACTTGCTTGAGTGGAACTTTACTTAATCAACTGGCTTGACGCGCTTGCCGTATTGATCGACTTACCTGAGTGAATCTCTTACTTAATCGGCATGCTTGAGAGAATTCCCTACTTGATCGACTTGCCTTTTTGGATCGCCTACATAATCGACATGCTTTAGAGGATACTCTACTTAATCAACTTGCTCCCGATCTATATTCTCTACTTGATCGTTTTGCATGAATGGATCCCTTACTTAATCGACGTGCTTGAGGGGCTTGGCCTTGTTGATCGACTTTCTTGAGTGAATCTCTTACTTGATCGACTTCATTGTGTGGATCCCCTGCGTAATGGACTTGCTTTAGAGGATCTCCTACTTAATCAACTTGCTTGGGTGGATCCATGACGACCTGCTTGATCGATTTATTTGAACGATCCGATCGACTTGTTTGAACAGATTACCAACTTGATGGACAATCTTTAGTGGATCCTTTAATTAATCAACTTGATTCAGCCGATTTCCTCGAGTGAATCCCTTAATTAATCGACGTGATTGAGCGGATCCCCCTGTTGATCGACTTGCTTGACAGTATCCCTAACTTATTCGAGTTGATTGATCGGATCCTCTACCTAATCGTCTTGCTTGAGTTGGTCTGTTACTTGATCGACTTGCTTGATTGGATCCTGCACTTGATCGACTTCCTTGAGTGGATCACCGACTTGATCGACTTGGTTTGAGTGGATCCCCTATTTGATTGACTTGCTTGTGTGAACCTTTTACTTGATCGACTTGATTCAGTGGAACATTTACTTAATCGACGTGCTTGAGCGGATCCCCTAATTGATCGACGTGCTTGAGAGAATCTCATACTTAGTTGACTTGCTTTGGAGGATCTCCTAACATATCGACTTACTTGAGCAGATCCCCTAGTTGATCGACATGCTTGAGCGGATCTTCTAATTAATCGATTTGCTTCAGTGGTTCCCTACATAATCGCCTTGCTTGAGAGGAACTACTAGATCGACTTGCTTAAGTGGATCCCATACTTGATTGACATGCTTGAGAGGATACCCGTACTTGATTGACATACTTGAACAAGATGATCGACTGATCGACTTGATTCAATGGAACCTCTGCTTAATCGACTTCCTTGAGACGATCGCCTACTTGATCGACTTACTTCAGCGGATACCCCACTTGATCGACTTGCTTGGGCGGATCGTCTAATTACTCGACTTGGTTGAGCGGATCGCCTAACTGATCGACGTGCTTGAGAAGATCTCATACTTAATCGACTTACTTGAAAGAATCTCGTACTAGATCGACTTACTTGAGCAGATCCCGTAGTTGATCGACATGCTTCAGCGGATCTTCTAATTAATCAATTTGCTACAGTGGTTCCCTACTTAGTCGACTTGCTCAAGCAAGATCTCCTACTAGATCGACTTGCCTAAGTGGTTTCCCTACTTGATCGACTTGCTTGAGAGGATCCCTTAATTAACTGACTTACTTGACTGGATCCCCTACTTAATCGACTAGCTTGAGAGGATACCCGTACTTGATCGACATACTTAAGCAAATCCCCTACTTGATCGACTTGAATGAGAGGAACCCCCACTTAATCGACTTGCTTGAGACGATCCCCTACTTGATCGACTTACTTGAGCGGATACCCCACTTGTTCGCCTTGCTTGAAAGACTCCCTTCTTAATCGACCTGCTTGAGAGGATTCCCTACTTGAGCGACCCGCTTGAGAGGGTCCTCTCATTAATCGACTTGTTTCAGCAGATCACCTGATTAATCGACTTGTTTGAGCGGATCCCCTACTTGATCGATTTGCTCGAGTGGATCATCTAGTCGATCAAGTTCGGGATCTCTCCAAGCAAGTCGATCAAGTATAGGATCCATTTAAGCAAATCGATTAAGTAAGGGATCCATCAAAGTATGTCAATCATGTAGGTATTATTAGGTAGTGTATTATTTTAATTTTAAGATAGTCGATTAAGTAAGGGATCCAAGCAAGTCTATCAAATTCGGAATCTACTCAAGCTAGTCGATCAAGTAGGGAATCCACTCAAGCAAGTTGATTTAGTAGAGGATCCACTTAAGCAAGACGAAGAAGTAGAGAATCCGATCAAACAACTCGATTTTTTATAATTCAGGTCAGGTATGGAATGCTTCAAATCAGAAGTCTTATGACCTTTACTACTCTAACTTAAAATCATTGTCATCTGATGAAAAATTGTGAACAATTGTTAAGCAAGAGCACACTTCAAGAAACCCACCTGAAATATGTATTATTAATAATGGATAGAATTATTTTTATGAAACTTGGTTAACTATGAAACATTTGTTACATATTTATGACTGTCAAGTACTTCTAGAAAGATGTTGAAAGTGTGGCCACACTTGGGATCTCTGTGTAACCAATTTGTAAAGTTCATTATTTGTTTAATATTAATCACTGAATATTTTGTTGGAACTTTTAAATTATTTGATTGACATGTATTTTTCTAATTATGTCTCTTTTTGGCACTTCTTCTATGCCCTTTCAACATAGAAATATCCTGTGATTATTTACAAACACTTATTTTATAAAGATTAAAGGTGAAAAAGCATGTAGGGGCTTTTACTCATAAAAATGTGAAATTATTGGTACATCTTGTATCACATGCTCTGACTCCACTGATCTTTGCTAGGCGGCGGGCCTGTCGCCACACGAGCTATGTTTAGTTGTTCAACTCGAACTTCTCGTGTTACTCGCAAGATGTGGCAGCGCTCTTGTCAACTCTTATGTATTCTTTGGTTTCCGCCTTGTAATCTAGTCTCGCGAAGGGATCTGAAGTACAATGATTTTGCTATAAATACGAGCTGAGCTCTCGTATTGCTAGTCGCCAGAAATCTCTTGTTTCGTATTTACTATGTTGAAATTACGTAACCTCTAAATTGGCAGACTAGCCCGGTCATTATAGTCGTTAGTTGTTTTTAATTTGTTGTGAGTGGTTGCATTGAGTGGTTCTCTCTCATACCCACAGTTGGGTGTTTTGAAGTGTATTATGGCATGGGTTTATGTTGTTGATGTGTTGGAATGTAATAGATTGTTGTCTCTTACAGTTCTGTTTATGGTATGTTTGTGGGTAGTCCGTTGCGCAGGTGAATCCTGGCATCGACTTTGGCCTTTGTCGCCATTGTTGTACTGTAATAGGTTGTTCAACTAATTGTTGTTGAAACTTTTACAGATTCTTTTGTGGCAGATTCAAGAGGTCGTATTGGAGGAGGTGGTTTGCACGAAACGGATCTGTCCGTGTCCGGGACAGCTCTATATCTTGCATCTGTCGACCTCTTGAGAGCAGAGCTGAGACCGAGTGTTGGAAGTGGTTGTCTTATTTCAAGTCTGGTGTAAAATGCTTCAAGACACAAGTTTCATAAAACTTATAACTTACACTTGATGTATTTGTTATCTGATGTAAATCTACCAATAATTTTAAGCAAGAACCAACCTCAAGACCTCAACTAATTAAAATATGTATTATTATTTGTGTATAACATTATTTTTTTATAAAACCTGGTTATATGTATTTTTTATATCTTTATAATTGTCATATATTCTCATTAAAGTATTTAAAGTGTGGCCACACTTAAGATCTTTTGGCAAATAATTTGTAAATTATTGTTGCTATTTGTTAATTATTTGTCATAGTCACTGAATATTTTTAATGCTATCTTAAAATATTTGCTCATCATACATTATTTTTTAATTATGTCTGTTTTTGGCACTTTTTCTGTGCCCCAACTTCAACTTAGAAATGTTCAGTGATTATTTATTAATGTTTACTTGGTAGGGATTTGAGGTAGGAAAGCTTGTACAACCTTTATTTCATGAAAATTTGAAATTATTTATACATCTTGAATTACATGTTGTAACTCCTTTGACCGCTGCCAGGTGGCAGGCATGTTGCCACACCGTTGATCTTCATCTGTCAGAGGTTTTTCTATCGCCCACGAGCGATGGCAGCGCTCTTGTCAAGTGTTATGTATTCTTTGCCTGCCGCCTCAGGAATTAGTTCTCGCGTAGTGATCTGTAACAAGCTTATTCTACGATAAATACAAGCTGCGCGCTTGCATGAATTGCTATCAGTCACCATTCTCTTTGTTGTTTAGACACTATGTCAAGTTTGTTTAACCTATAAATTGACTGCTAGCCCGGTCGTAATGGTCATTAGTAATTTACGTGTTTAATGGTAACTGTGTGTGGTTCTCTCTCATACCCTCAGTTGGATTTTTGAATTATGTTGTGGCACTGGGTATTTGTTAATGTTTTTAATGTAATAATATTTTTGTCTCATAGAACTCTGTGTATTTTTATTTACTGTTCGTTTCGCAGGCAGAGCCTGGCATCGATTTCAACCGCAATTGGTTCAACTAATTGTTACGTTGAAACTTTTTGCAGATGTTTTAGAAGCAGATCCAAGAACCCGAACTGATGGAAGTAGATTGCTGCCAGCGATGCCATTGGTTCGATATACGTGGATTTGCCCATGTCTGGTTCCGTGATAGTTCTGAATGAATTCGCCTGTCGACATATTAACACTAAATATTTTGTGTCAAGTTTAAAATAAATTATTGTACTTACGTGTCATCACAATTTCAGCTACTCTAATTAAAACTTGTTTAATGTGAATGCTAATGTATTATCTTTTCAAGTATTAATAAATGTTATTGTTGATTCAAAAGTTGTTGTTTGTTTCTCTTATGCTGCTAGCTTTACCCAACGGTACCCTAGCACGACACATAAATACGTTTCCTGCAAAGAGTAATAAAAAGCTGAAGTGACGAGTCGATTAGCCTCTAGGCTAATGGGTTTAATGATACCTGGCCCATTTCCTGACGGCACATGGTCAGATTCCCTACCCTTTTCTTCTTCGTATCTTAAGTCTGGGTTAATGAGCCTAAATTGCTATATTTTTATTTGCAACACATCAGTGGCAGGCGACAGTAAAAAACTCTTTATTCTAAAACTAGTTTTTGTCTGCCAAATGGAACGCCATTGTGTGAGTCGATCCCAGGTCCTCCCATATGAATTTCGGTAATGGGACATGTAATTTTTGGTAAAATTAGTATGCAACAAACGACTATTGCCATAATTTATGTTTCATATGGCATTTATGAGAGAGAGAGCGAATCACGTTCAAATTTTTGTTAAACTCAAGAAAGTAAATCAAGTAGAGGATCCTCTGAAGCAAGTCGATTAAGCAAGGTTCCACTCAAGAAAATCGATAGAGTAGGGGATCCACTCAAGCAAGACGATCAAGTAGGGGATAAACACTAGCAAGTTGATTAAGTAGAGGATTCCCTCAAGCAAGGCGATTAAGTAGGTGATCCACTCAAGCACGTCGATCAAGAAAGAGAGTCTCTCAAACAAGTCGATTAAATTAGCGATCCACTCAAGCACGTCGATCTAGTAGGGGACCCTCTCAACCAAGTCGATTAAAAAGCAATCCACTCAAGCGAGTTAATCAAATAGAGACTCAACTCACACAATGTCGGTCAAGTATGGGATCCACTCAAGGACAATGATCAAGTAGGGGATCCATTCAAGCAAGTTCATTAAGCAGGGGATCAACTCACGTAAGTCGATCTAGGAAGAGATCCTCTGAAGAAAGTCGATTAAGTAGGGAATCCACACAAGCAAGTCGATCAAGTAGGAGATCCACTCGTGAACGTCGATCACGTAGAGAATCATCTCAAGAATGACTATTAAGAAAAGGATCTACTCAAGCAAGTCAATCAAGTAAGTGACACTCTCAAGCACGTCGATCAAGAATGAGATCCACTCAAGCAAGAAAATCAAGTAGGGGATCCTCTTAAGCAAGTCGTGTAAGTAAGGTTGCACTCAACAAGTCGATCAAGTGAAGGATCCACTCAAACAAGAAAATCAAGTAGAGCTTGCTACAGAGGATCCTCTGAAGCAAGTCGATTAAGCAAGGTTCCACTCAAGAAAATCGATCAAGTAGGGGATCCACTCAAGCAAGTCGATCAAGTAAGGGATCCAGTCAAGCAAGAAAATCAAGTACGGGATCTTCTTAAGCAAGTCGTGAAGGTAAGGTTCCATTCAAGCAAGTCAAAACAGTAATGCATCCACGATTCGCTCATGTAGGGGATAATCAAGATAGTTGATTAAGTAGAGGATCCTCTAAAGCAAGTCGATTAAGTGAGGGATCAAAACAAGCAAGTCGATCAAGTAGGAGATCAACTCAAGCAAGACGATAAAGTAGGGGTTAAGCAAGTAAGTAGGTCAAGTAGAGGAACCTCTGAAGTATGTCGATTAAGTAGGGGCGACATTCAAGAATGTCGATTAAGTAGGGGATCCACTCAAGCAAGACGATCAAGTAGGGGATAAACACTAGCAAGTTGATTAAGTAGAGGATCCCCTCAAGCAAGGCGATTAAGTAGGTGATCCACTCAAGCACGTCGATCAAGTAGAGGAAATGATCAAGTAGGAGATCCACTCAAAGAAGTTCACTAAGCAGGGGATCAACGTCCTCTTAAGCAAGTCGATTAAGTAGGGGATCCACTTAAGCACGTCGATCAAGTAGAGATGCCTCTGAAGCATGTCGATTAAGTAAAGGATCTACCATGCAAGTCGTCGATCATGTAGAGGGTCCTCTAAAAAAGTAGATTAAGTAAGAGATCCACTCATGAAAGTCGATCACGAAGGGGATTCACTCAAGCAACATGAATTAGTAGGGGATCCACTCAAGCACGTCGAAGAAGTAGGGAATCCTCACAAAGAAGTCGATTAAGTAAGCGATCCATTCAAACAAGTTGATCAAAAAGGAGATCCTCTTAGCAACTTTATTAAGTACGAAATGCCCTCAAGCACGTCGAACAAGTAGGGGATCCACTCACGCAAGACGACCAAGTAGGCGATCCACTAAAGAAAAACGATTAAGTAGGGGTTCCTCACAAACAAAAGATTAACTACAAGATCCTCTGAAGCATGTCGAATAAGTAGGGGATCCAAACAAGCAAGTCGATCAAATAGGGGATCAACTCAAACACGTAGATACACTAGAGAATCCTCTTAAGCAAGTCGATTAAGTAAGGTTCCACTCAAGCAAGTCGATCAAGTAGGGGATCCACTCAAGCAAGACGATAAAGTAGGGAATATACACAAGCAAGTCGGTATGTAAAAGGTAGGGGATCCACTCAAGGAACTACATTCAGTAGAGGATCCACTGAAGTACGACGATCAACTTGGGGATCCACTAAAACAAGTCGATCAAGTGAGGGATCCACTTAAGTAACTTAATGAAGTAGGGGACCCACGCAAGTACGTCGATCAAGTTAGGGAGCCTCTCAAGCAAGTAAGGAATTCACTCAAGCGAGTCGATCAAATAGAGGATCCACTCAAAAAAAGTCGATCAAGTGGGGGATTCACTCAAGGATAATGATCAAGTAGGGTATCCACACAAGGAAGTTCATTAAGCAGGGGATCAACTCACGTAAATGAATCAAGAAAGAGCTCCTCAGATGCATGTCGATAAAGTAGGGGATCCAAACAAGCAGGCTGATCAAATAGGGGATCCACTCAAAGTCGATCAAGTGGGGTATCAACTCAAGGATAATGATCAAATAGGGGATGCACTCGAAGAAGTTCATTAAGCAGGGGATCAACTTACGTAAGACGATCATGGACGAAATCCCCTGAAGTAAGGCGATTAAGTAGTAGTTTTACACAAGCAAGTCAAATAGGGGATCCTCCCAACAAAGTCGATTAAGTAAGGGATCCACTCAAACAAATAGATTAAGATACTCAACCTAGTCAAGAAAGGGATGCGTTCAAGCAATTTGATTAAATGGGGGATCCACCCAACCACCTCGATAAAACTATGGGATCCTCTGAAGCAATTTGATTAAGTAAGGGATCCAACCAAAAAGTCGATAGAGTAGGGGGTCCACTTAAGCAACTTAATTAAATAAGGGATTCACTCAAGCACGTCCAACAAATAAGGGTTCCACTAAAGCAAGACGACCATGTAGGGGATACTCTTATGCAAGTCTTGTAAGTAAGGTTCCACTCTAGCAAATCGATTAAGAAGGGCATCCACTAGTCGATCATGTAGGGGATACTCAAGCATGTTGATTATGTAGAGGATTCTCTGAAGAAAGTCGATTAAGTAAGGTTCCACTCAAGCTTGCCGATCAACTAGGGGATATATTCAACGAAATTAATTAAGTAGAGGATCCTCTTAAGCAAGTCAAATAAGAAAGGTTCCATTCAAAAAATTTAACACGTAGGGGATCTACTCAAGCAAAACACTCAATCAAGTAGGGGGTACACTCAAGCAAGGCGATCAAGTAGAGGATCCTATGACGCATGTTGATAAAGTAGGCGATCTTCTCCAGCACCTCGATCAAGTAGATCCTTTAAACAAAGGTTAAGTAAGAGATCCACTGAAGCAAGTCGATCAAGTAGGCGATCAAATCAAGCAAATTCAATTAGTAAGGCATCCTTTCAAGCACGTCGAACCACTACGGGATCCACTCAAACAAGACGATTATGTTAGTGAACCACTTAAACAAGTCGATCAAGTGCGAGATCCACTCAAGCACGTCGATCAAGTAGGGAATCCTTTCAAGCATGTCGATTAAGTAAGAGGGCAACTGAGGCAATTCGATCAAGTAGAGGATACACTTACGCACGTCGATCAAGTATGGGATCCTCTCAACAAAGTGGATTAAGTAAGGCATCGACTCAAGAAAGTCGATATAGAAAGGGATCCACTCAAGCAACTTGTTTAAGTAGGGGATCCACTCAAGCACGACAATCAACTAGGGGAACCTCTCAAACATGTCGATTAAGTAAGGGATCCAGTCAAGCAAGTAGATTAAAAAAGGAATCCACTCAGGCAAGTCGATCAAATAGGGCATCCATTTGAACCAAGTCGATCAAGAAAAGGATCTACTCAAGCGCGTCGACAAAGTAAGGGATCCTCTCAACAAATTCGATTAAATAGGGATCCACTCAACGAAGTCGATCAAGAAAGGGATGAATTCAAGCAAATTGATTAAGTAGTGGATCCACTGATGTAAGTCGAACAAAAAGGGGATCCTCTTAAGCAACATGATTAAATAAGGGATCCACTCAAGCACATCGATCAGGTAGGGGATCCTCTCAACGAAGTCTATTAGGTAAGGGATCCTCTCAAGCAAGTCGATTAAGAGAGAAATCCATTCGAGCAACATGATAAAACAGGGGATCGACTCAAACAAGTCGATCAAGTAGGGGATCCTCTTAGCAACTTAATTAAGTAGGGGATCCATTCAAGCACGTCGATCAAGTAAGGGAGCCTCTCAAGGAAGTCGGTTAAGAAGACAATCCACTCAAGCGAGTTAATCTAATAGAGAATCAACTCAAACCAAGTCAATGAAGGGGAGGATCCACTCAACGATGATGATCAAGTAGGGGATCAACTCACGGAAATTCATTAAGAAGGGGATCAACTCACGTACGTCGATTAAGGAAGAGCTTCTCTGAAGCAAGTCGATAAAGTGGGGATCTTCACAAGCTAGTCGATCATATAGGGGAAAAACTTCAGCACGTCGATCAAATAAGATTCTTCTCAAGCATGTCTATTAAGTAAACGATCTACCAAGCAGGTCGTCGATCAAGTAGGGCATCCTCTAAACAAAGTCGATCAAATAAGAGAACCACTTAAGCAAGCCGATCAAGAAGGGGATGCACTCAAGCACGTCCATCAACTAGGAAATCCTCTCAAACAAGTCGATTAAAATAGCGATCCACTCAAACAAGTCGATCAAGTGGGGGATCCTCTTAGCAACTTAAGTAGGGGACCCACTCAAGTACGTCGATCAAGTAGGGGATCCGCTTTTGCAAGACGATCAATTAGGGAATCCTCTTCAACAAGTTGTGTTAGTAAGGTTTCACTAAAGTAAGTCGATCAAGTAAGGCATGCAATAGTCGATCGTGTAGGGGATACTCAAAGGAGTTGATTAACTAGATGATCTTTGGAAGAATGTCGATGAAGTAGGGGATCCAAACAATCATATCGATCAAGTAGGGGATCAACTGAAGCCCGAGGATACACTAGAGAACCCTTTTCAGCATGTCAGTTATGTAAGGTTCCACTCAAGCAAATCGATCAAGTAGGTGATCTACTCAAGCAAGACGCTAAAGTAGGGGATACTCTCAACAAAGTCGATTAAGTAAGGGATCCACTTTAGCATGTCGATCAACTAAATCATCCACTCAAGCAAATTAATTATGTGATCCACTCAAGCACGTCGATCAACTAGGGGATCCTTTTAAACAATTCGATTAAACCAGCGATCCACTCAAACAGATCGATCAAGTAGGGGATCCCCTTAATCATGTAGGTGGCACTCAAGCATGTCCATTAAGTAAGGAACCCACTCAAGCAAGTCGATTAAATAGGTGATCCACTCAAACCAAGTCGATCAACTTGGGGATTCACTCAAGGACGTTTCTCAAGTAGGAGATCCACTCAAGGAAGTCGATCAAGTACGGAATTCTCTCAAAAAAGACGATCAGGTAGGGGACAAGGATGGCAACCACTACTCGATCATGTTGAGGATACTCAAGCAAGTTGATTAAGTATAGGATCCTCTGAAGCAAGTCGATTATGTAGGGGATCCACACAAGCAAGTTGATCATGTACGGGATCAACTCAAGCAAGTCGATTAAATAAGGAATCCACTAAGTATGAGTATCCACTAGTGAATCGACCAAGTATGGGATCCACTCAAAACAAGTCGATCAAGCAGGGGATTTATTCAAGGACGTTGATCAAGTAGGAGATCCACTCAAGCAAGTTCAATCGGGGGATCAACTCAACGTAGGTCGATTAAGGACGAGATCCTCTGTAGTCGATTAAGTAGGGGATCCACACAAGCATGTCGATTAGGTAAAAGAATCACTGATGCAAGTCGATCAGCTAGGGCAAGCCCCTCAAGCCGATTAAATAATGAATCTATTCAAGCAACTCGATCAAGTAGGGGATCCACTCAAGCAAGACGATCAAGTAAGGGATCTTTTCAAGCAATTTTATTAAGTAGGGAATCCACTCAAGCACGTCGATGAACTAGGGAACCCCCTCAAGCAATTCGATTAAGAAAGGGATCCACCCAAACAGGTCGATAGAGAAGGGGATCCACTTAGACTGGATTAAGTAGGGGATGAACTCAAGAATGTCGATCAAATATTGGATCCAGTTAAGCAACTTGATAAAGTAGGGGATCAACTCAAGCATGTCAATCTAATAGGGGATACTCATGAGTGGATACTCATACCAAGTCGATCAAGTAGGGGATCCACTCGAGTATGTTCATCAAGTCGATAGGTTGGGGATCCTCTTAAGCTGGTCGATTAAGTAAAGTTCCACTGAAGCAAGTCAATCAAGTACGGGATCCACTCAAGCAAGACGATCAAAGGATCTTTTTAAGCAATTTGATTAAATAAAGAATATGCTCAAGCAAGGCGATGAACTAGGGGATCCCCTCAAGCAAGTCGCTTAACAAAGGGATCCACTTGAACAGGTCGACAGAGAAGGGGTTCCACTCAAGTAACTTGATTAAGTAGGAATCAACTCAAGCACGTCGATCACGTAGGGGATCCACTCAAGCATGTTCATCAAGCAGGGGATCAACGCACTAAGTCGATCATGGAAGAGTTCCTCTGAAGCAAGTTGATCAAGTAGGGATTCAACACTCAAGCATTTCGATCGTGTAGGGAATCTTCTTAAGCTGGTCTATTAAGTTAAGGATCCACTCAAGGATCCCATATTTGAGTATCAAGCAAGGTATGCACTCAAGCACGTCCATCAGGTAGGGGATCCTCGTAATCAAGTCGATTAAGTACGATTCCACTCAAGCAAGTCGATCAAGTAGGGGATCCACTCAAGTAAGATGGTCACGTAGTGAATCCTCTTACGTCGTGTAAGTAAGGTTCCATTCAAGCAAGTGGATCAAGAAGGGCATCCACTAGTCCATCAAGTAGGAGGGTCTTACGCAAGACGATCAAGTAGAGGATATACACAAGCAAGTAGATTAAGTATAGGATCCTCTCAAGCAAGTCTATCATGTAGGGGATCTTCTGAACGAAGTCGATTAAGTAAGAGATCCACTCAAGTAAGTCGATCAAGAAAGGGATCCACTCAAGCAACTGGATTAAGTAGGGAATACACTAATGCACGTCGATTAAGTAGGTTATCCGCTCATGCAAGTCGATTAAGTAACGGATCCACTCAAACAAGTCGATCAAGTAGAGGTTTCCAATTTAGCAACTTGATTATGTGGGGATCTATTCAAGGACGTCGATCAAGTAAGATACCCACTATTTCATTAAGCAGCGAATCAACTCACGTAAGTCGATCAAGGAAGAGATTTACTCAAGCAAGTCGATGAAGTCTTAACCTAAACTAGACGATTAACGGATCCTATCAAACAACTCTATTTAGTTGGGGATAC
Organism: Acheta domesticus; assembly: GCA_031308135.1. Taxonomy (NCBI): domain Eukaryota; kingdom Metazoa; phylum Arthropoda; class Insecta; order Orthoptera; family Gryllidae; genus Acheta; species Acheta domesticus. Next base: position 3,562,779 of record JAHLJT010009436.1, on the reverse strand, counting down.
TGTCATCAAGTTGATCAAGTAGGGGATCCGCTCATGCATGTCGAATAACTAGGAGAACCACTCAAGCAAGTCAATTAATTAGCGTATCCGCTGTAGCAGATCGTTTAAGGGGATCCTCTCAACAAAGACGATTAAGGCGTCCACACAAGCAAATCGATCAAGTAGGGGTTCAACTTAAGCAATTAAGTAGGCGATCTACTCAAGCACGTCAATCAAGTAGGGGAGCCTCTCAAGCAAGTCGATTAAGGAATCCACTCATGCGAGTCGATCAAATAGGGGATCCAGTCAAGCCAGGTCCAACCACTCACGGATGTTGATGAAGTAGGGGATCCACTCAAGCAAGTTGATTAATTTGGGGATCAACACATGCAAGTCGATCAAATACAGGATCGTCTAAAGCAAGTCGATTTATTAGATCTACTCGAGCACGTCAATCTAATAGAGGATCCTTTAAGCAGGGGAACAACACACGTAAGTCGATCAAGGAAGAGATCCACTAAAACAAGTCGACTAAGTAGGGGATCCACTTAAGACAGACGATCAAGTAGGGGATTCTATCAAACAACTCGATTAAGTTGAGGATACTGTCAAGCAAGTCGTTTAAGAAGGGGATTCTCTCAAGCAAGACGACTAAGTAAGCGATCCATTCAAGCAAGTTTATCAAGTAGGGGATCCACTCAAGCCAGTTGATTAATTTGGGGTTCCACACATGCAAGTCGATCGAGAAGGGGATCCACTCAAGCAAGTCGATCAAGTACAGGATCCTCTAAAGCAAGTCAATTAATTAGATCTACTCAAGCAAGTCAATTTAATAGGGATCCTCTCAAGCAAGTCGATCAAGTAATAGATCAACTCAAGCATGTCGATGAAGTAAGGGATCCACTCAAGCATACCGATCAAATATGGGATCCGAAGTCGATCAGATAGGTGATCCACTCAAGCAAGTTGACTAAGTAAGGGATCCACTCAAGCATGACGATCAAGTTGTGGATCAAATCAAACAACTTGATTACGTTGGGGATACTGTCGTGCAAGTCGATATAGGAGGGCATCCGCTAAAGCAAGTCGATTAATTAGGAGAATTGCTAACGCAAGTTGATTAATTAGGAGATCCGCTGAAGCAAGTCGATCAAGTAGGGTATCCGCTGAATAAGTCGTTTTTTAGGGGATCCATTCAAGCAAATCTATTAAGTATGGTATCAGCTCAATCAAGTCGATTAATTAGGGGATCTACAAGTGGGGGAATCAAGTAGATCAATTGGGCGATCGTCTAAAAGTGTCGATCTAGTAGTAGATCCATTTAAGGATGTTGATTTATTAGGGGATCTTCTGAAGCAAGTCGATCATATAAGGGATCCGCTCAATCACGTCGATTAAGTAGGAAATCTATTTAAGCAAGTTGATTAAGTAGGGGATCCACTCAATCAAGTCCATCAAGTAAGAGATCCACTCAAGCAAGAATATTATGTAGGGATCTACTCAAGAAAGACGATCAAGTGGGGGATCTACTCAAGCAGGATGATTAGGTAGGAGATTCTCTGAAGCAAATCCATTTTGTTGGGGATTCATACAAGCAAGTCGTTCAAGTAGATGATCCACTCAAGCACGTCGATCTACTGGGTGATCCTCTCAATCAAGTCGATTAAGTAAGAGATCCATTCAAGCAAGTCGATCAAGTAGGGGATCCACTTAAGGAAGTTGGTTAAGTAGGATATCAGCTTAAGCAAGACGATCAAGTAGGGGATCTTCTCAAGCGAGTCGATAAATCCACTCAAGAGAGTCAATCAAATAGGGGATCCGCATAAGCACATCGAACAATTAGAGGATCCACACAAGCAAGTCGATCAAGTAGGGGATCCACTCAAGCAAGTTGATTATGTAGGGATCTACTCAAGAAAGACGATCAAGTGGGGGATCTACTCAAGCAGGATGATTAGGTAGGAGATTCTCTGAAGCAAATCCATTTTGTTGGGGATTCATACAAGCAAGTCGTTCAAGTAGATGATCCACTCAAGCACGTCGATCTACTGGGTGATCCTCTCAATCAAGTCGATTAAGAAAGAGATCCATTCAAGCAAGTCGATCAAGTAGGGGATCCACTTAAGGAAGTTGGTTAAGTAGGATATCAGCTTAAGCAAGACGATCAAGTAGGGGATCTTCTCAAGCGAGTCGATAAATCCACTCAAGAGAGTCAATCAAATAGGGGATCCGCATAAGCACATCGAACAATTAGAGGATCCACACAAGCAAGTCGATCAAGTAGGGGATCCACTCAAGCTAAACGATCAAGTAGGGGGTCCGATAAAATAATTCAATCGAGTTGGGAATAGTGTCAAGCAAGTCGATCAAGTAGAGGGATTCGCTCAAGAAAGTCGATTAATTAGGAGATCCGCTGAAGCAAGTCGATCAAGTTGGGGATCCGCTCAATCATGTCGAATAATTAGGGCATCCATTCCAGCAAATCGATTACGAGGGGATCCGTTGGATCACGTCGATTAATTAGAGGATCCACGAAAGCAAGTCGATCAAGTGGGGGACACGTCCAAGCAAGTTGATCTAATTGTGGATCTACGAATGCAAGTTGATTAAGTAGGGGAACCTCTCAAGCAAGTCGATTATGTAGGAGATACACTACATCATGTCGATTAAGTAGCGGATATTTTCAAGCAAGTCGATTAAGTAGGGGATCCGCTCAAGCAAGTCGATTAAGTAGGGGATCCACTGAAGCAAGTCGTTTAAGTAGTGTATCCTCTCATGTAAGTCGATCAAGTAGGGAAACCTCTCAGGAGTGTCGATTAAGTAGGGGATCCACTCAATCAAGTTGATCAAGTAGGGGATCCGCACAAGTAAGTCAATTTATTAGGAGATCCTGTGAAGCAAGTCGATCAAGTAGACGATCCGCTTGATCAAAACGATTAAGAAGGGGATCCTCTTAAACAAGCCGATTAATAAGAGGATCCGTTCAAACAAGTCAGTCATAATTTTCTCATGCAAGTCGATCAGGTAGGGTGTTCATTAAAGCGATTCCATTTAGGGGGCGATCTATTTATGAAAGCCAATCTTATGGAAGATCCGCTCAATCAAGTCGAGGAACCGCTCAAGCAATTCGATCACGTGAAGGATCCGCTCAAGCAAGCCCATCATGTGATGAGTCTGCTCAAGCATACCGATCCGCTCAAGTAAGTCGATCAAGTAGTTGATCCGCTGAAGCAAATCGATAAAGTAGGAGATCGATCTCCTAATTCAAGAAAATCGATCAAGTGAGGGTCAGCTAAATCAAGTCATGACTGAGCACACTCACATGAACATTTGACCGAATCATACTGAAAACGAAAATACTGGCACTGTCAAAACACACACCAAACCTAACAAGCAGGAGGTCTCTCTTCACTGTACGTAATCGTCCATTTTTGCCAATATTGTTTCTTTTTTCTTTTCGATCTCGAACATAGATGGTGTACATAAATATTGTCTACGTTAAAGACGTACACCGAAAGCGTGAATGTTAGATGACGGCCTTTAATTGAAAGTGTGATGTCATAAAGATGGCAACCGGCACCAAGGGCTGAAATATAGATGTCATTGGTAGTATCTATAATCGCCGGACGAACAAAAATGTAATAGAATGTCCAAAAGTATCGTATCCTATAGACTTTAGTATGAGAAATGTTTCTTTGAGAACATTGACCTCAACGTTATAAGTTTTAAAATCCTAGAACGTTTCATTTAGGAGTTATTTAACTTTAGAGATCTCATTTATCTTTCTTTAGAGATCTCATTTACAAAGATTGGTTGCATGTGAGAGCCGAAAAGGGACGTTATACTACTGAAATAATATACTAGGAGATTATTTCACTTTTTTCTAAATAGAATGCCTTTTCTCTTATCACCAAAACAAATCATGGAACAACAACCTTTAATAAAAGGGCCACTAATTTCGGCTAAAAAACTCTCAGGTTAGTTTTCATAAGTTATTTTCTCAAAAGAACAAAACACGAAATGAAAAACCTCTATTAAACGGTCATGATGTATTCGTATAAGTAACTAAGACTCATGACGTGGATTAAACGGTCATGATATACAACATAACTAAGACCTACGTTTTCTCTTCCCGTATTCTTCTATCAAGAAAACCAAACATGGGAACGAAAACCTCTATCCAGCGGTCATTAAAATTTAGCATACATATTTTCAGCATAGTTTTTTAATATGTAATTTTATTAAAAGAACAAGACACGAAAAGAAAAACCTCTATTACACGGTAACGATAGTTATCGTAGCTAATACTGAGATATTTTGCTTCCCATGGTCTTCTATTAGGAAAACAAAACCTACGAAAAAATGTATTCAGCGGTCATTTAAATAAAGCCAAGGATTTGTCAACTCAATTTCCTTATAAAGTTATTTTTCAGGGGAACAAAACACGAGAAGATAAACGTCTATTAAACGGTCAACATAACAAATACATATCTTTTTACTCCCATACTCTACTGTTAAGAAAACAACATGGAAACAAAACCTTTTTTTTCAGCGGTCATTTAATTACAGCTAAAAGAATCTCAGTTTAGTTTTCATAATAACTTATTTTAACAAAAGGACAAAACGCGAAAAGAAAAACCTTTATTAAATAGTCAGAATTTTACATAAAGAATACTGTTTTATTCCTCTCATATTGTCCTATCAATAAAATAAAACATGGAACAAAAACGTTTTTTTGGCACTCATTAAATTTGAGCTAAAAAATTCTCAGCTTAGTTTTCTTAATAAGTAATTTTATCAAAAGAATAAAACACGAAAAAAAATCTCTTTTAAACGGTCACTATAGTTATCGTAGGTAATACTGAGGTATTTTGCTTCCCATGCTTTTCTATTAAGAAAAGGAACGGAAAACTTACGGAAAAAAACTTTATTCAGCGGTCATTAAAATAAAGCTATGGATTTGTCACTCAATTTCCTTATAACGTATTTTTAAAAGAATAAAACACAAAAAGATAAACCGCTATTAAACGGTCATTAAAATTACATAAGGGGGTTCTCAGGTGAAAAGAAGTTTGTTATTTTTCAAGATTTTAATTTGAAATTTTACTGAGTAATGGGGACTATGTACAAAAATAACACACAAAAGTTTGGTTTCACAGGCTTTACAGTTTTTGATAAATTGTTATTTTAATTTGTGTAACTACAAAAATAGTCCTAGGTACGTAATATTTTTTTCAGCACACCTATACTTTCACATTCTTTTCTTTGCAGACCTGCAAATGAAAATTACATAATGCCAATTACTTTCTACATTATAGTTTTGGGGAAAATATATTTAATTTTGTCATCCCATGTCAAAAATCGTTGCTTATTTTGTACAGTCCGACATATGTTAGTCATTTTTGGAAAATATACAAAATCTTAAGACTTGTAGGTATATAATTTTTAAAGCTCTATGTATGTAGAAGATGAACTGTAAATTTTATTCCTCTAAGATAAAAACTGAGTACATAGTGAGCATTTAGAAATCATCCTATTGAGATGAAGTCAAAAGTGGGAGTAATTGAACTTTAAAGTTTGGCAAGAAATTCGCTGAACGTTTTACCTCAGAAACCATTAGGACTGTACTTGGGCCCCTCTGCTGCAATCTTCTTTTTTTCCTGAGATGTTTTCAGAAGTCTTGCCTTTTTCCTTAAAGCTTTGGATGCGGGTTTTCCAGACTGGATGCTGCATTTCTTACTCTTACTCTTTCTTACCCTGGCCCTGTTTCTTTCATGCAGTGAGAAGCCTCGCATCCCATACTAAACTCTTGAAATTGCTTCAGTAACACAATGTACTAATTTCATTTTAGAAACAAAAATATATTTTGGACATTTTGTCCAAATAACGCTGTGGTATTCATTGGCATTTTGTGGGTGCACCTCTCAAGTACACAGTACCTCTCAAGTACACAGTACACACACCTCTCAAGTACACAGGTACTATTTTAACAACAACATCTGATGAGAATACAGTTTTCATATTTTGCTTGTGTTGAGGAACTGGTTCACCTTTTGCTATTGCCCTATTGAACTAGTGGTGCTACAACAGCACTTACTTTCCCGAATTAGAGGAAACAGCTAAGTAGTACTGTAATATTGCACTTTATGCGCTACTAACATCTTCGCTTGGAACTCATTATTTCCATTGCAGTGTTGTCAGAACTATGTGAATTCTACAACTTCACAAAAATAGAATGCAAAAGTTTTGTAACCCTGTATTGGAAAAAGAAGCCTGATATCCTGGAAATATAGAAATGCCTTCCATTGGACCATGATTAGGGAAGAGTATTTTAAAACCATGCAACAAATTCTCTACTCACTACAAATGGTACAGCATTTGGTGCAAAACTAAATATTTGCCTGCAAATATCAACATAAATTAGACAATTATAACTCCTTTTCATACAGCTCCATTAGGTCACAACAATGACACTAATTCACAGATATTCGCGAGCGCAAAGTGAATTCCATTGTTGCAGACCCTGCATTGTCGCTATTCTGATAGCTATTAATTATTTTTACTTATTTCAAATATTTCAAAATAAACAATTTCTAAAATACTAATGTGCAAGTCTATAACAAAGTTCGAATGTAAGAAACGAAGAAAGAAATAATATACAAAATTGCACATTCTAATTTACGACGCATCCAGCTGTCCAAAGCGCAGTAAATTTACAGCGGCATATTACGTTTGTCACAAAATTAAAGAAAAACTACTCGTATTTTGAAAAAATTAAGCATGACCGTATTTATTTTATTTATTTATTTGTCAATATTCGGAATTGCCACATACTCTTTCTTGCCAGCTACCATCTATCATCGCCAAAAGTAAATTTTTTTTGTCATTTTCTTAATTTTTCGGTTTCCTATTGGTAGAACAGAAACATTAATTTTAGAATATTAAAGAACACAAAAACCTAGCCGTAAATGGCAATTTTCTTTTAGAAATTATGTGCCGTTTAAGAGAAAATGGCGTTTTAGCACTACTAAAAATGCAAAATTTGAAGCTCATTTTCACAGAAAATTTTTGAATTTTCAAAATACTTATTTGAAGTTATTTAAAGCACTTACACTCACAAATATAATCATCTTTACAAATTGCGGATAATGTGCATATTAAAGATGTGAGAGATCTTTCAAAAAATTTACATTTATATAATTTTTGAAAAAAAAAACAAAAAAACTCAAAATAAACTTCACGCTATACTAATGAGTGTAATTAGCACTATCCGTTACAAAAGTTTCAAGAAAAAAATTGCAGCCATATACGAGAAAATGACGTTTGAGCATTTCTGAAAATGCCGAAATTTGAGCTACTTTTCACAGAAAACGGTAGTGTTTTCGAGAAACTTTACTTGACATTATTTAAAGCATATATACTCGTAAAGATAATGTAAAAAAATCGCCGATAATGTAAATATTAACGACGTGAGAGACAAGTAAAAAAATTTACATTTTTGTAATTTTTGAAAAAACCAACCGATAGACCAAAATGGCTTTTATGTCATTGATAGAGTACATTTACCACTATCCCTACTAAAAGTTTAAAGAAAAAATTTGAAGCCGTTTTTGAGAAAATTTTGTTTTTGTAATTTTTTAAAATTGCACATATTGCACGCAATATTGCACGAAAACTACCAAAATTGTGAAAAACATTTACATGACCTTTATTAAAGAACTCAATATGCAGAACAAATTTTATTTGAAGAAAAAATCTCTATCTTCAATTTTGTAGTTGGAGAAAGACGCCGAAAAAAATTCAAACTTTCACAATTTTCGAAAATTCAGGGCTGTACGTGAAAATCGGACCTATGCCATGTTAAAAAGTGTATTTCCCTCTATTCATACAAGAAATTTAAAGAAAAAATTTGGAGCGGTTTTTGAGAAAATGTTGAAAATCCCCGGGGGGCTTCATATAAAGTATCCCCAAATTTTAAAGAATCTTTTTCAAAATCACAAAGCTTCGACTAGAATCAGATCGACTGGGGAATATCGATTTTGAAGAAAATCGACCGAACGGTTTGGGCGCTAGCGTTGACCACAGACGGACAGACGGACAGACGGACAGACGGACAGACGGACAGACGGACAGACGGACAGACGGACAGACGGACAGACGGACAGACGGACAGACGGACAGACGGACAGACGGACGGACGGACGGACAGACGGACAGACGGACAGACGGACAGACGGACAGACGGACAGACGGACAGACGGACAGACGGACAGACGAGACAGACGGACGGAATGCCGTCAATCGATTTTTAAGTATAAAGAAGCAACAAATCATGGATTTTGACCACACCACGTGTTAGGGGATTTTTTTTCTTAATTTAGCAACTGGTTTTATCCACTTATTCGTTTTCACGGCCCGGCAATTAATTTTTTTCCGCCGAAAATTGGCCATTTTTTCGCGCGGCATTACATAACTTTCCCTATACTACGTATATCACTCCGTGTATACGTACGTATACGGGAAAGTAAAAAACACCAGGATGATTCACCTTCTGGGCATTTTGAATGCTGCGGCTTCTCATCCGTGGACATACAGTGATACAGTGTTGCGTATATTGCACTCTTCATCTGCTCAACATTAGGGATGTTGTTTTTTTATCGCACTTCGATAATAGTTCCCTAATTTTATAATGGTGTCTTCTTCCAGACTACCTTCTTTCTTTTCTCCACGAGTGACACCCTTCACCTTCCATTCTCTCTCTGTTCTTCAGTCCTGTTCCTAATCTTTTTGCGATGTGATTCAGGCACTCTTCTTTCACTACGACAGTATCTGAACCATAAATATTTAGGTCCAGAAGTCTTTTATGTTATTTGGCATCACCATCAGACACCAGAGTTGTGTATTTCATACTACACAATTTCACCAATCTTTTCCAAAGAATTTCAGCTGCAGTTGCCTCCATGGCATTAGCAGAGCCTTGAAAATTACAGTCACATAATCCAATTTTTTTTATGCTCTTCATACCACACTATAAACCGATTGCTGTTTTCCCCCAGTCTTTTTGCAGTATGTTTGCACGGAAAACAATGCCGGGAAAGTACTTCGAAATCTATCATTAAATCTGTCAGTGCATCTACTACTACACCTAACCCATACAAATAAGAATGTCCTCTTTTGTGCCAGGTACTGTTATATTACACAGCAATTTCTAAACTTTCTTGCCCTACACATTCAGAATTTCTTCTTCATATGCTTTTCTAACAGCTTCATGGGCCATTTTCAAACAGTATTGTCTTACAAGAACATCACCTTTCAAAACATTATGTAAATGATCATAATAACTTGCTGAACTCAAACAATTCATCCCCATTGTCATACAAAATCTTGATATAACTACATATCCCTTCCCAATGCTCAGAAAGCTGTCAATCATATTTTTATTTACCTCAAATGAGGGGCGTGATGACTCAGAATTAGAAATCTTTCTGCTAGTTGATGTTTTTTCACAAAAATGTTCACAAGCAGTACACCCTGCAATGACAGTGGCAGCAAAGCCTTTCACATCTTCTACATCAGCTGTCAATGTGATTTTCTTTCACACACTGCATTTTTTGAGTTTCACTATATCTTGCCATATATCTTTTCTCACTGTCATGTAATCAGCAGAAACATTAGATTCCTCATTGAAAGATAAATTAAACAATGAAAGCTTTCTTTCTGTAGAAGTTGAACTGTCATCACATGCAAAAGATGATGAAATAACAGTGTCAGCAGAAGAAGTTGAAGGTGCCTCTATGTTTGATGTATTCACTGCACTACTGATGTCACTTTTTTTCTTAATTCTTAATAGCACATTTTTCTTGCCCGCCAAAGATTTCTTTGATGAAAACCACCAAATCACAAAACCACCAAATTCTTGCCTTGTTTGTTGCTGATTCCCCTCATTATGACAACTTTTTGACGTATACACTTTCAAAACAACAGTTCTCAGCCACCAAGTACAATTCCCTAACCTATCCTACGCACTAAGTTTGGCAAACAAATAATCTAATAAGACGCACTAACTACAAAACAATATATTTAATTATAACAGAAAAGATAACAGCAAATAAAATACTCAAATATAACTCCAAACGTCCTTGACAAACTGTTGTAAACTCAAAAACAAAACGACTAAGAAAAATAACACACCTCTTGAAATTCACATTGCTCAGACACACACAGATACGAATAACAGGTCTGCCAACGTGGACATATGCTACCATGCAGCAAATACTATAGAGATGCATGAAGCTGCCAAACATTGGTACAACGTAGTGCCAGAAAATCGCGCCAAATACAAACGTTTTACAGTAAAAACCGATCTCAAACTGTGTTCCTACACAACATACGGAAAATGGGAGCGTGGCCTAGGATACGCTCGGGGCTTTAAATGCGCGCAGCGGCCATTTAAATCGAAATATCGCTGAGCCAAAGATACGCTTTGTATTCTGAAAGGTTTCTCTTAATTATGAGCTCAAAAAGTCGTCGTGAGTACAGGTAGAGTCGTCTACAGGTAATCGTCGTGTTAGGACGTGTTTCGGAGCAGCTCCGTAAAGTGAAAGGCCATGGGTTGCGACTTGGCGGTTTACCGCGCCCGCGTGGGCATCTGGGCAGGGCGCCTGCGTGTTTTCCGGGTGGCGAAGGGGCAAGCGGTGCGCGTGCGGTCCGGCGACGGCGTGGCTTTGCTCTGCGCAGCAGTTTTGGCCACTCTTCTCGTGATCGGCGGAGTTGAGCAAAATCCTGGCCCTGCTACTGAATCGTCGGTATCCACGTGCGCCAAATGTGATCGAAGCGAGAGAAGACTTCGGAGACTTGAAGCTGAATTAACCGAAGCCCAGCAGTGCATTAGGAAATTAAGCTTCAAGATCCAGGAGTTGGAGAAGCAAAGTGTCCACGAGCGATCAACGCATTCGAGTACCGAAGCAAACAACACCGTCATTGATGATGAACCTTATAAGAACAAGGTTAAAGTGCTCGGAGATTCGATGCTACGCCACAGCGGAGGAGTTTGCAAGAAGAAAGGAGCCGACGTTTCTTTCTTTCCAGGGATAAACGTTGTGCAAATGAAATCCGTCGTGGAAAGAGAGCAAGAAAATGAAGCCGCGGAAGTCGTCCTTGTGCACGTGGGTACAAATGTATCGAAGAGGCAACCCATCTTCGACACTGTGAACCAGTGCGTGGAGTTAGGCCGTGCTGTAAAAAGAAAATTCAAAAACGCGCGAATTGTTTTATCTGGTGTGATGCAACGCAGAGATGTGCACATCGGTAGGACGTGGCAATTAAATCGAGGGTTACGATGGGCATGCGGAAAGATCGACGGTCATTTCGTAGACCCAAATCACTGGCTGGGGCCAGAAGACCTCGCACGGGATGGTCTTCATCTAAATTTCCACGGTGCATGGAAGCTGGGCCGCCTGCATGATGAGGTTATTCAGTCATGCTTGCGAGACAAGTGACTGCACAAAAGAAAGACTGTGGCAGCGGCGGAGACGACGGCGGCGGCGGTGACGGCTGCGGATGCAGCGGCGGCGGCGGTGACGGTGACGGCGGCGGCTTCGTGGGAAGCGCCATCCCGACATGTAGTGACTGCTGCGCGGGAGGAGGCGACTGCTGCGCGGGAGGAGGCGACTGCTGCGCGGGAGGAGTCGATAGCTGCGCGGGATGAAACAACTACTGCGCGGGCGCAGGCACCTAAACAAGACGCAGGGATCCCAAAATCAGACTTGCAGGTGAGGAAAGGCTTCACTAGATTGTTGCAGGTGAACTGCCGTAGTATCATGAATAAGGTAATAGAATTTTGGAATTTAATTGAGGCTTGTGATCCTGATATCGTGATAGGTACAGAATCATGGCTCTCGGATGCGGTAGCGAATTCAGAAATTTTTCGGTCTGATTATATTACGTTTAGAAGAGATCGCAAAACTAGAGGCGGCGGAGTTTTCATTTGCGTGAAAAACACATTAAATGTCGTATCAAATTGGGTTGATAATGTTTTTGAAATGACGGGGCTGAAAATTCATTGTTTAGGAAATATCCTAGAAATAATTGCTTGCTATCGTCCACCGGCTAGTAGTTACGAAATCTTAGGCGCCATACACGAAAGATCTAAAAACATAAATAGCCAGTAGTTATTGTCGGAGATTTAAATCTTCCAGACACTAATTGGAAAGGGTGCGTTTGCGACGGAAATGTGCAGCAACTTGTCAATAGACTTGTTTGGGACAACGGATTAGCGCAGGTAGTAGACCAGCCCACTAGACAGGACGCGCTTCTAGATATTTGCCTCGTTAGACCGAAAGACTTATTCTTATCGTGCGACGTCATGGAAGGTATAAGTGACCATAAAGCAGTTCTTGTCGACTTGGACTTAAGTACTTCAAGGAAAAGTATTAACGCCGGGTTTCCACTGAGGGAATACAAGAAAACGAATGTAGAAGGGCTTCAAAAATACTTAAGAGAACACTACGAAGGGTTTCTTAGAATAGGAGGGGGAATTGAAGAAATATGGCGAGGATTTAAAAATATTCTTGAAAATGCCGTGCAGACATTTGTGCCGTGCAAATTGTTAAAAAGTAACCCCGATCCAGAATATTATAATGCAAAGATTAGACGCATGAAAAGAAAAACCATAAAGGCGTTTAGAAACAGACACATTAGTGATAACCATATGTCATTATTTCGAAGTTATTCAAAAGCATTAGAGAAGGAAAAGAAAATTGCGGAAGAACGTCATTTGAAATATATCCTTGATGCGGACGGCAATAATTGGTCGAAATTTTTTAAGTATGTTCGTAGAAGGAAAGGAAACAAAGACGAAATACCAGTTGTTCGGATAAATAATTCGCAAGTAACTGACGACAGGGAAAAAGCAAATGCTTTTAATGCGTATTTCACGTCGGTATTTAAGCAGAAAACAAACGGTACACGGATACCAACGTTATCAGATAGAAATCTATTTTATATCGACGTAAATACTCTACCGAAAAGAATAAAATTAATGAAAAGCGGAAAATCTCGAGGGCCCGATTGTATTTCCACGGATATCATTAAATTAGGCGGTGAGGCTATTGTACCGTATCTAATTAGATTATTTAATGTCTCTATCAATAACGCTTGCGTACTGGAAGATTGGAAGTTAGCACTCGTAGTACCTGTTTTTAAAAGCGGTGATAAAACCGTCCTTAGTAACTACAGACCGATAAGTCTCACATCAGTCGTATGCAAACTCATGGAACAATTAATTACTAACTACATCCGGAAAGAATGGGAGGACAAGGAATGGCTGTATCAAAGACAACACCGTTTCAGGAACGGTTTCTCATGCGAAAGTCAGCTTGTTTCCCTTCTACAGGACCTAGCCGATGAAATTGATAATGGGGGAAGGGTAGACGCGATAGTAATAGATTTTGCCAACGCTTTTGATGTTGTTCCACACGATCGTCTTGTAAACAAATTAATAGATTCGGGTATAGACACAAGGATGGTGGCTTGGATAAACGAACTACTACGTGATAGGAAACAAAAGGTTCGAATAGGAAGATATTTATCAACCTCCGCTAGTGTTACGTCAGGAATTCCACAAGGAAGTGTCATTGGACCGCTCATGTTTCTCGCCTTTGTGAATGACTTGCCAAAACATTTAGCTTCAAATGTAAGACTCTTCGCCGATGACTCTATCATCTATCGGGTTATCAAATCAGAAGAGAACGTAGATATTTTGCAGCGAGACACAGACAAATTACACTCCTGGGCAGAAACAAACGGCATGGAAATAAATAGTTCGAAGAGCAAAGCCATCACGTTTGGTAGGGGTCGATGTTATGGTGAAACAGTGTATAAATTGAATAACAATGTCATACCTACAGTTACATCTTGCAAATATTTAGGAATACAGTTAGACAGTAAATTGAGTTGGGAAAATCAAGTAAATTTCGTTGTAGGGAAAGCCTGGAGATCTTTACATTTCGTTATGCGGATTCTAAAGAGGAGTACGGTGAAAAGTAAAGAATTAGCTTATACGGCGCGGTATGCTGGGACCCGTACAGAATATCGCAGCAAGGTAATCTAGAAAGGCTCCAGCGCAGAGCATTAAAATTCACTTTCAGGGGTACAAAAAATAAAGATGCATGGGAGTCACTCGAAAAAAGGCGGATTAAGTTGCGACTCTGTGCTGTGTACAAAGCATACAAAGGTTATCCTGCTTGGGGTGAAATTAATCGTCGTCTAGGAAAACCTACTTACTTCGGTAGAGCGGATCACAAGCACAAAATTAAGGCAAGAGTGCAGAAAACGGACGTTGGGAAATTTTCATTCACAAACAGAACTATTAGAGACTGGAACAGTTTGCCTGCGACAATCTTTGAACCCTTTCCTCAAAACCTGAGAAAATTTAAAAATAAATTAGTTTCCTAGCTATTCATCTATATTTTATGTCATTGTATTATTGTTAAGTTTCTACTGTTAAATAAGTAGAATTTCCTATTAAGTAATTTTGTCTAATTGTTATTATTAGTAGTAGTTGTAGTAGTATTGTCATTATTATTATTATTATTATTATTATTATTATTATTATTATTTATATTCGTGTAGTGCAGTGCAGTGCAGTGTTGTGTAGTGGAGGGAAAGAAATGCGAAAGAAATGCATAACAGTTCAGTGTTGTGAAGTGCAGTGCAGTGAAGTGAAGTGAAGTGGAGTAAAATGAATTGGAGTAAGGTTTGCGCTGTGAAATTATGTACCATTATTCTTAATTATTGTTTTTTTCCTAAATTAAGTACTCTCTTGTAATTTAAATATTCTGCCACCAAGTAATGATACTTAATTGCAGAATTAATAATAAATCTAAAATCTAAATCTAAAAACAACAAAAAAAGATTCTTTTCGAGATTTTTCCTCATAATTTCATTAGAGAACCAACATTTAGCTGGTTTGCTTCCCATATTTTTCTATTAAGAACACAAAACATAGGAACAAAAACCTTTATTGAACGGTCATTGCATTTCAGCTAACAAAGTCTCAACTTAGTTTTCATAATAAGTTGTTTTAACAAAAGGACAAAACGCGAAAAGATAAACTTCTATTCAACAGTCATGGATTTTGCATAACTAATACTTAATTTTTTCCCCATATTGTCCTACCAAGAAAATAAAACATGGAACAAAAACTTTTATTTAACGGTCATTAAATTTCAGCAAAAAAATATCAGCTTAGTTTTCTTAATAAGGTATTTTATCAAATGAACAATACACGAAAAGAAATCCTTTATTAAACGGTCATGATATACAACATAAATAATACTCACCTTTTTCCTTTCCACATTCTCCAATCAAGAAAAGAAATCTTGGAAGCGAAAACCTTTATTCAGCGGTTATTGATATTTAGCTTAAAAATTTTTAGCTTAGTTTTAATAAGTAATTTTATCAAAAGAACAAAACACGGAAAGAAAACCTCTATTAAACTGTCATGACATATAACATAACTAATATTCACCTCTTTTCTTCCTATATTCTCCAAATAAGAAAACAAGACATGGGAACGAAAACCTTTATTCAGCGGATAGGAAATTTAACTTATAAATTTTCAGTTTAGTTTTTTTAATAAGTACATTTATCAAAAGAACAAAACACGAAAAGAAAAACCTCAATTAAACGGTCACGTTAATTATCGTAACTAATACTGAGGTATTTTGCTTCCCATGTTTTTCTATTAAGAAAACAAAACTTACGGAAAAAAACTGTATTCAGCGGTCATTAAAATAAAGCTCTGGAATTGTCAGCGCCATTTCTTTATAAAGTATTTTTAAAAGAGAACAAAACAAAAAGATAAACCGCTATTATACGGTCATTAAAATTACATAACCAACATTCAGCTGTTTTACTTCCCATATTTTTCTATCAAGAATACAAAACCTTTATTGAGCGGTCATTAAATTTCAGCTAACAAATTCTCAGCTTAGTTTACTTAATAAATTATTGTATCAAATGAACTAAACACGAAAAGAAAAACCTCTATTAATCGGTCAAGTTATGTAACATAACTAGTACATAGCTTTTTTATTCCCATATTTGCCTATTAAGAAAACAACATGGAAACAAAAACCTTTTTTCAGCAGTCATTTAATTACAGCTAACAAGTCTCCACTTAGTTTTCATAATAAGTTATTTTAACAAAAGGACAAAACGCGAAAAGAAAAACCTCTATTAAACAGTCATAAATTTTACATAACTAATACTCAGTTTTATTCCTCTCATATTGTCCTATCAAGAAAATAAAACATGGAACAAAAACTTTTATTTAGCGGTCATTAAATTTCAGCTAAAATATCTCTGCTTAATTTTCTTAATAAGTTATTTTATCAAATGAACAATACTTGAAAAGAAAGGCTCTATTAAACGGTCATGATATACAACATAACTAAAATTCACCTTTTTCCTTCCTCTATTTTCCTATCAAGAAAAGAAAATATGGGAACGAAAACCTTTATTCAGCGGTCACTGAAATTTAGCTTAAAAATTTTGAGCTTCGTTTTATTAATAAGTAATTTTATGAAAAGGACAAAACATGGAAAGAAACCCTTTATTAAACGGTCATGATATATAATATATCTAATCCTCAACTATCTTCTTGCTATATTCTCCTATCAAGAAAACAAAACATGGGAACAAAAACTTATTCAGCGGTCATAAAATTATAGCTAAAAAATTTTCAGGTTAGTTTTTAATAAGTTTTTTTCTCAAAAGAACAAAACACGAAAAACATTTCATAAAACGGTCACGATAATTATCGTATCTAATACTGAGGTAATTTCCTTCCTATTAATAAAACAAAACTCACGAACAAAACCCTTTATTCAGCGGTCATTAAAAAAAGCTAAGCTCAGCTCAATTTCCTTAACTTCGTGCCGAACGCCAATAGAAATATCTATTGTAGTGCGTTTAATGAAGATGACAAATACGCATACTGACAAATGGTTCAACAGCAGAATCAAGGAAATATATCATGGATTTCGTCTTCACTGCAAATGTCAAATACAGCAAAGGGTTTGTAATACTTCTATGAAATTCCTAAAATTTTTATATGTGAAAGTATTCAATTTAATAAAATTTATGAACTGAGAAATTACATGTAAACTTTAATCGTCCCTTCGAAGGACATGTTAATGTCATTGCTAATAACGTGACTAATAATGAACAGAAGTACTTCGTAACAAAATTCGGTAATTAAGAGATCTACCGAGTGTGCTGCAATTAGTAAATCGACGGGGGAAATTCACGAAATGTATTTGTAATGACAAAGTAATAAAGGTATCCGAATAACAGAGACTGTAATCCCAGGGAGATTAACGCATCCGCCATCAAATACAAAACAAAAAACTGTATACGAGGTGCAATGCAATCTCATTCGATGTGATAACCAGGGAATAAATTGTGTTTCTAATCGTTTCAGCGGAAACTCGAAAAAATGTCAATAAATAAGCCAAGATTTGTTACAAAATCATAAACGATAAATCCAAAGAATGTTTTTCTATATCAACTCTATACTTCCAGAAGTTTAATATTAAGTCATATGCCTATCCAAGACATCTACTCCGGTATACCGAGACAATGTTTTATTTGAAACTGGCGTATACTTAATATATTTTGTTTCTAGAAACACATTTTAAAATTTAGAGGGATATCACTGAGATGAGTTACTATCTCACTATAAGTCTGCCGTTTAATGTGATAATATTGAAGACATTTACTTTTCCTCTTCCTAACATTATCAAGCGTGCTTATCAAATTGAAATATAATTGTCTGCCTGCTTATCAAAATCCAGTGATATATTGATAGTCAAGATTGCAAAGACATAATTTTTAATACGACAAATTCTGTAAAAACTTCCATGTCATAGGGGAAACTCTCCTAAAATTACATACCCTAAAGAAAAAATGTTCCTCTAGCTATCATTTTTAAGTTGGATCCTTTAGTTTTTTTTACAAGGTTACAAGAAAACTAAAGCAATTGGAATAGCAATTGGAATAGCATAGAAATAGCAAATATGTTTTATATATCTGTAATAATGTATTTTTTAAATGCTCCAGTATGTCATTTTATCCTGAGTTTGTGGTAAAATGGCATTTGTGCTAATGACATTCAAAAATCTAATTTCTTACGTTCGTCGAAAAAATCAACATTTTTGTTGTTTGTGACACACCACCACACTTAGTATGAGCCCACGTATTATACTTCAGACATTTTATTCAGGTCTTCCTTGATTTGGAATGACTATATAAGTCTTTACATTAGAGACAAGAAACATCGTTATCATCATCAGTAAAATCCGCGTCTTCAATCATTCTTTTCAAATTTGTTTAAATAGAGTTTCCTTTTAGCCTGTACAGCACGACTAGACGGCAACTTCTGCTGTTTCTCAGCAACTATCGCCTTCACTTCTCCCATGTAAGGGCTGCTAGTTAGAACTTATGCCCCGCCGTGTTGCCTTCATTCTCTTTCTCTACCTCCAAATGTACTTCAGTTACAGATGCCGCACATGGAACATGATCAGAAAAGACATGTTTCCCCTCAAAATACCCGTTGGGGTAAAATGATATAGTACTCGTATGTCACTGACATAGTATGTCATTTTAGCCCAGCAGCATATATGTCACAACTTTCGGACTTCCTGTTATCGGCCCATGGAGGATACAGGAGAGAAACTGTGTTGGCACACCAGGCCATTGATTAGAGTGGGGGCCCGAACCTTGCATTAGCCAACAAAGGAAGCTGCCTTCAGCAGTCAGTGAAAATCTCTTAGGGTTTAGTAATGCCGACTGGCGATCGGAGGGACCCCTTGCTGGGCCCTGCGGGGGGATGTCCCGAGGCCACTGTGGGTCGCAGTAACGGATGGCAGGAAACAACACAAAGGTTAAGTGTGATCGTGAACTTGAACTTGCTACCTGCGAATCTTCACTTAAAATCAAAGAGCGAAATGGATAGATCAAGAAATGTAATGAATCTTAACGTGCCTTGTCCTACCAATGTCCCATACCTGCTCAGAAACAGAGCTAATGTCACCTTGCCGACGTCTGGCCATCCCACGGATGTTAGTCCCAGGGGCCCAGAGCCCGCAGAAGCTCGAAGCCATCGTCAGAGATGGACCCGGGATGAATGAAAGGAGGTGATGTGGTGCTTTTACTATGCAAAAGCAAAAAATTGGGGCTCAGAAATAAAACTTTTCAAGCTATGGAGAGAGCGGAACCCAGATATAAGACCTACCCTAGACTCAAAGAAGCTTGCTAGTCAACAACGTTACATACTCAGCAGTGGAAAATTCACTGCAGAATAACTTGTTGGCATTGAAAGAAATGCGGAGTATGTTCTTCGATCGAACTACCCACATAAACGAACAGGTACAACTTGAAAACGGTGGTCCTGTTGAAGGTTGATCTTTTTCCAATGAAACACATATCATCGATGAAAATTCATCTGGTAATAAATGACACGATAAGGACATGATGCGAAATCTCCTCCGACGCGAGATAGTTCGTCAACTTCCTTTTGAATCTCTTGCTCTGTTGAGAAGAATATACGAAAATGCCAAAGCTAAGAAAGTGATAGAGACAGCGAATTCTGTCTTAAATGAGGTGGTACAGACTCCAGGTAGAGATCTAGAAATTACTGAAATCAGTCACATCGTGTATGCAACTGGATATCTGGTATCTCAGATAATTTTGGTGCCAGCCAAGAACACCGACGGCCGACAGCAAAACACAGTGAACAGCCCTGTACCCCCATGAACCAAGAGAATTATGAAACGGATACTCGGCATGAAATATCACTTTTAGCTGAGGTATCTTGTAAATCAACACACACCATTAAAGTTCAACGAAAAATATTCAATATTGAACAAAAATACCAAGTTGAAAATGACTCAAGCAGGCTAATGGTAGTTGATAAGCTAAAAGAGAAAATTCAAGCATGGGCTCAACGAATTAGACGTTACAAACGTAGAATAGATTTCCGTGTGCAGAATCGATTGTTTCAAACAAACACGAAGAGATTCTATCGCAATCTGAGTCAAAAACTGAATGGCAATGCTGTCACTCCTTCAAAGAGCATTTGTGGCAGGAATCCAGGAGGAGAGGAGATGCAACAACAAAGACGCATCTTGGCTACAATCTGAAGTTGATGCTGCGGATTAACTTGTGGAAACAGTAGAAGATGTTCACGAACTCTCGGAAGAGGACCTCTTCCAAGCAATTAAGAACATGGGAAGCTGGAAATCCCCGGGATTGATAAGATCCCTATTTATTGGATTAAGAAATTAACAGCAATACATTCCTATCTAGCAAAAGCTGTTAACAAAATTTTAGAAGATCCAAAGGAACTCCCGGAATGGCTCACACGCGGCATCACGTATTTGCTATCAAAGCGAGAGACAGCTCTTTGGCGAAGAACTACAAGCCAATCACTTGTCTGCCAGTACTGTACAAAGTTATAACTGCAGCCATTGCTGACAAAATGTACAGACATCTAGAGAAGAATCATCTGATGCCAGCTGAACAAAAAGGATGTCGTAAAGGTTTTCATGGCTGTAAGGTAATCTTACTACTGAATAAAGTCATCTTGAATGATGTAATGAAACGCAAACGTAATTTGAGCATGGCTTGGATTGACTACCAAAAGTCCTTTAATAGTGTACCACACGATTGGATTTTGAAGACCCTGGAGATCTATCGATTTCATCCTAGACTTATTGAGTTTTGCAAGATTAGTATGAAGTCGTTACTAATACACAGTGGAAAGGATGCAGTAGAAACCAGAAATATTCACATCAACAGGGGTATTTTTTCAATTAGACTCGCTATCCGTCTCCTGTTTTGCATTATTTTGATCCCACTATCTAGACAGTTGTCGCAAGCTGACGTTCGTTACAAGCTCCATGGTGATGAAAGGCCAGTATCACATTTGTTTTAGATGGATGATCATAAAGTGTTTGCTAAGAATTAACCGATTCTCTCCTAAATGCTGTCTGTTGTGAATGACATTAGCAATCACATCTGCATGAAGTTTGGTCTTGACAAGTGTGCAAAAATCTATTTTAAAAGAGGCAAACTGACAAACAGTCAGAGAGCGTTGAAGCTGATACATACACTGTGATACAAGATCTTGAGCCAGGTAAAACTTACAAATATCTGGGCATTGAAGAATGTGAAACCATTTCGAACGACACAGTGAAAGGGAGAATTCGCAAGGAGTATTACAGAAGATTGAAACTGGTCCTGAAGTCCGCTCTGAATTCCAGGAATAAAATATCTGCAATAGGTAGTTTGGCAGTGCCTGTAGCCGAATACAGTTTCGGACTAGTGGACTGGACTGAGCAAGAAATTCGCATCATGGATCGAAAAACCGGAAAACTGCTAACAATGTATCATGTTTCCCACCCTCGAGCTGATGTACATAGACTTTACGTGTCACGTAAGGAAGGAGGAAGAGGCCTCAGACAAATTGAGGCCTCCTGGCACAACGCAATAGTCGGGATGGGAAAGTATGTAGTCAGCCATCAAGATGACCCTCTAATGAGGCAGGTCATGAAATCTGACCGAAGAATGGGAAACAGAGGCATTGTTAGTGTAGCAAGAAGTATTGCAAACAAAACTATACAAGACACGCAGAATGACAGAGACACTGAGCTTCTGATGCTACTTAACATGAAATGTGAGGCATAAAAAATATTAAAGAAATCGTGGAGAGACAAACCACTCCACGGACAATATTTGAAAGGAATGGACAGAGCACAGATCAATCAAGATCAAACATTTATGTGGCTTAAAAGGGGAAGAATGAAGCCAGAATCGGAAGCACTTGTAATAGCTGCCCAAGATCAGGCGTTGAGAACACATTATGATAAAGCGGTACTCAAAATTTCCCAAGATGATAAATGCCGCATTTGTCAGGAACACGTAGAAACCATTGATGATATTGTCTCAGCTTGTCCAATCCTAGCAAAGACCGAATACTTGAAAATACACTACAGGGTGTGTATCTACCTCCACTGGCAGATCTGTACCGCCCTCGAAGTTCCAAACACATGCCTCAAGTGGTACGAACACTCACCGAAGCCGGTGACATCTGTTGGTTTATGTACGTTGGTCTATAGACCAACAAATTCAATCGCACGATAGCAACAAACAAACCGGATGTAGTTATCCGGGATTTGAAGAAACAATCGTGTTTATTTGTCGATGTTGCTATACCTTGCGATCAAAACGTCGTTACAAAGGAGGCAGAGAAACGTCTTAAATACAAAGGTTTGGAATCGAGATCAGCCGAATGTGGAGCGTAAAAGCACAGGTCGTCACGATAGTTATCGGAGCTCTGGGATTTCTTCCGCAAAATTTGTGTAAAAACATGTCTAAACTCCCAGGCAATTCAAAAAACGGGAAAGTTCAAGAAATTTCGTGATCCTTTATTCGTGATCCAGAGGAGTAATGATAATAATAATAATAATTATTATTATATCGTGCGATCTAAACATCGTAACCAAGGAGGCAGAGAAACGTCTTGAATATGAGTTTGTAAATCGAGATCAGCCGAATTCGAGGCGTAAAGCACTGGTCGTCTTGCTAGTCATCAAAGCTTGGGAATTTTTTTTACAAAATTTGTGTAACACCTTGGCTAAACTCCCAGGTAATGGAAAAGACTGGGAAGTGCAAGATAGTGCTTTATTTGTAAACAACCTTCATTTTGCGTAAAGTTTTGTAGAAGCACCGTCACTCCCTAGATCTGCTCCTTTGGTAGCTGATTGCGGAGTAGATTTTATAATCAACCGAGTCATAACATCTCTAATCGTAAGTTTATGTGTGTATGTACTTGGCGCGACAGCCAGCAAACGGGCTCAGGCCTACCGCCGACGTCCCTGCCTTGCGGACATGGGTTAAGAGGGAACGTGTGGTTAATACGAAGACATCTCCATGCCGTATTTCGGTCTTCTCAACCTAAGAATTGAATTTTCTCACTGACACACAGCAACATATACTGGACATTGCAAGGAGAGCGCACACTAGTCTTGCCTTGATCGGAAATCGAACCCGGGCCGCGAAGTGGAAAGCGACAGCGCTGACCAAGAGGTTCTATTCGTAAATTAGAGGAATAATAATAATAATAATAATAATAATAATAATAATAATAATAATAATAACAACAACATCTTGTGAACAAGTTGCTGGAAGACAATCCATGCCACAAATTAAGCCCATCACAGTTATTGAGAATGAATAATTTGAAATTCTTTGGAATTCATCCATTATTCCAATAAAACCATCCCTGCCAACAGGCCAGATATCACAATAGTGTTTAAAAAAGAAAATAAAGTCTTCCGCATTGATGTCTCAATACCCAATATTCATAATCTAGAAAACATAATTCAAGAAAAGTTAACAAAATACATTAACCTAGCCGTAGAAATTAAACGTCTCTGGAAACAAGAAGCATTCTACCACTCGTCATATCGGCCACAGGAGTTATCCTCAAACAACTGATACTTGAACAAACACTACTACAACTAAAAATACCATCCATGGTACAACATGAACTACAAAAAACAGTTATCCTAGACAGTTGTCATAATGTCAGAAAATATTTAAACGCATAAAGATGGTAAATAGTTTGTAAATATTTGTTAATGTGTAAAGTGTAAATACTATATAACATTTTTTCCTTTCCATATGACCTCTAGTGTGTATATCTGTAAAATTATATGAATTATTGTGTTTGCTAGCACCAAAATTGTATAAAATAACCAATGTAAAAGTTGAGAAAATATAACATAATAATGATTATGTAATGTAAGCTTGAACGAATGTTTTAATACAACTCTTCATATCTTTCTGAAGAGTGTGTTCTTTACCCAGTGATAACATAATGTGTGGGATGTGCGAGCAGAGGGACCGCGAGGTGTCGCAGGGGTGATTTGCGGGCGCTGCAGGAAGCCCGCGGTCCCAGCACCGCCGCCGCCGCCGCCGCCGCCGCGTCCTCTGCAACATTCATGTGAAATACGTCCGTCGACCCTCCGCCATCGCGCCTCAGCCCCCCTACCCCCCACCCGCCCACGCCCTCACCCTCAGCCCCTCCACCGCTGCCGTCTGCCCCGGAATCTCCACTTCCTTATCGCTCCCGCCGTTCCAGCCGGCCCCTTCGCTTCTGCCCCGTCCCTCTGCTCCAAATCTTCCGGTGTCTCCGGCGACACCCCCGGCGTTTTCCGCGCTTTCCCTGCCAACTCCGGACTCCAACGTTGCTGCCACCGTTCTGTCAGCCTCTTCCCTACTGCCACAGCTCGCCCTCCCCGTCACACCTACAGCAACACCGCGTCGCCCACTCTTACCACCTCCACGCCTCCTATCGCTTCTTTTGTCCCCTCCGTTACCGGTGTAGGCTCCACCGCTCCCACTCACTCAACCGCTTCTACCGTCACAGCAACCACAACACCCCTAATGACCCTACCGCACCCTCCCATCCCGACACCCACACTTTTTTGAATTGAATTGCCTTATTTTAAGGGGCGAGACTCAGGCCATGAGGCCTGCTCTTCTGTCTGACCATGCAAGTTTCGTTACGCTCCTTTCACCACCTAGCGGAGGAAGAATGAATTCCAACGACGAAATAGGCTTGAGGATCTTTTACATGCAGTAAATCTACTAACATGGGACAGCCGGATTTACTTCCCCTCCGAAGGAAGGCGTACGAAGGATTTTTTCACCCCTAAATTCCATGTCTTCGATCGGGTTATACCTACTGTTGTACCACCATCGACTGTTATACCCACGAACTCGGGTATAACAGTTTGATACGCTAATCGTTACACCATCGCCGCCACAGACACTACCCTCGAAGCACTCTACCCCGCGCCCACAACGACCACACCGCCTCCGCCGCCGCCACCACCACCGCCCTCCTCACTACCCCCACACGCAACACTTCCCGTCACCCTCCTTACATTCGCAGCCCTCGCTTGTCCCCGCGCCCCCCTCACTTGGCCGCCCCACCCTCACCCCTGCCCCAGCCGCAGGACGGTCGCGCTCCCCCTAATGACGGCCGGAAACAAAAACAGCTGTGCCGAAGCGGCCATAAATACTGGAACACGTTGAGGCGGGCCAACCCGCGCCTCACCTGAGGCCGAGAACTTCGCGAATGGTGGCGAACACAGATAAATCTCCATCTTTTTTACAAATGGAGGCAGGCGCCCACTTCGGGAAGCGGCCGCGGAGGGGCGCCCCGCCCCGCCCCGCCGAGCCTCTTTCTCCGGCTGTTTTTTCAGCGGCGCCCGTGATATATTCGCCGGTTGGCGCGCCGGGGACGGCGCTGGTGTCGGGGGAATCGGGGCGGCAGGAGGGAAGTGAGGAGCGCCAGGGCTGGCGAGGGCGGTGACGGTGGGAAACGCGGGGGTGATGGTGGGGGCAGCAGAAAATGAGGGGCGATGACGGCAGGGAAGTGAGAGCGATGGTCACCGGTCGCCGGAAGAATGAGGAGCGTGTGTACGGGAACGGCATGCAATGAGGGCTGCGTAGAGGCGAAGAGACGACGGTGGTGAGATGGTGTCAAACTGTACTCTTACTGTTCTCTAAGTCTGAATCAGTGAAAAACTACTGATTGACAGTAACTATTCACTGATGGTGTCACTTATAATACTGCCACTCACGATCAGTGAATTGCCGCTGATTGTTTCGCTGATTGTCAGCGAAACTTCACATTTCGACTGAAGATATCAGTGATTTCCACTCTCGCTGATTGAATCAGGGACAATTTGACTGATTCAAATTCAGAGAGTGTACTCTTACTGTATGGCCCGTGGAGGTAATGGTGAGGGCAGCAGAAAATGAGGGGGTGATGACGGCAGGGAAGTGGGAGCGATGAGTCTGTGCGCCGGTTGCGGGGAGGGTGAGGAGCGTGTGTACGGGAACGGCATGCGATGAAGGCTGCGTGGTGTCGAAGAGACGGCGGTAGCGAGATGGTGGGAGCGGCGGTGATGGCAGAAGCCAGGACGGTGCAGGTGACATGAATGACGGGGTGGATATGTGGCGGGGGCGGCTGTGTTGGGGGTTCTGGTGGGGGGGCAAAGTGTCAGAGAAGTGAGGGCGGTCCGGGTGACGAGGTGAGGTGGGACGGGGGTGCTAGTGTGGTCGTGGGGATGCGGGCGGGCGGGCGGGCGGGCGAGCGAGGAGAGCGGGCGGGCGAGCGAGGAGAGCGGGCGGGCGAGCGAGGAGAGCGGGCGGGCGAGCGAGGAGAGCGGGCGGGCGAGCGAGGAGAGCGGGCGGGCGAGCGAGGAGAGCGGGCGGGCGAGCGAGGAGAGCGGGCAAGCGAGCGAGGAGAGCGGGCGGGCGAGCGAGGAGAGCGGGCGGGCGGGCGGGCGGGTACCGGAAGGGCGGGGGGACGTTGCGAGCGAGCACCTCACACGTGGCAACATGGGTTTGACGTGGACAGACATTAAAGAGTACAGTTTGTATGCGTCAGGCACGAAGCTCATTTGCAAGTCAGGACTTAAACCGGAAAAACATTGACACACTTCTATCTGCTTAAATTTCAAGTCGTCTCACAGAATGTTGTATGTGAATATTTTTAAGCGTAACCAACCACTTTACTATACAGATTCATTGAACTTCTTCTAAATTTTCACATAATACAGTATGTGAATAGGAGATTGTTAAATTTAACCACTCTTCCTGTGTTATAATTGTTTTCAAGAGTTTCAGGACATAGTACCATTCATTTTATTCCTTGTTTATGTTTCCTTGGCACAAATGTTGACTCTATTGAGTTAAGCATTGAGCTTCCAATGGCAACTTCTTCCCTTTCCTCGGTCTCTACTTTCTAGCTAATGTCACCTGATATAGAAAAATCTGATTCTCCCAGGATCAAGGTTTGGTCGGCTACCAGTGTATCTTTGGAAAAGACATTCCTATTCTGTTAAATGGTACCACATATTTCAAGACCGCGGTCCATGAGCTTACGTAGAAAACTTATTCTAGTAAATCAGTAAAAAACAGAGCAAATTATTATTAAATTTTCAAATTAGTATGTAAATATTGTTTAGAAGTATGAGGGGCATGAAAATTAAAACATAGCACTCGCTGAAATGTGATAATAGAATTATTTTATTCAAAAGTGATTGTAAGAATGGTGGTAGACGAGACGATCAATTCAAGACTTGTAGAATGTATTAGATCATTGAAGGATCCACAAACCCACCCACTCATTATTTTCTCTGTCCGAATGCATACTACGTGCACGAATGTCTTTCTTCAGATCGACTGTCGGAAAGATCGAAAGGCCGATCGAAAGATGCACTGTTCATAACGGAACTTGTATTAACAGTTCTGGATTGGCGGCGAGGAATTGAGGTGTTTGCGTTGAAGTAAATTTGACTTTTGCTTAAGAGCTCACGTTTCGTCCTCTACACAATTCGGAACACAAACGGATACTCTTCCTCTTGGTACCGCTGCAGATGAATCATCCACGAACCCATTCTGTTAATGATTTGCCCCTTCGATGTTGATGAGGAAAACACTTTGCGTAAATTTTTCAGAACTGTAGATGATCTTTGATAATGGTATGACCGGAGCCGGGGTTAATTCCAATCTGGGCACGAATTTCTTCCTCTATGATTCGTCTTTTTCCCTTCCCTTCCTTCCCTTCCCTTCCCTTTGGCGGCGGCGGTGGTGTAGCGGTTAGCGTAACGGACTGCTATACCCAAGTTCGTGGGTTCAAACCCGATCGAAGCCGTGAATTTTTAGGGGCGAGAAAATCCTTCGTACGCCTTCCTTCGGAGGGGAAGTAAAGCCGGCTGCCCCATGTTAGTAGATTTACTTGCATGTAAAAGATCCTCAAACCTAAATGACGCCTCTGAGCTAAATTCAAATCGCCGGTTTCGTCGCCTCAGTAATACCTTCTTTCCGCTCTATCCGGGGAAAGCAGTGTAGCGAAATTTGCGTGGTCAGACGGAAGAGCAGGCCTCATGGCCTGAGTCTCGCCACGTAAAATAAGGCAATTCAATTCAATTATAAGGCCATCAATCTGCGCAATCATTTCAGGAATAATGACGTGATGGGTCTCAGCTAGGCGCGAACCGCCTTGCAGTGAAGTGCATTCCTTTTGGAATCTCTTAACCCTTTGTACTCGTAAGCCACGAGCATAATTACGCCTCATACATACGTAATAGTACGGCATGTCAGAGATGCCACGAGAATAATGGCTATCAGCGCGTGGCAGTATGTAATGTGACACGTCCTACAACTCGTAGGGCATGTCTCAGATGCCACACCAAATCCCTAACTAATTCGTAGGACATGCCACAGATGCATACGTATTTTCCCGTTATGTGATATAAAGTTTTCATTGTTGATTCGATCCGGACTACTATTCAATTTGTCATAATAACACGCTGGAAGAGGGGAATGCCGATTATCAGCTTCGAGCTGTGCCGCCTTTTTCCATTGTCATCTCAGACATTCCTTACGAGTTGTAGGACCTCTCAGTGCTCAGAAACCTCCGACCGCAGAGTGCATTCATGGGTGGCCATGTCACACATGCCCTACGAGTGCAAAGGGTAGGCTCGCACAATTGTCAGTGACACAGTTTTCGCCTTACACAGTGGACATGCGACGATGAGTTTAGCGTGTTCCATCAATCTCAACATCCAAAAAACGAACCACATACCTCTGCTCTTCTATGCTTGCCACCATTTCTAATTCTGAATGAACACATTACACTACGCTCACCTACAAAAAAAATAAACATCTGTGTGAATCTATGAGATGCACCCAAGCATTTCTTCTACCCCAGAAATGACAGTGTCGGTAATTAACGACAGTGTTGCCAACGGTTGTGAAGAATGTGTTTACGGAGGATGTTCGGTTTCCCTACGACTGCCTGAGGTATTATAGTTAAAAATTTGTCACAAGAAATCCAACAGAATGTGAAATATCATAATCTAGAAAAAATAAATATTCATCTTCGTCTCATCACGTTTTCCTTGTTGTCTAAATAGATAGATGCTCTCAAATATTTTAAAATTGAGTGAGAGCTCTAGCCAGTAATGGACTTAGGAACCATTATGTATCGATATGAGAGAAACCAGAATGACAGGTTAATAGTTTAGTCAAATAGTATCCGGCCCAGAAAAAATCCGGAACTTTTCCTCAGCCATTCTACAAGTTTTGATGGCCTAAATTTGAATCTTCGGGAAATTGCGGTTTCAGAGAGATAATCACAATACCAACAACAACACTAAAATTCACTTTTTACAGTTTTTCATATTTATTCCAAAAACGACGTAGTTTGCCCAGTTTATTTATAACTACGAAATTGGGATTTGAAACACAATTACGATGGCTTTCGGTGGTGTAGAGTATGACCAAGAAGTATGGCAATTTCTAATTTCACTAAAAATGTTTGGCCCTAATCAGTATTTATTTTTTCAAACTTGTTCACACATAGAAGATTATTTTGGAAACAGGAAAGGCATTTTATTTACAATTCTTCATCTTATTATTAATCGCAAGAGCCACCCCTGACTGGTCAAATTACCTCTATGCTTACTTACCATCTGACGTCAAGCTTTGTCACCGTAACTTCCCATTTCTCCGCCATTAATACATGCACATTTGAATCCATAGCGTGTTCGCGTTCATACTAATCTACTCTTCGACAGCGCTTACAACCCATTATTTTCCTTGACTCAGTCGGCAATCGCCGGCAAGGCCTTTCAACTCCCATACAACGTGGTGGAGCCCATTACAATGGCGCGTTCACCTGTGGCACCTTCTCACAGGAACTAAAATACGAACTGCTGCCGACAATACTTCAAACGTGCGTGGCTGGTGCGTAGGTTCGCGAGACGCAAGCAGGCACGTCATGTTACAGAAGGTAGCGTCGATGTTCGCGCTTTCTTAAGCGGTTTCTTATATGTATATACTATGAATAATTGAGAATTTCGAAGACACTTTTCTTATTTCTCACAAATTATCCAATTTTTATGTGCGGAAGTTGGCGAGCCTAACCTGCAGATGTACCCGACAACACTAGCGCGGTTTTGATGGAGAGTGTCAAGGCCCCGATCGCCGGCGCGTTATGACGGGGCCAAGGCGTCGGGTGACCGCAGCAGGAGGCCATGGAATTCCCGAGCGCCCCCACGTCCTGCGGCGGTGGGCGCGCGGAGGGGGGGGGGAAACGTGCGGCGGAGGCCGCAGGAGAAAGGTTGCGGGGCGGGGAGGGGGGACGAGGAGGAGAGGGGAAGGTGTGTCCGAAAGAAAAGAAAAGTTTATTTCTGAAAGATTGCTGGTCAAATCCCATGGAGATTGGACCGAGCGCGCACCTGGTTCGCCTCCTTTCGCTCGCCCAGGGGACGACCCGACCGCGGCCCCACGCCCGAAATACGGCCGGCGGCGGGGGAGCGGGCGGGGGTGGGGGCGGTCTTCGGGCGAGGGGAGGGGGAAGGGATGTGCGCGCAAAAAGAAGCGCAACTGCGCGCGATCGCCTTCCCCAGGCGCCGATTCTTCCGCCGACCCGCCCCACCCCGCCCCGCTCCACTGCCCCCCGCAAACTCCAGCCAAGCGGTGCCGAACACGCCGATAAACGTTGCACGACAGGTTATTTCCCAGGATGTATGTGTGCGTGCGTATATGTATGTATGCGCTTCTGTGTGTATGGGATAGCGTGTGTAATTTACGGAATCTATGGAGTCCTGAATTCTGGGCACGACTCGTATGTATGCGCTTCTGTGTGTATGTGACGGCATGTGTTTATTTTACAAATCTATGGAGTCTTGAATTCTGGGTATGTATCTATTTCTTTGAGAATGTGCTGGCATGTGTGTATTTTAACGGAACTATAAAGTCCTGAATTATGGGTATTGTAACGTGCCAATGGAGGAAGTCGATGTATTGCAATTGTCAATAAAATAAACTTTCAATTAAAAATTAATACAATTATGAGGGTGAATTTGAGCATGCATGTGAATAAATGGTTACAGATAATTTACATTTTTTCTTTGCGTCTCATTGAACTGACACGTACTACTATTCCTACTGCAACAAATAGTTTCTCTCCCTTTTGACATTTCCAGTCTCGCCCGCGTCCTTAGCGGGGAAAACATCGGGCGGTGACCCCAACCAGCAACGCCGATGCTCTACTGCCTGGTTGAGTGGCTGAGACAGCGGAGAGGGTGGGTGATGGCTGCGTGATGGACTCGGCCATAGACTAAGGATGTACATCTTTACTCTATGACTCGGCTTACGATTTAGGCGCTAGCGTTGACCACAAAAGCACAGACGGAGGAATAGGCGGACACCCACTCCACCAGACGGAGGAGTAGGCACACATGTTTCGCCGATTTTTCGGTGTCAATGACCCAGAAGACATGGATTCTGACTACACAACCTGTTAAAGGAAGTTATTTACTATATATTGAACAAGATTTATCCACTTTTTCTTTTCCAAAGCACAGACGATAAGTTTTCTCTGCTGAAAATTGTCCTATTTTCCGGCGCACGATGTACGGTTCAGATTAAACATTCTCTTTTTACGTGGTAAGTAATAGAAAGTAAAATTAAAGAACAAATTTGGAGCCGTATTGGGGGAATTGTTTTAAATGTCTTAGAAGCTTCTTGTAAAGCACTTTCAAAAATCAAAATATTGTTTTGAAATTTAAAAAGCCGCGAAATTAAGAAGATCGATCGTAGAATGCCAATCTTGGTGAATATCCTGCCAATGGAATAGCCGCTATCGTTATTCACTAAAATCCGGACGGAAGGACAGACCTCCTGCCGTAAACCAATTTTTCGATGTTAACAATCCAGAAATGTGGATTCTTACTACACGACATGTTAGAAGAAGTTATTTGGGATGCATTATAACAACAATGATCGATTCTGCATACCAGGTATCTCTGTAATAGGAATACCAAAATACAAGAGTTTCTGACAAAAAATCTCCGTTTTTTGTTGCAGAAATACAATATTTCTGCCTGGAAAGCAAGTAGCACAGGAAAAAGTAAAATGCGTTCTCCATTTCCCTAGAAGCCACGTGTTCCTTTCCTTTCCTTTCCTTTCCTTTCCATAATGGTTTTCAGGGAACAGAAAGAGTTTTCTTCGCTGCGCTCCGCTCTCTACTCCACTACCAACTTTTTTCGACGTAAACAAACATATTTTCTATAATAATCTATCAAATACACCCATACTTTCTAAAGAAAAAGAAAAAGTTTTCATTTAAAAATTAATTGTTGCGTTAATATGTTGAAGAGAAGAAATGTTGCCAACAAGAAAATGAAAATTACTGTAAAATACCTACTTCTTTCGATATTCTTATCTTCGTTGCCCGACTTGGGCAAGCTCTTTGTGAAATATTTATTTACTTCCACTTAATTACTTAAATAATTTCGTTGATCGACAGATATTACTTTTATCGATGTTATAATTTATTTTATTTTCCCTGCTATGCTCATACATTTTCTCAATATTAAACAGTTATTATCACGATCCTACTTTTATTTTTTTTCATGGGTTTGGATATACAACCTGTTACCTTTTTACCTGTCTTATGTGGACGTGCAATTCTGTAAGTAATTGCGTTTCCTGGAAGTTCTTTGACTGAAATCAATTATTAAACTGATGGCAACTGACTACGAATTATCAGCCTTTTCTTTTCAGCAAGAAGAATTTAACATTTATTATGATACTGTTACAATGATCTAGTTCTCCTGTGTACAATAATTATAGTTCAGATTAAACTTCATGGGCTTACTCTGGTCTTCGCGCGCTCAGATCATTTCCATATGTTCTGGCTTGATACTTTGCGTAGGATGTCCTCGTTAATGTCCCTCTTATCGTAATCTTGCCTAACGTCAAGATAGGTTTGGAAAGGTTCCCCGAATATTCTAATCTAGTTTGTAATTCCATAAAAATCATTCATTGCAAATAAATTATTTTGCGAGCGCGACTTTCCTTGTCTGCTTCGGATGAATACCTACTCGCGACCGTCTATCATCCACCCAACTTGCTAAAAGTAATATGCTTCAACGGATCCATTCTAATATAAATTCCCTTCGAACACGGAATTTATTTTAATTTAAATTACAAATTACAACTCAAATCAAAATGATGTCTTTAACTTACTAATTCATGCAATACTTAACATGTCAAATTTACTTATTCATCACCCGCTTCACTACAATCCAACTATTACCCTAATCTCAACTGAAAGAATACTCGTGCTGCATTCGTTCTACTCGACGACTAGCGAGAGTGATTAATTCAACAATTTCACATAATCACGACTTCCACTGCCCCCTCCACAGCTTCTGCATGTAGTGTCCTCGGGGCCGTGGTCCCATTCCTTTCCCAAATGAATAGTGTTATGTCATCAAGCATGGAATATAATAACTTCTTTTTCGGACTTCTTAACAACGCATATTCCTTGGCTCTAAACGTCCTATGTGCATACATTTACATCGTTATCTTTATGCTTGATGCCGTTTTTCCTGTTCAAATTACATCGGGGTTTTCTGGCTTATCCCATTACATAATCCAACCGAAAACGGTTTGCTTTGCGTAAAGGTAAGGGTAAAGGTACAATTGTTTCTTCTGCCAAACTGTAACCATTAATCTGACGAGTATACAGTTTTTCAGATTGCGTGACTCCTTTCAATGGCCAAATATTTTTCGACACTTCAACAGCCGATCTGGAGTAATTTGACATTACCCCATATTATTATCCCGTGAAGTATTTTGAGCGTAAGAACAAGTGTATTACTTTTCAGCTTAGTGCAATACTTTCCTTGGCGTTCGTACACTAAGGTAAACCTTGTCTTGCTTCCGATGTTAATATTGTTGAACGGAGATGCAGGCCAGTGCCTTTCAACCCCCATATAACGTGGTGGAGACCATTACAGTGGCGCCCTCTCCTGCAGCACCTTCTTACAGGAACTAAAATACGAACTGCTGCCAAGAACACTAGCGCGGCTGCTGCATGGATTCGCGAGAAGTAAGCAGGAGCGTAATGTTACAAAAGATAGCGTCGATGTTCGCGCCTTCTTCGGCGGTTTCTTATATGAATTTAATACGAATAATTGAGCATTCAAAGACATTTTTCGTATTTCCCAAATAATTAGCCAATTTTTATGTGCGGAAGTTGGCGAGCCTAACCTGCAGATGTACCCCGCGATACTAGCGCCTCCTATCGTAGCACCCTCAATCTTTGTCTCCGGTTTTGATGGAGTGTTGCCCTGACGAAGGCGAGGAGGACGGGGGCTGCGGCGTTGTCCCGCGGCCGCTCAGACCGACAAAGCCCCTGCGTGTTTGCGCAGCCGGCCGCAGCGGCGAGCCGCCGGCGGAAGGGACTTCATTTCATACTCGCCCACCGGCCCTCCTCACCGCCCCTCGTTCCCACCCATCAGCCCCACCACTCCCCCACCCCGCTCTCCTACAGCGCTTCAACCTCCCTCCACCTCCCTTCCCCTCGTATCGTCCACCTCGTATCATCACCCTCCACCCTAATCCACATGAAACCCCCTTCTTTCCTGTGCTATTCCCAATCCACTTTCCTCATACCCTCCTCACTCCTTTCCTATCTCAATTTCCCCCTTCTCTCTTCCCATAGCTTCCATTCCACTTCATATCATCCCATTCCCCCTTTTCCTCCCAATCACTTTTTTTCTCCATCTAAATCCATCCTGTCATTCGCCGTCAAATCCCCTCCAATTTCCTTCTCTTCCTTCATCTCTACTTTCTCTCCCCAGAGTCATTTCATCCTTATTCATCCTTCGTTCCCTTCAATTATCCTATCCCTCCTCCTCCGTCCTCATCTTTCCTCCCACCATTCTCTTGCATTTCCTCTCCGCAGTCTCGTGTACTACGTTTCCCACCGGCTGACAAGATGCACGCCCATCCGTTCAGTTCCACTCTGTCCCTCTTCTCGTCTTCCCATTCCTCTCTGCCCTCCTCAGCTCGTCACGCTCCTCTCTGCTCACCGCTTCCGTTCTCGCTCCCCTCTACCTTCACCTCTCCTTCCCGTTCCTCTCTCCTTCCCACTTCTTGCACCTCTCCTTTCCGCTCCCCAATACCCTCCCTTCCCCTTCCCTTTCCGTCCCTTTCTACCTTTTTCTTACCGCTCCTCTCTAACATCACCCCCTCATCCTGCCTCTCTATCGATTCCCCGCCCTTTCCCGCTCAATTGTCCCTTCTTACCAGAATTGAAGTTCTTCATCCGCCACCACCACAACGCTCCATGCCCCTCGCCCCTCCCCTCCCCTCCCCTCCCTCCCGGCGGAGGCTCAAGTGTTTCATCCACCCCGGTTTCCCTCTCTCGCACTTGCCCTCCTCAGGTGATGGAAACAATAGATTTCCCTTTCTTTCACGCGCCCCCCTCCCCCCGCCCCCTGCGGCGGGATTAAATTTTAACCTCCCCAGGCGCATGCACAATAGAACAAAGCCCCGCCCCCTCTCGTTGCGCCGTGCGCGGACGCCGCCCTATTTGTTCATGCGTTGCTTTAATTTAGCCGCTGCTGTCCGCCGCCGGCCTCGGCCGCGCCTGGCGACGGCCAGCAAATTCCCTTCGAGCGAGTGCTTCTTACGTGCGGCTTAGAGGGAGCCTTCGAATATGAATGTACTATAACCAGCGCAGTGCCCCTACGATTAAGAAGATAAATGAATTACACGCTTTAATACCACACCAATGCAATGCGTATAATGTATTCCAGAAGTTTTATTTCACTTAATCATCGTCTCTAAATGTCCAACAAAACGTAAAATATCCAAGGTGCCTTTAAAATTCAAGTAACTTAACAATAACAGTCTTTATTAATTATATCAAGAAACGATAGAGGGCTTATCCATCTAATTTTTAAACATGAATGTGTTAGGAAGCTGTTTTTATTGCTAATTGTAAGTGACCATCGGATTTTAAAATTACAGAGAGAAGTGAAGTGGAAGAGCTCTTAATAATTTGTACGATGATAGATTCTCAATTTTAAACAAGGCTCTCAACAGAATTAAATGCTTGCGATTCAGAGAAATAATGATAATAAAAAGAAATAAATTGAATACAAATATTGATAATAGTGATCCCTAATGACCTAGTAGTTGATGCGACCTTAAATAAAGCGTGTATGTTTTATTCCTCACAAATATCTACAAAATGGTGAAGAAATTCACTAAAATGAACTAATATTTCTGAAAGACTCTCCAAATTTACGCTAGACGTTTGCTATTTTTAGACGTTTGCCGCGATTTCTGCAAAAATGCATTTGTTTGCAGATCCTTTTTTGACGTTTGTCTTAGTAAATATCCTGGATTGAGTGGGCAAGGGGCTAGGTGAAGCTGAAAGAGGCAAGACAGGGTGAGGTGGTGAGGAAGGGCAAGGTGGATCGGGGCGGGTGCGTCAGATGCGGGTGAAATCTATGGTGAAGGGACAAAGCAAGCCAGGATGGATCACAACGTGGCAGGGTAGGGAGTGGAGGTTGGAGGGTGATGAAAATACATTATATAGAATCCACTCCTTTTCCTATCTACTAGAACATAGTGATAAATAAATACCCAACGTCAGGCACTTCAATTAGACTTACTCTAACGCCTTTAAATTTACCTGGTAATACAGAATGGCACACACTTCCCCTTATTTGTTTTCTATTTTCTTGAATCTGGGATAGCTATTCCGATGTGCCACAATATTGAGTGCAATATGTGCAATTTAAAATTACAAAACAAGATTTTCTCAAATATCAACCGCCAACTTTTTGGGGGTCGGCGGTTGACCTCATTCGGGGCCCTTGACCTCGAGAGCTCCGGAGCAGCGCAGTGGTAGCCCCAGCCTCACGAAGCCCCTGTGTGTGACTAGCGACCGTCTCAGTAGTGGAGTCACCTGAAACATCTACACCGTGCTTGTAGATTTTTCATTCACGATCAGCTCTTCTTATCCCGTAACACTCTCATGCATACTACATGTTTCAAAAATAATATGAAAGATCTGATATATAATTATGTAGACTATTTCACTCAGGTCTGTCCGCGTCGTAAGTAGCCAATGGTAAGCAAGGATATATTCAAATTAAACCAATCCCAGATGTTTATCGCCATCGGCTTGTTTACCTTTTTTATCGCTGTAAAACCTTTGTTTACCTTTTAAAGATAACGATAGCAATTGTTTCACCTCCAAAATAGCTTGTGTGCATCAATATAATTTTAAAATGTGTTGTTTTGGTTATGTTTAAAACTCTGAAATAGAAAATATTATTAAAAATGCAGTGCCGAAAAACAGCGAAAAGAACAAAGAAAGCGTATGGAAGAAATTTCAAGAATTTTGTGAAGAAAGGAAATACAAATGGACAGCACAAACTACAAATGAGGAATTTACATATATTTTAGGTAATTAATATACAAAGATTAGATGGTGAAGAGTACAAAGAATACGCTATCAAAACAATGTGGAACGTTACATAAAAAATGATGTAGGAAAATACTTTAAAGAGTGCACACATGTGTTCAATCCATTCGAAAACGACGAATTCCGCTGCTAATTCATCTTGTACGTACATCTTCCATTTCAAATACTTCCACGGAAGGCCAATACTTGGAAAACAACTTCCTTTTAACTTTAATGATTGTGCTTTTAATAAATGTTCTTTTAAGTAGCCTTGTTATTATGGTTTTTCGAAAGTTTCTGTTCTGTTTCTGTTTTTCGAAAGTCCTCGCTACGCGAGTCGTGAATTTACCGGCTAGCACAGCACTTCTCGTGATATTACTTATGATAATATATAATAATAATAATAATAATAATAATAATAATAAAGCAGTGATAATATGAAAGATCCTCGAGGCATTTTTAGAAATAGTTTCCATATTTCGAATACTCAGGATTACCAGCCAGGTACAATAACATTTTGCTACTTTCCCTAGGTACCCATTAATCCTTCGAATCTCATTTCGAAATATTCATTAACACATTTTTTAGTGTCAGAATCTATAGTTACAGAACAGATAATTTTATTTTTTTCATTTATTTCTATCTGCTCGACTAGGAGGTCCTACAGAGTTGTGAATAAATACACAGAATTCTTGGAAAAAATTTCCTAAGTTGATAGAGTGTCTTACTCAGGTGTTAACAATCACAGAGAAAGAGAAAAT
This sequence comes from Acheta domesticus, assembly GCA_031308135.1. NCBI lineage: Eukaryota > Metazoa > Arthropoda > Insecta > Orthoptera > Gryllidae > Acheta > Acheta domesticus. The sequence continues at coordinate 3,524,610 of JAHLJT010009436.1, read as the reverse complement.
ATTTTATGATGTGAGTAATAGCGGGTAATTGTGTATGATATTAAAGTTTAGTGGGGGTATTAAAGATAGGTAGTGTGATATGACAAGAAGGGAGTTTTAAATCACGGGGGTCCAAAGATATCTTTGGAAAAACGAGATTTAATTGTTAGGAATATTGGCTTATTGAGAAAAGGAGGCGCTTGAACAAAATGGGAGAAGTGAATAAAATTTAGAAGATAGGTTTATTAAATAGTCAGAGACATAAGGCATTTGAAGTTCTCGATGGATTTGACTGTTAGGGATATACCAGGGGGCATTAAGAAGTTTGCGAAGGCATTTATTTTGAAACACTTGGATTGTGTGAATGTTACTAGGTACAGGACATGCATATTATGTACTCCACTCCTGCCAAATACCTAGGAATATTAATAGATAGACGACTTACTTGGAAAGACCACATTAAATCCAGATAATTTTCACATTATGAAACAAGTTTGTGTGCTGTTGGAAGTACTGTTCCGTGGGTCGCACCCCATCGAATTCGCTTCTGCTGCAGCAGCGACAGCGGCCGCGGGCGGAGGCAAGCCCCCAGCCCTCGCTTGGGACCGCTGCTTCCTGGGCCCGCCGCCGCGCCGCGCAGCGCCACGCTCGCTCCCCGGCTCTAATTACAATATAACTTGTCGCAAACTTCCGACAAGCTCCTTTTAAGAGAAACGCCAGTGATTGATGGATCCGCTAAGGGTTGACCAAATTAAAATTGTCGGGAAGACGGATGATCGTTAATGTAATTAATGTTGATTGGTAGGAAAGAAGAAAACTGCTACCTTTCTGTCGTCTTGGGAATGGCGGTGGCGGCGGCGAGGGTCTCCCGCGCGTCGGTCGGCCAGCTTCCTCCCCTCGCCGCAACGCCGCGCTGCCGTCGCCCTTCGTTATTTACCCTGAGTTCTTTGTTAGTTCGTTTTGTGCTAATGGCGTCGCGTCTGCGCTCGCCCCTCTTTCGGAGGAGGCACTCGCAACTTTTTTGGCTGCTTCTTCACAGGAACCCGTACTTTGAGCCAATTTGAGTGGTCCCTTTTCCCTTGATGTGGCTTCACACATAAACCACGACTAGAAAAGTTTTTGTTTTTCTCCTTTACACGTACTGATGTTCAGAAATTAAACGTGCTTTATTTGTTTTCGTGCATTGTAAGGGATCGATCCGACTATAATGAAAATTAAACAGAAGTATAATTATGTCATTCCTGTCCCTGATTCCATGTCTCTCTTTACAGTAAAAAAAAATCTGCAAACACACAATGTGATCTTTCAAAGAAAAAGTAAATTGCAAAGCACATGTCTTTTAGAAACGTAATTTTTTCCCGAAAATTACAGGCGTAGTATGGAAGTAGAATGCTGCAGAGAAAACAGTTGAATTTTTGTCAAAAACTCCTATTCTAGAACATTACAAAAATTCAAAATTTTTTCGACGACTTCCTACAATTGCAATATTGAAGGCAGTTTTCCTCTGAATAAAGTCTGTGATACAAATTTTAATTTTTAAAGGAGGATATTATATTTCTTTCAAAACTTGAGTAGTTTTCGCGAAATTTTGAGTGAAATGTGGGCAACATTTAAAAAATTGAAAAACAAGATTTTCTGAAAAACGGTCCCAATTCTTTTCTTTAAACTTTTTGTGAGAATAGTGATATAAACGCCGATGCGCTCCGCTTCGAATGCGCTGAACATAAAAACGTGATTTTGATGGATTTTTCAGATTTTTCAAAAATTCCATAAACGTGATTTTCTTTGCCGTCGTCAAGCTTTACGTTACGGACGTTTTTATTCACTGTCATATTTGAACGTACAACGATTACTTAAAAACTCAATACTTCTATATGAAAATGACCTCAAAATTGCGCAATTTTTGAAACGCTCAAATAATATTTTTTCTCAAGATTTGCTGCACATTTTTCAATGGAAATTAGTGTACAGGAATATGTTTTACTCTTCTGTAATAATCTAAAAACATATTTCAAATTCATTAATAGAGGCGGTAAAATTCAAACAATTAAAAAAAATTTCGTTTTAGCACCAACATCTAGCTCTGACTGAAAATCTACTAATGCAAGAAAGTCTATGCCATTCTGTAGCACGATTAGTTAATACTAGTGTACTCCTGTTGCATCGTCTTTACATGTGCACTGTCCTAGATCCTACTAGTCCTCGAATGATAATTAGACATACAAAATCAATACTGAAGATATTGTTCATACATAACCATTACTATAATTAGATTAAACAATAATGGTTCACTATATAAAATTCATTGTGGTTCTCAGTCTCATGGATTACATCTCCCCCGCCGTTTTATCGTAAGTTGTCTACCGATATTTAACATTGATTATAGTAATGTTTATTTCTCCTTCTACTTCTTGGCAGGTTAGTTATTCTACTCTCGTCTGGACTTGGTTTCTTGGATCCGTCTTATCTACCCCCCTCCTCCTCCTCCCCTTCCCCCTTCCCCTTTCCTCCGCCTTTTTTCTTATCTCTCTGGTTCCTGCTGATACAATCATCACTCTGTCAGACGCTCCTCCTCCGTCCAGCTGTGACGACCAGTAATGTTAATATTGACAAGGGGCTTAGGTTCCCTTATGGGCAAATACACTTGAAACTACGACTTGTACAAGTCAATGTGGATCCACAATTAATTAGTCTTATGATGGCCCGTAATAGAAGGTTAATGTAATTTTACTGGTTTTAGATATGATATTTTAATAACAACCTTACCAATACATAATATCTGAAGAAGCGACCAAATATTGCGCCGCGAAACGTAATAGTTTTTCAAAGTTTTTTCAAGATTATATGTGTTACTTTTATCAAGATTAAGTGTTTCCTCTATATATTCTTAAATATTCCCCCTCTCCCTATCTATTTATGTTTCTTATTTGTTTTTAAACGATTTTTCCTGAAATTCCATACACTATCAATTACTAAGAAAGTGATAGTCTATAAATAGAAGGATACCGAAGATTTGTGCTAATGCTTAAATACAAAATGTTCGATTTATATTAAAGTTGTTAGTTTGTCAGTGCAACACACAGAGGGTCAGCATGTCATTTAGAAATAATAATGTTGCACGAAAGGAGCAATTATTGCAGGTCCAATTATTTCAACTGCAAACATTCCAAACAAGTGATTGCATTGACAAGCATTGTGTTAGGAGGGGCTGCATATGTAGCAGTAGACTGCAGGTGGATAACCAGTGAACTCAGCAGCTTTCTGACACTCATCTTGATAGCAGATCGAAGCAATATAATTTGTGCCACTCATCTCACTCCAGTGTATCATCCAAACCCATACCCACCAATATCCAAACCCAACAGGATTCAATCTACACAGAAACCTTAAACACACTACAAGAATCAAAATACATGTCCTAAGTATTCTTGAAAATAACGCATAAATGGGTCCTAATTAGAGGTGACGACTCTACTTCCTCAACCGCAATGTTGGATATTAATAATACAGAAAATTAGTTTTCGTAATATTGCCCTGCTATATCCACATAACGAAACAAAACTGAAAAACATAAACTTGGCGAAGTCACATTCAAAGAAATGTTTTTTGTTATTATACGAGCGTGATATTACAAGAAGTATTGAATGATGCAGGGCCGATATCACAAATAACTGACTTGGTCGGAAATAAACCTCAACTGCGTCCGTTATTTGCTGTATATCGACCTAATGGCGTTAATAACACAGCCACAAAAAACGTCCGACCCAAAGACGTGACTCTTGTCTCTGTATGTGTTTTGACGTGGTGAATCCTAATCTGAAGCCAGAATTGCGCCATCATCCATCAGTTTTCTTTAAATCGCAAAAAACCATCGCGACATTGTTGTTTGTGTTGTTTTTTTTGTTTTCGCGGGTTGTCATAACCAAGGACTTGACACATGTTGCCAGCGCGTTGAAATACATTGATAAACAAGTGGCAACAGAGTCTTCGAGTCTGACAATATTTTTTATGCGTGTGTGTAGTCATCAAGATTAGATATGTAGAATTTAACAACTGAACTATACCGTTGACAACAAAAAAGAAAACCAAACCGAAAAAAGTCAGCAGCGAGAGAGGGCGCCTGGCCAGCCCTGCGGCCGCGCCGCGGGCGGTCGTCAAGGCCAGAGCTGTGGGGCGGTGGCGGGGCGGCGGGGCAACTTTTAAATTCCGAGCGTGAGGCGCCTCCATCGCCGCCTCGCCCGCGACCCGCGCGATGCCTCGCGAGCGCCGTCTGATTTATTTCGGGTCTGATTGCTTGGGGCAGCGATACGCGCCGCTGACGCGCCAGCCCCCGCTCCGCCCCGTCCGCCACCCGTCTGCCAGGTGGGGGCGCCCTCCCACATGCACCTCCCTCCCACCGCTCCTTCGCGCTCCCCTCCGCCCCGCTCGGAAACTCCCCGCCTTGCCCCCTCTCCCCGCCCTGCCACTATCCCCCGCCCTGCCCCTCTCCCCGCTCTTCCCCCTCTCCCCACCCTGCCCCTCTCCCCCGCCCTGCCCCTCTCCCCGATCTGCCCATCTCCTCGCCCTTCCCTCTCACCCCTCCCTGCCCCCTCTCCCACCCATCCCCCTCCTCCACACTCTGCCCCTCTCCCCACACTGCCCCTCTCCCCCGCCCTGCCCCTATCCCCGCCCCTGCCCCTCTCCTCGCCCTTCCGTCTCACCCCTCCCTGCCCCCCTCTCCCCACCCTTCCATCTCTCCACACTCTGCCCCTCTCCCCACCCTGCCCCTCTCCCCACCATGCCCCACTCCCCTTCCCTCCCTGCCCCCTCTCCTCACACTGCCCTCTCTCCCCACCCTCCCCCTCTCCCCACCCTCCCCCCTCTCCCCACCCTTCCCTCTCCCCACCGTCCCCCTCTCCCCACCCTCCCCCTCCCCACCCTGCCCCCTCTCCCCACCCTGCCCCCTCTCCCCACCCTGCCCCCTCTCCCCACCCTGCCCCCTCTCCCCACCCTGCCCCCTTTCCCACCCTGCCCCCTCTCCCCACCCTGCCCCCTCTTCCCACCCTGCCCCTCCCCCTTCCTGCCCCCTCTCCCTGCCCTGCCCATCTCCCCACCTTGCCCCCTCTCCCCTTCCTGCTCCTCCCACCCTGCCCTCCCTCCCCGCCCATCACCCTCTACCCTCCCTGCCCACTCTCCCGACCCTGCTTCCTCTCCCCACCCTGCCCCCTCTCCCCACCCTCCCCCTCTCCCCACACTGCCCCCTCTCCCCACCTTGCCCCCTCTCCCTGCCCTGCCCCCTCTCCCCACCCTGCCCCGCTCCACCCGCCACTAATACGCTGCGCCCCGCCCCGCTTCCTCCCGTTGCACTTCGCTCTTTCCCGTTCCGCCGCGCCTCATCCTTTCCTCGCCTCCCCGCACGCGCCTTCCAATCCGCCCCGCCCCGCCCCTCCCATGCCCTGCGACACCCTGCCCGCTCCCAACCGCCCCTCCCTGACCCTCTCCGCTCTCCCAGACTCCCCTTGAGTATGGAAAACTCTCGTATCTGTCCCACAGCACCCCGCCCTCCCCTCCGCCTGGGGTCGCGGGAGCGGGCAGCTCGGGGCGCGGCGCCTCGGCGATGTTTACGAAATGAACGCGCCGCCGCGCCACCGTCTCCGACGCCTTCACAGGCAGATCGCGGGAGCTTGATAACGGGGAAGTTGGGACTGAGGAAATCAACTTTTGCGCATCGACGGCTCAGTAAATCTCGGTTAATCGGAATTTGAAATTACAGTGAGGGCAAAGTATAGGCGACTCTGGATATAATGATTTCGGATACAGTAAAATTTCGGTTATAAAAAATTGAAGTCACTGGCCCTAAGCCACGTACATAAGAAATAACCAATAGAAGAACCGATTATAGTGAACTCTTAAAACCAGTGGTCGATTTCAAATTCAAATTGTTGGAGCATAATTCTGACATTAATTGAGTCCTTCCAATACAAAAACTGTAGGGAACTATTTTAAATAGAATGGTGATATCCAGATAATGTGTAAGATTTTGTATCCCCCATTTTACTACAAAACATTTTCCTGAACAGGAATAACTCAATTCATATCCTCTGAATTTCCTACTTATGTTCACTATAGAGTGTTCATCCAGTTATCCAGATCATCAAGTTTGACCATCCAGTTGTCTTAAAACAATACCGATTCCTGTCTCTGACGTGTCCGTATAACGAATTAAAGATGTTTCGAAATCAGGTGTTTTCAAAACTGAGTGAGTAATTAAAATTTATTTTAAACTCTCTGACTAGTACTATTCCAGTTTATAGCTTCTTGCTTTCTTTTCCTTTCAGACCAGTCTATTAATGGAGCTGCTATGTTGGACATATTTGGAATAAAATTAGCTGAGTATCCGACAAGTCCACAGAAGGGTCTTATTTTTGTTTCAGTTTTAAGAACACGATATTCTGCAATTGCTTGGACTTTACTCATGAGTAGACACATTTTACTTTACCCACCTGATTCTTCGACATTCTACGTCGGATTGTGTAATTTTGATAGTTAATCCTTTATCTCAGAGAATTAGCCACATCTTTTAAATTCGGAATAGATTAGATATAGAGCACTTAAGTTTTGGTGGTTTCGTGGTTTATTTCCTGGTATCACGTTTAATTTTGGGTGAGGATTCTGGGCTTTAAATAAACTGTTCTTTATTTAACTTCGTAATTTCATTAATGATTTTTAAAACCTTTAGTAAAACAAATTCTGAATCTACTTTCAATTTTTTTACTGTTCTATATTTTCATTAGTAGTTATATTCATTTTTTTAAAATAATGACTCATTTCAGATTGCCCTTGTTCTAATTCTTGGTCTTTCATTTGTAAGCCTCTGGAATCGAGTTTGAACTTTTTGGACTAAACATTCATTCCATTTTTTTCATTTTCCTTTTCATCCCTCCCCTGACATTGACAGATTTATGTTGAATCAATTTCTTTTAATCGTCGTCGAACTTTATTAGCTGTTATATTATCTACTAAATAGTGACTTAACTTATTATCACCTGGTACAACAATAGCATTAGTTCAAATTTTACCAAATTTTCTTAACAACTCAGATTCTGCAAGAGGCAAATAAACTGGATTTGATGCTAGTGGGTTTTTCACCCAAAAACTGTCTCTCGTGTCCTAACTTTTCTCTAAGTATCCAATTGAGACCACATTTGTGTTTTTTGACACATGAGCGGCCAAAAATGATTCAAATTTGGTGTCTTCCAAGTAAATCAAGTATTTATAACAATCTTTTGCCATTAATTACCAGCTCAGAACATACATTTTAAACGTCGCGCGTTGGAGATACATTTCCCCAAATTCCGCGCGCTAATTCTAAACAAAATAGCAGAGTCACTTTCTCGATGCATTGGAAGACAGATTATTTGGGGCCAGATCTTCAACTTTTTGTAAAAAAAAGCTTTCAAAAACTACCGCAAGGTTGCAGCACTTACTGGTCCAACTGGCAAGCCAGGTAGTGCAGTATTGTGATTCTAGAAATTTTCCACCATTCGCGGAAAACGCGGCTAAGGCATTATTACAAAATTCAAAACTCCACAACTGTGATTTCATATCAGTCGCATTCTCAGCATATGGAAGCAAGCATGAGTGCGTGTGTAGGCAATTGGATTTAAACTCGAGACAGTTGGCAACGAGTAAAAATTCTTACAAGTCATAACGTCTTCCCGCGATAAAATGGAGTGTTAAAAAAACATTTTACTAACCAAAATAAGTGGCAAAACGGCTTTTCCCCCACGGCCAGAACAGGTAAAGCTTAACGACCTATTCAATGATCACTGATTCTTTCATTTAAATATTCTAACAAGAGGGATCCATTGCGTTTTTTTGCAGAGATTCAGCGAGGAAATTGGAAGTTTGTATGCACGAGTCGACTGTCCCGCCGCTTATTCAGCTCTCCCACTTCCAAGTTATTTTGCAGCCTGAACAGTATTCCTCCCCGTATTTCTCCATATATCTTTCTTGTAACCCTTTACTAAGCTATTTACAGAATCTTTGACATTTTTTTCTTTTTTTCCATTACTTTCTATAAAATTAGCCTCTTCACCTTCATCTTTGTTCGGCACATGCTCATTAATTTCTTCCACATTAGCAGTTTTCTTAGATTTCAAGGACCAGAGGTAGTAATAACAATATTTTTTGATAACCTAAATATCCTCAATAAAAATTTGTTAGTATTTTCTGCTCGCCATTGACAGATTTAATATTTGCATTCTCATCATCATCAAACCGTTTTGAGTCTTTGGAACTATTTTTTCCTCCGCTTCATTATTTTCTAACTTCCTACGAAGGTTAGAATCAAAGGACCACTTTTTACTTTCTCGCTCTTCGTAAGAAAAGAAAAAATTGTAATCGCGCGCCAGAAAACTGCGAGGTATCGGCAGAGAACTCTTGTCATATTCTATGTTTAATGAATTCTTGGTACCGAATAATCGACTGACGGCAAAACGCCTTTCTGTCCGTCCGTCTGTAGTCAATGCTAGCGCCTACACCGTTTAGGTGATTATCTCCGAAATTGACAAAGAAAAGGGAGGACACGGATGAGGAAAGAAATACTTCGCGCGGCTGTCGGCCTGTTTGTTAGGGCATTGCTTCCCGCATTTGCTTGATATCGATCGGAGATAGCACGCAAAACTATCGCCAAGAACAGCCGTCCGCTAGAATTGTTCCCCTGGCCACGGCCGTCGAATTCGACCCAGCGACGTAGGTAGTGTCAAAAACGCGTGGCGGGAGCGAACGGGACGCCACGGAAGAAGCGTGGGACGGTGTGTGATGGGGAAAGGGGCGTGGGAGGGTGTGTGGCGTGGGCTTGGGCGGGGCGTGGTGTGGGCGTGTCGGGGACAGGTGCGTGGGAGGGTGTGTGGCGGGGACAGGGGCATGGGAGGGTGTGTGGCGGGGAAAGGGGCGTGGGAGGGTGCGTGGCGGGGAAAGGGGCGTGGGACGGTGCGTGGAGTGGGCGTGTCGAGGACAAGGGCGTGGGAGGACACGTGACGGGGAAAGGGGCGTGGGAGAGTGCGTGACGTGGGCGTGGCGGGGAAAGGGGCGTGGGAGAGTGCGTGGCGTGGGCGTGGCGGAGACGGGGGCCTGGGAGGGTGCGTGGCGTGGGCGTGGAGGGGCGAGGAGCGGAGCGGGGCGTCGAGGCGCGCGAGGCCCCGCGAGGCCGCGGCGGCGGTGGGCGTTGACGCCAGACACGACACTGCACTCCGCGCGCCGCGCCCATTGACAGCCACCCGACAAAACGTCACTTCCGCCCCTCCCCCCGCCCCCGCCCGGCAGCCGCCGGGCGCCTGAATTATTAGCGGCACTTTGTCGCTGCCGCGCCGCGCGATGCCGTATTTATCTGCCAGGAGTTGCCTCCGCCGCCGCCGCGCCGTCTTCCTCGATGTACTCAGAGCCCCGAGACACCAGGCGCCGCTGGAGGAAGCTCCAGGCGCGACGGGATCGGTGGCGTATTCACGCACTCGGCCTAGAGCACCGTATCTCGCCTCTAGTTGTTTCGACCGGGGGAGATGGCTCAGGACATCAACTGATGTCAATGCAGTTCCTCTCACCGGGAGGTCCTAAGTTCGAGTCCCGACGGCGCACAGTGGTCTATTTTGCTCATTTACGGCGGCATTTGCCTTGAAATAAAAGTTGCTTAAACTTCATTGTATCGATTCAGGATTGTAAACAGAAGCTTGAATTGTTCGATAAAATTCTGTGAAGCGTAGAACGATAGGACTTCTTGAAACTCAGCGTATATTGCGGAGCGCGTTCAGTCGAGACTGGACGTCGATCGGAAGATTGTGTTCTAAGTGTACTTACACGTGTCTATAGCATATTGTTGTGGACATTTTTGTTCCAACATGGCATCAAGTTCCTCAGGTAAGTTATTCACTAAATTTAAAGTGAATTTAACGTTTTATAAATACAGAATTTATTTTCTTAAGTATTAAAGAAAAATTAACATTTATAACTTTTATACGGAATTGATTTGAGTAAAACACAACTGTTACGCCTTGTAACATTACAGATATTTTACATAATGTAGAGTATTTATCTACCTTTACATTGATACTAATTTTAAAGTGCGGAAACCTGAGCAAGCTGCATTATTTAATTTTCTTTCTCGGTAGGTGCACCGCTGGGAGTGTCGCGACTTCAATTGTATGACGTTCTTTATCGCGAAATTCTTGTTTCCCGAGCGAATACAACACGTGCGAGGAAGCTTATTGTAGATTTCGTTTTATCAAGAATACCAAATATTTCAGAAGAGGTTGTTACCCATAAAATCAATTTCTTTAGCATTAATATTGTACGTCGTTGGAATGCAAGCGGAAGACGTAAGGAAACGTTTTTGAAGCACAATAACGATTGGTTAAGAGAAGAAATGACTTTTATTCCTCAACAAAAAAGTTACTTAAAATCCATAAGTCATAAAACACAACGATAATTTGACACATTAAGCGCTAGGATAAAGAGAAGGCGCACAAAGAAGTTAGTCGAGAGCCATAGCCCCCAAGAACTAGCGTTTGCAACACAAACGGTTTTTACAAAACAAGGCAAATGAAATGTGGCTCAAGTTATAAAAAAGGCTACGATTTCAAGTCCTCGTTCTTTGGAAACAATTAAGCGCTTGAACTTGCCAAAGAAAAATGTTCAGCGTTACACTCCAGAAGAAGCCCTGCCATTAGTTATAGATGCAAAATTGAGCAAATCACAATGTATTCGATTAAGAAAAAGTGCAAAAGAGAGAAATTGTGACATATGCCGGCTTACAACAATGTGTTAAAAGTAAAAAAAGTGTAACCCCAAAGATATATTTATTTCGGAGACACAAGCTGAAGTTAAATTACAAAGTCTACTCGATCATACCGCACATCGTTTATGTTTAGTACAGAACGAAGTTCTCAATACAGTTGTTAGTGAGTACAATAATTCCAATTTGGAAATCATATACAAATGGGGTTTTGATGAAAGTTCCTGCCTCTCAAACTATAAACAAAAATTTCTTGAAAGCACAAATGCTACTGATTCTGATTTGTTGTTAACATCAGTTGTTCCTTTAAAAATGACAGCAAATGCTGAGAATGTCGAACAAAAAATGTGGCAAAATCCTCGCTGTTCGTCTACATGCCAATTAAATTTCAGTTTGTGAAAGAAACTCATGATGTCTTTGCTCAGGACAATGAATACATAGAAAGACAAGTACTGAAGCCAACGTGCATTTCAACTAATGGGAAGGAAATTAATGTGCATCATTCACTGCTGAAGACCATGCTGGATGGAAAAGTAGCCAACAACTGAGCAGGAAATCCATCAACCCAGAGTTGCTACATTTGCCCCTCCGACACCAAACGAGATGAACGATATAAGAGCTGTTTTGCAAAAGCCTTGCAACACAAGCAAATTTTTTTATATGGATTGTCCATATTACATGCACACATTCGATTTTTTGAAGGCATGTTGCATATATCGTGTAGATTAAGTTTTAAAACTTGCCCAGTTCGTGGGCATGAAAACAAAGCTGCATTTAAAGAAATGAAAAATCAAATTATTTCAAAATTTCGAGAGGAAACTGGTTTACTTGTAGATATTGTGAAACAGGATACCGGGCATACTAATGATGGAAACCGAGCTAGGCGATTTTTCAAGGACCCTAAAAAAGCGGCAGAAATCACTGGGGTTCATGAAACGTTAATATCATGGTTTTCGGTGATTTTACAAGCCATGTCTTGCGGTTACGAATTAAACACCGAAGAGTTTAAAAAGTACGCTTACGAAATAGCAGAAATTTTTGTGGAACATTATGCATGGTTCAAAATGCCAGCAAGTGTTCACAAAATATTAATTCATGGAGCTGACGTTATGGAAACACTTTTGCTTCCTATAGGCCAGTTGAGCGAGGAAGTATTAAAAGCAAGGCACAAAGAATGTCGCTGCTTTCGCGAACACAATACTCGCAAAAATATTCGGCAAAGGAATATGGAACACCTCCTCCATGCGCTCTTGGTATCTTGTGATCCACTTATTTCTAGTTCTAGAAATTTACCTAAAAGAAAAATAAATAAATTGCCACAGCAGGTCATCAACTTATTGAAAGTGCCTACACATTCCCCAGAATTGCCACGAGTTCACCAGATTTTGAAGTATAAGTCATATAAGTGCTTGTTTTTTATTTTCTTTTTGTCATATAGCTTTTCTACATTGTATGTACTGTAACTTTAAACATCAAACATTTTATTACTCTGATTTAAATAGAGTACTAAATGTCTATTCTTATTTGGTCGCAATAATAGTGTTAAAACGAATACAGGATCTTGTATAAATTACCCAACAGTAGGTTTGAGTGTTAAAATACTCAAAAGCATATACATGTAATAATGCATGTGTTATTTAGTAGATTTCAATTCCATAAGAGCAATGTCCCCGTAAATATTAAAATTGGACCACAGTGCGGCGGCAGGATTTTCGACGCTAGCTTGTCAGCTAGGTCGAATTCAGTGGCTGTCTAGAGGAGAATTCCAGCGACCGGCTGCTCTCATCGGTAGTTTTCCGTGGTTTCTCCGATCAACACCAGGCGAATGCCGGAGCAATACCCTAAGAAACAGGCCATGAACCGCGCGCGATCTTTCCTTGCTCCACAGATTTTATCAGAGGAAATTTCACAAAAAATCTTGTATAACATGCTAATAGACACTATTATCAAGCACATCATTACAATTAAAATTCACGCTAAAAATAATTTCTATAAAACTGAGATGCTGATGCAACGGTGGAAGATACAAATCAGGGAAATCTTAATGTATTTGTGATATGTTCACTGGTGTGTAATCAATAACATAATATACAAGCAAAGATTTAGAACGAGTTACGCAGAAGGGTTATGAATATGATGACAATTTTTAAAAAAGTTTGCTTCACATAAAACATTACCTGATGTTTAATTAACTGAACAACTGAGGTAAATAAGCAGTGAGACACACCAATACTTGAGATATTTAACGTAAATAAAATTCAGGAACGTTACAACTGAACACGGTTTTGGGTTGTAGTTACAAACATCAAACCAACAGACACGGAAATACAACAGACAAGTTAAAAGAACGCAGTTCTAATCGTATTTCCACAGCAACTCTTTTGAATATTTTCACGTCACGTGCACAATAGCTTCCAATCTGCAAAGTCGGTTGAAGTACGGATGACCAATTGATTTTCGGCAATTACGTCGCAACAATCTGGTTTCACGTAGCAACCCACTTTCCCTGCACACGCGTCTGGCGACCCCACCCCCACTCCCCCCTCCCCTCCCCCTCCCGCTGCCCCGGCGAGGGGCCGCGCCCTTAATCCGATTATCGGAAACAATAGAATGATATGCTATCGATATGAATATTTATATAAGCAAATGCGAGGGACGGACGGTCTTATAATTGAGTTGGAGGCCGCAGCGCGCGCCGACAAACAACCTGCAAACGAGCTAACCGCGCGCCAGGCGACTCCTGCGCCGGCTGCCGCTCGGAATTCATTCGCTTTGCACTTTTTATGCGAAAGCTCCGCGCTTCGTAATTGCAGCTATCGTAGTTTTGGCTTCGCACCGGAGCATTGCAATTCTATATTTGGTCATTCGTTCAACGGAGGATTTTTGTGTGACCTATTTTTTTGTTTCGAAAGTATGTGAGGTAACCTGCGAGTCCTGATGCGTTTCTCTTATATGTACAAGATTATTGCTTGTAACGGCTCCGCAAACCCGTTTGCTTTACGCATTTTTATATGAAAGGTCTGCAGTTGGCATTAACTTGTAACTTTCTATGTGTAAAGTAGACAAGATCATTACAATACTATATCTCGTAGTTGTTAAACGGAGTATTTTTGTCTGACTGCAATGTTTTTGCAAAGTGAGAGATAATCGTAGTCCAGTTGCGCACACATCATAAGTCCGGTACCACTGCTCGCATCGTGACAAGTTCACTGGTATCAGGCATTCATCGTCTGATAAAAGGACTATTTTGACATCCAGGTGAAAATTATCGGAAGAGTAGACAAAAACGAGTATCAGTAAAACCAGTGATTATTATACCTATCTAATCAGAAGTCGATGTTTAACGAGATTAAGTTGAAATTTTTCTAAATTTGACTCTTGAACTGAAAACTTCCGACTCACGGATCTTCAGTGGCAACTGTATACGATGACGTGCTCTACATTGACAAGCAAGGGTTTATTAATACTAATAGAGGCATTTAAATATTGACAATACGCACGATGCACGTCCTATTCCGTTCAGATGAACTATATAATCCTCCTGTTGTCATGAAGAATGCGAAATCTCTTGTGAGTTGGGTATGACTTGCGTGGTCGGAAGAAACGAGGCATTCTCGCAGAGTGATTCGCATCGGCCCATAAACAATGCAGAAGGGCTCGGGCGAAGAGGCTGCGTGGGGGAGTGGTCGCGGCGCGCGCCCCAACCTGATTGTTGGAGACGCGCAATGGCAGCGCGGCCCCAGCGAGCGCACGCGAGCGGCCTCAGGGGAGGAGGCGCGCCCCAGCGCCCTCGCTCTTGGGCCGGCGACTGTCTCCGCACGCATGCACGCCCGAACGCACGCCCGCTTGCTCGACCGCCCGACTGCCGTACCGCCCGACCTCCCGACCGCTCGACCGCTCGACCGCTCGACCGCCCTGACCACCCGACCACCCGACCGCCCGCCTGCCCGCCTGCCCGCCTGCCCGCCTGCCCGACTGCCCGCCTGCCCGCCTGCCCGCCTGCCCGCCTGCCCGCCTGCCCGCCTGCCCGCCTGCCCGCCTGCCCGACTGCCCGACTGCCCGACTGCCCGACCGCCCGACCGCCCGACCGCCCGACCGCCCGACCGCCCGACCGCCCGACCGCCCGACCGCCCGACCGCCCGACCGCCCGACCGCCCGACCGCCCGACCGCCCGACCGCCCGACCGCCCGACCGCCCGACCGCCCGACCGCCCGACCGCCCGACCGCCCGACCGCCCGACCGCCCGACCGCCCGACCGCCCGACCGCCCGACCGCCCGACCGCCCGACCGCCCGACCGCCCGACCGCCCGACCGCCCGACCGCCCGACCGCCCGACCGCCCGACCGCCCGACCGCCCGACCGCCCGACCGCCCGACCGCCCGACCGCCCGACCGCCCGACCGCCCGACCGCCCGACCGCCCGACCGCCCGACCGCCCGACCGCCCGACCGCCCGACCGCCCGACCGCCCGACCGCCCGACCGACCGCCCGACCGCCCGACCGCCCGACCGCCCGACCGCCCGACCGCCCGAGCCTAGGACTTCCCGGTCAGAGGGACTGCAGTGACATCAGTTGATGCCGTGCGCCACCTCTCCCGATGAACATCACGTCAACCCGCACATCCGTCCCCCAGCCCTTTCGCCTGCCCACCCATCTTACCGACACTTGACATCGCACGCGCCCACCCGCTCGCCCGTCCTCCCCCCGCCTCCGCGCCCGCCCGCGCCTTTCCCTGCCCTCCCTGCGCGGGCGCCGCCCCCGCGCCGCGCTGTTAGCTGATTGCGGTGGTGGGCGGGCGCACCGCCCACTCTCCCGGCGCAGACCGTCCGACGACGCTGAATCTGCAGTATCTCTGACCTGGAAGTCTCAGGGTTCGAGTCGATGTCGGCCGGACAAAACCAAACGAAACAGATCCTCGTCCGACAGCCGATGTTTTCGGACGCCGGCCGAAGAGTCATTTGGGTTCGGTGCGACCGTTTCCAATCCCAAGCTCTTGTTGGAGCAAATGTAACACATTGGACGAAAACGTCTGACGTCGACCGACTGAAATTTCGTACAAAATTGGTTCCAATATGACTGCAGTCTAAGTGCGGAATCATCTCTCGACATGTGGAATAGTGTCTAGTGAATGGAAGTGAATGCATGAGAGTGTGTGTGTGTGTATGTGGGTGTGTGTAAGGGGAGAGGAATGGACAAGGATACAGAAATCTTGCATGTTTCGCGACCTGTTTGTTAGGTCATTGCTCCGACATTCGCCTGGCATTGACCGGAGAAACCACGGAAAGCTACTAAACAAAGCAGTCGTTAGATAGAATTCTCCTCCATCCAGCGGCTGAATTCCTCCTAGTTGTACAGCTAGAATTTAAAATCTGCTCTCGTCGGGACTCGATCCCTGGCACTTGCCGGTTAGAGCCACTGAAACGGCAGTGAGTGATCCTAAAAGTTTGCCACTAGTGGGATGTGGCGGAGTTGTGGTGGCGGACGGAGACGGACGCGAAGGCAGAGGTAGGGGGAGTCGGGGCCGGCTGCTAGAACGCAATGGCATGAGTGATGGGAGGCGTTCCGGAGGGATCGGGTACTGTGATGATTAGAGACCGGATTTTTATGTAATTACACATGTTTTGTCTTTCTACTTAACGTCCTCAAAATTGTAATCTTAGCGAATCATAGCCCTCCTTACACAATATCGATTTTTTTCGTTACATATTTTTACATATTTAGTACTATATTACATATTTTACATATTTTGCTGTTTTTACAACATATTTTCTTATTATATCAATTTTCTTCAATTTTAGAAGTATTTTTTAAAAGAATAGCACTTTCCCCTACATTATTGGTGAAATCTAGGTGTCAAAAGTATAACTGACACCCATTTTTCTGACTTGTAACTTTAATTTCCGAGAAAATTTTGCAATGTTCTGCATTGTAGTAGATGAAGCTTTTATTAATGACGAGAAAGTTGTGTGATGCAAAGTATGCATTAACTCTGTGCATGCCCTCCAAACATTTTTAAAATGTTGGTATTAATTTTAAAATTTACTTAGAACATTTTTCTAAATCTAATTCGTTCCATGTAAATGTGTCTTTAATTAGAGAATTTTAATATTACATATTATATCGGATTTTACATATTTATTACATATTGTTTTCATTACATATCCCATCACTCACTACATATTTTAACGTTTAATACTACATATTTTTCCGGACTCTAGTGATGAAGGCAGTCGAAACGGCGAAGGCGATGTCTGAGACGAGAGTGGTAGCGGTGCCTGTAGGCGGTGGCGAAGGGATGGCAGAAACGGAACATGGTGATGGTGTTGGTCCTTGGGCGGAGACAAAAGTCATGAGTTGGCTGAGGTGACGCGTATAAACGGAGCGGTAGTTGTGGCAGTGGTGGTAGTGGCAGTGGCTATGACGGTAGAGGTGGTCGTAAGGGAGGATGGCGAGGATTCTAAGGTGGCAGCTTCGGCGTGGATGGGGGAGTGGATGGAATCAAGAGAGTGGGAGAAAGGCCTTGAAAGGCACTGCTGATGGGGTGACGGCGGTAGCGTGGGGGCTGGAGCGGGTGGTGTACAGGAAATGTTGACAATAGCCCAGAGGCTTCATCAGGGGTAGAGATTTCTACATCGATGTCGATGTTTTCAAACCATCAATATTTCTTTAAAAAATATCGAGGTTTTTAACATCAATGTATTGAGGCCGATGTTTTGGGATCGATGTTTTTTACGTTTTTGATGTTTTGTTCGTGAATAAATAATGCCCAATATTTTAAAAAAATGTCAAATTTGTAATCTCAAATTTGTAAAAATTAAAATATTAAATAGTAAGTGATGGTGCTACGGTGTTTGTATTCGAACCAAACGAACGTTGTTCGTATTACCTTCGAACAGACTTCTATCCGTTGCCTGTGATGATTTGAGTACCCTGGTATTTCCTTCATTTTTTGGCGTATTTGGCATTTGGAGAGGCGTTTTTAACTTTGTTTTCACAAAAGTTTTAATTATAAAATGAAATGCACGACCGTTGTCAAATTAAATTTTGTTACGAATGAATTTAATGTCAGAGGTTACTAAATCTACTGGTTTCATTTTGAACATCAATGTTTGGTATCATCGACGATTTGTTGTCAATGTCGCATTCCTAATCGGCGGTTGTCGTGGCAGAAGCGACGGCTGCAGCTGTGAGGGCGGCGGGGGCGGGGGCGGGAACGGTGGGCGTGGCGGCGAGGAGTCTTGCGGCCGACAGACAAACGGCTCGCGCCGCCGCTCGCCACATATCTCGAGGCGTCAGGCGTCAGGCGTTGGCTGCGCGGCGTTGGGCGTGGGGCGTCGCCGCTGGCCCACCTGCACCCTGCGCGAGCGCATTTGTCGCGCCGCCGCCGCAACCGCCGCCGCCGCCGCCGCCGCCGCCACCACCACCGCCGCCGCCGCCGCCGCCGCCGCCGCCGCCGCCGCCGCCGCCGCCGCCGCCGCCGCCGCCGCCGCCGCCGCCACCGCCACCACCACCGCCGCCGCCGCCGCCGCCGCCGCCGCCGCCGCCGCCGCCGCCACCGCCGCCGCCGCCGCCACCGCCACCACCACCGCCGCCGCCGCCGCCGCCGCCGCCGCCGCCGCCGCCGCCGCCGCCGCCGCCGCCGCCGCCGCCGCCGCCGCCGCCACCGCCACCACCACCGCCGCCGCCGCCGCCGCCGCCGCCGCCGCCGCCGCCGCCGCCGCCGCCACCACCACCGCCGCCGCCGCCGCCACCGCCACCACCACCGCCGCCGCCGCCGCCGCCGCCGCCGCCGCCGCCTCCAAGTTTGTGCAGCGCCGCTGTTATGCACCGCCCCCGGCGCAGGCACGCCTCATTAGCTCGGAGTGCCTTCGCGCGATTAGTATAAACCTTGCGTGTTAATGGACATCATACCAAGCGTTATTAGTCGTGAATTATTACGCTAGTGTACAAAATATTTATTATTAAATACAGAACAAAGGTTTTCATGGAAAGTGCCTTTTTTAGAGCCTGCCTGTCTACATTTTTTGAAAACCGAAATCGATTCTTCTTCAGCAGCAGGCGTGATGCAGGTGTCAAGCGGATGACACTGACAGCAGAGGAGCATCTTACGAGCGTTCTGAAGTAGTTTATCTCTCTTCCATTTGGAGGCAGCTCTTGACAGGGAAATAAGATCGGTATTCCATCTTACTCGACTATTGCGTAATATCCGATCTTCCTCTGGACTCGAACAGTTCCATCGTATATGAAATTCGAACAGCACGGCAGGATTAAAGACATGAAGTACAATTTGTTGCCATCAACACAAGAAATACAGAGCACATACTTCAATTACATCAATTTCAATCAATAATATAATGAATTATTAAGTTACATTTTGTAAATCACTGTGAATGAAACAAATGTTCTAAGACTTGACGAAAAAATCGAGATAATGTAATACAAAACGACTTTTTAAACATTTTATAAAATTCTAAACATTCGTCATCACCATTAAGATTAATATTTTTATTTCTTCATTTTAGGTCGCTTTAAAAACATATCGTCATCAGCGATCACTATTAATTTGTACTAGAGATACATTTTTTAATTTACTGTAAACATAAATAATAACAATAAACAAAATGTTTGTCGATGGAGATAAAATGGATTTAACACTACTCTAATTTCTAGTAGTAATACATCGTATCTATGGTACTCCCTGACATCTTCCCAGAGGTACATTTAAAACATTAAAATATTTGTTAATAACATGAAGAAGATAATTGCATTGTTGGAAACATTAATAATTGCATGCAATAATATTTCCTGTTAATGCTACATATCCTGCAAGTTAACTCGCAGTGTGTCACTATCAGCTTTTTTACGCTTCATAAAACTGAAAAATTATCACATACATTTGAACTTTTTTATGGGATGCATTAGAACTTCGTATGTTTTATTAGAATTTTAGTTTACTTCGTGATACGTTGAAGTACTTAAAGTGAAAACGTGATGCCCTAAGGGGAACCGTGTTGTATTTTGCACATTGCCATCAGTGATTTTGCATCACGTGGAATGTGTATATCAGTGCCGAAACTTTATTACGTTTTATTATATTTTTAATTCATCAGAGTTACTGTATGATTGATGTAGTGTAGTTATTAAACTGAAAAAGGTGACTTTCCAGGGGGAAGAGCTTGGTATTATTAGCAATTTATCCTGTCCACTCAGCACTGGACCCTTCCACCGGACAGGCACGTAGGGAATGTCCATCATGAGGGGAAGAAGGTTCCCACGAAACCCAGTCCGGATTCGATCGATTAACTGCTTGATTAATGATTCCCAGTGCATCAAATGCCAAGGTCGTTTGTCCCATAAGGGAAGTGCATTTTTTAACGCGGAAGGTGGTGGTCATCTTCCCCCCCCCCCTGTATAGCCTGATTCGACACTGATCTTCTCGTCGGCTTATGGGTTTTTCCCTAACCAGACATCTCCCACTAGCGGGTCACCGCCCCAGCCGGGACAAGCTCTAAGCTCCCGACCGGTCTCCCGGCATGTGTGGTAGTGTAGTGCATGTTAGTGTAGAGGAGAGGATACGACAAGGAAGAGAGAGGAAAGATCGCTCGCTGTCCGTGGCCCGTTTGTTAGGGTACTGCTCCGGCATTCGCCTGGTGTTGATCGGAGAAACCACGGAAAACTATCGATCAGAGCAGTCGGCCGCTAGAATTCTCCTCCAGAAAGCATCTGAATTCTACGTAGATATATGTAGACGTAGATAGTGTCGAAAATTCAGAAACGGAAATTTGGATATTTCTTAGAATCTTATGTCCGAATCTGAAAACAAATTATCAGTTCCCCACTAGGAGACGAATGACACTTCATGTCTTGATTGGTGTACGGGCAGTGGTCTAATCGGGAGTGACGGAACCGCGCTCACGCACACTCGCAGTTAGTCAAACACTGTGTAGGGATTACGACACAGATCTCAGTTTCGATAAGTTTGACTTGAAGTAACCAAAGTAGATAAAAATGATGAGCATGAAAATCCCAACCGAAAACTCCACGCTATGTTACTTTGATGGTATTAAGAGACAAAATTTCCTAGGTTCTAGTGCGACGACAGTTCAGGATAGGCCTAAAAAAAGAAACGAACGCATGCACTGTGTATGTTTAGCGATCGCAAAATCCACAACGCGTGGCGCTCCAGAAGCGGGGCAGCCTGAAATTAAATATGTGACATGTGCTGATGCACGCTTTGATTATCAGGCCAATTTTCTTCGTGGAAACAACAGTTATCGGCGTTTCCTATCTGAGCATGATGAAACAATTTGCTCTACTGCAGATTGTGCATTTTTGTAGCCGAATGTAATTTTTCAACAGGACAGCAACTCTTCCATATTAGCATGTTTGAAATTACCTCGACACATTTCCTGTCGCTGGTTTGGAAGTGGGGAAGTTGCAATTTGTCCTCATTCAGTGATGGATGTCTGATTTTTTAGAGGGCGGAGATTTTTGTCAGAATCAAAGTTTATACTCATACAAGAATTCGTGCAATGAGAATTTTTGAATTGCTCAATCAAACTTTTGAAATTATTTATTTTTAACATATTATTTTATTTGTTGTCTTGAAATGTCTTCTTGTTCCATGAGATACAATCCATAACGTCCGTTTGCGCAGCAAACGATCATTCAAAGTCTCCCAACAATCAGCTGAACTTCACACTGCTGTCAGCTCACTTAAAAGCCAGGCAAATTTCTGCATTTATGTTATCGAATATACTTTCTTTTTCATACTACCTGCTTAGGTAGTAGAGAGAAAGTATTGTAATGGTGAGGCGGAAAGCGACGATTTTTCGTCAGCAAAACTCGTAATACGGAGCCATGATATTGATAGAGTGGACAAATCTTGTTTCTACATGCAACAAATTACTTTCTCTAACATGTTTGTGAAGTCAGATTTCGTGTTTTGCGGGTTCTTGATACCGAGGTATTGTTTTACAGCAAAACGTCTGTCCATCCGTTCGTCCGTCTGTCTGTTTGTAGATAATGCTAGCGCTTAAACCGTTCCAAACTAATATTCCCCAATCGATCTGGTCGAAATCAAGGCTCTGCGAATTTAAAGCGGATATTTTAATTTTTGATTATTTTTCTGGGGTAGAGCAAAGAACCCTTAAAAAGTGGCGCAGGTCTTATTTTCAATAAAAAGTTATTTTCAATAAAAAATTATTTTCAAAAAAATTGAACAAGTTCAAAATGCTTTCGGCATGTTCTTACTACTACAATATTGAAGAAAGAGATTTTTCTTTAGTCAAATTTGTATTTCAAACACACATCAATATCCCAGGTTATATACAATTTTTCGAATAATGAGGAGCTTTCGGGTACTTTTGCATGAAATATAAACAATTTACAAAAAAAAGTCCTCAAAACGGCTCCAAATTATTTCTCTTTTTTTCTCTCAAATAAAGAAAATTATGTCAACCTGGCTTGTCGATGTGGCTACAAGCGTCTACAGACTTAGTGCTTCGGTCCGAAGGGTCACTCTTGCGAGTAACGCCTTGGGCATAGTTGTGTCTCCTTTGTCTGCATGGATGTTCTGTCACGGGGGGCCTCACGTTCTGCTAACGCCAGAGCCCGCAGTCCGCAAGTGCATTGTCTAGCGTAGGTCGAATATGCGTTCTATCGAAACGTACACGGTAACCGGCAGTTGGTTGGATACAAAGCCCTAGGGGAAAAAAGAAAATTACGCTTATAAATATGGCACAGGTTCCATTTCAGTGAACGGTATATTTAAAAGTTGTAAGAAAAATAAACTTGCAAAACACATTAACGATGATAGATTGTCAATGAAATTTGTTTTAAACATTATATCTTTAAATGTAATTATGTACAATTGTTAAAAATACAAGAAGTTTTGGTGTTATTTGTGCTTAAAATAAAGGTTACTTTTTATTTTTTTATCAAAAACAGCTCCAAGTGTGAAATATTTGTTTGTTTGTAGCTTTACAAACGTTGACGAACGTCGTAGTGCGAAGTGATAGTATAGAAACACCAATGCACCGCAGGATCTAAATACTTTCCTTCAAAAACACTTTTCTCTTTTTTACACTTTTCTCTTCTAATGACAGATGCTTCGTTTTGCATATTTTCCAAAAATAAAAGTAAGGTTCTAACAAAAAACAATACGTATTATCACTGAATATGTTTCTGAGAATGTCCATTAGTTCTGATGTTTTATTACATTGGAAGTACATTTAAATAATTATTTGTTTTCCATAAATGAAAATAATTTACGCTACAAAAAATCTTAAAAGGGGGCTTAAATTTAACTAGCACCAGTATGCATGACCGTGAAAAATACGATAATTATGAGTATATTTAGAACTGTAGAAAAGTAAATGCACATTTTTCTGGGAATCCCTCTATCGATGCGCAAAAGCTTGTGAGACTCGTAAGCTGCTACAAAATTAAAATGACAGAACTTTCATTAAAGAGGAGCTAAGCGAAGATCACATTCCAAATTTGTGTTTTGATGAGGTCAGGGGTCTGCAGAACTGGGGCTTGGAATAACGAAGGAAGCATCCTTCATCATCCTCCCCGATCGTCGCACCGACCTACCCCCTTCCCTCCACTCCTGACCCCAGCTCCGCCACGCCCACCATCTCCTCCTCCGCCGCCTTCGCCCCCGCTCCGTACCAGCCACGCCCCCCTCTGACTCCCCCTCCTACCGCCCTCCCCCTGCACCTGCCTCCGTCCGCCATCATCCTCGCCTCCTCCCCCGCCCCTGTCCCCGTTTCCGCCCCCGCCCCCGACTACACCTCCGGCCCGGCCCCCCGACCACTGCCTTCGCATCCGTACCCGCTCCACCTCCTCCCCGCCCTCCCCTCCTCTGACACCTCCTCTCCAGCCTCAGCTCCCGCCTCCGCCTCCATCTCCACCCCATCCGCTCCCACCCCCGCCGCCGATACCACCCCCACCCCGCCCGCCTCCGCGCTTCTGGGGCAGCGTTTGGACTGCCGCCGCCTTCACCTCTGCCCCCTCTTCCTTCCCCGCTTCCGTCCCCGCCTCCACCATTGCATTCGCCTCCGCCCCCGCCGCCGACCCCGATCCACCCCCGCTTTCCCCGCTTCCGCCCCCACGTCCGCCCTCGCCCCCGCGCTTCTGAGGCAGCATGTCGACGGTTCGGCCGCCGCTCCCGCCTCCACCACCCCTCCCCCTCCACCACCGCCTCCTTCCCCGCCTCCGCCCCCAGGCTTCTGGGGCAGCGGGTGGGCCTCCCGGCCGCCGCCGCCGCCTCCCGGGGGCCGCGCTGCGCTGCGCCGCGCACTGCAGCGCTGCTGCGGCTGCAGACGGGGGCGGCGGCGGCGGCTCGTGATTTATGGAGCGCGCGAGGGCGGGCGGGGCAATGAGCGGGGCGGGGCAGTGATTGAGTGAGTGATGGCGGCCGGCGGGCGCACCGGTACACGCCGCCGCTCGTAAGTAGATTAAGAGGCCGAGAGCGCCGGGCGCCGCCACTCATCGCGCCCGCCCCCGCCCCGCCACGCCCCGCCACGCCCGGACGCCTCTTTTTCACAGCGGCGCGCCCTGGGACGGAAACGCCTCAAGGCTGGCCAAAAGTCCAAAAACGCTAATTACACCTCTGGCGCTCAGATTTCGCCTATCGTCAGACGAATATCTAATATCGCTGGAGGCGGGGGCGGGGGCGGAGGCCAGGGCGGGGGTGGAGGCTGGGATGGAGGCGGGGATGGAGGCGGGGATGGAAGCGGGGGCGTTGGTGGTATTGGAGTCGGCGGCGGGGCGGAGGAGGGGGTGTTGAAGGTGAGTGCAGGGGGGAGGCAGGTAGGAGGCAGCGACAGAGGCGGGGACAGTGACGGAGGGGAGACAGGGGCGGAGGCGGGAGCGGACACATACGCGGAGGCGCGGTGGGGGGCGGAGGCGATGGCCGCCATTACACACAAATAAGCAGAAATTCAATGCACCATTCCAAACCTTCAACTACATCCCTCTGCATAAAGTACAAACATATACTTAGGTTGAATAGCAGATGAAATTACTCATTTATATGCATTCCATAATTCAATGTCCATCCATTTCCTTCCCTGGAAGTGCGGGGATTTGGACAGGGGAGTTTTCGCCATGTGTCGGCTCTTCGCGGCCCAGTGTGCGGCGCGGACGCCCCGCTCGGCCGCTTGAGGAACTGCGCACCCGGGCACCTGTCGCCCATTCGCGCAAACAGCACTTGATTTTTCTTCGCCAGACGCAGTCGATTGCCCGACTTCGCTCCAAATGACTTGTTTTCCGTTGCGCCTCTGACACCTTAGCTCGACGTACGTTCCTTCCAGCTCTTGAAAAATAAACACAAATCAATTCTCCGAAACAAAACTGACAACCCATGTTTTCGTGTTCAATAATTACAACAAGCCTTATTTCCACATGTTTTCGTTACTTATCCGTCATCTTTTTAACTAGGCCGTCAGGAAAAAGGCCACGCGAATGGCCTTGATGTCGTTCCGGAGCACGTGACGTGCTCCGTGGACCGATAACACGTTTCCGGAACGCCGAAGCAGGGGTGGCCAAACTAACGAAGAAGCTGCGAATTGGGGTCCGCAAACGCGTTAGTATTACATAAAGATGCATTTATTCAATTATAATAAGGGTTTAACATCAATATCCATTTAAAGCAAAATTATTCACATTTTATTAGTTATTTAAGATTGTTTCTTTTTAAAAAATAGTCTAGTCAGGTGAGATCGGCTAAAAAACGACATAAAGTAAAACTTCTATTCTATTTTTTTTTTTTAAATATTAATTTCAGATTCATTTTTTTTAAATCAATTTTTTTGCAGTTTCTGATTTTCACAAGCTTAACTGAAACTTATTACACTTTTTCTTGCGTCCCGCCAAACCTATCTACAATGTAGCTCTGTGATCTTGAACCGTCTAGTCACCGCTGGCTTGGCCCGTTCGTCGCTGGTGAGGGACACGCGCTCTAAACAGATGGTACATGCTCTATTTGACCGCTACCTTATGTATTGTCTCCTGTATTACTTCAGTAGTATACATGGGTCACACGCAACCTAACTTCATAAAAGAGATTTTTAAATAAAGATAAGTTCACGAAGATATGACGAATTGGACTTTGATGTACTGGAAGTTCCCTGAGTTAATTACTTAATATTTCTTTCTCATCAAAATCAAATCAATATTCCAAGTAATAAACTTCACTTCAAGACTAGATAATTCGCTTGTAGGGCATATTAATAAACACTGACGCCATGAATTAAATACTTTTATGAAACTTTTACATTATGGAAGGAAATATTTCATTTGGACCTCATTACTAAAGTCACTTTATTCGAAATGCGAAGAACATTTTCATTTAATACTTTACAAATTAAATGATAATCAATTTGTGTCCTATTTTCAACATTCCAAATATATACAACGAGTGTTTCTTGCATTACATAACTGTAATACAACGAGTGTTTCTTAGCACGCAATATACGTATATTACGTTTTACTTTCCAATATGTTTAGTCCTATAACGAGAGGTAAATTTAAATTATTAAAAAACTATTTGAAAACCAAACACTACAGCAAAGTAAATTCCTTATATGAAGTAAATAGTTTAACAATTGTGAACTAATAGGCAAAGTTTTACTGTGATTCTGAGAAGTAGTCTTTAGTAAATACTTTCATATCGACAAAAAACACCAAACACAGGGAATTAGATCCGCTTTTAACGACTTGCGTCGGTTAAAAATAATCGATACAAATTAGGTGTAGCCAAAGAAGGCGTAGAATAAGAAGAGTAATGATGTAGTGAAGAGTAAGAGAGAAGATACGACGAAGAAAAAGTGAAAAGAAGAGATAATGAGACAGAGAATAAAAATAACAGAGGAGAAGAGAGAAGTATCAAAAGAGACTAAGAAGTAGAGAAAGAGAGTCGGTAAAAGAAAATAATGAAAAGAAGAAGGAAGAACAAGGAAGAACGACAAATGTAATTCAAAGAAAAGGTATTTGAAGCATACATTTTTCGAATACAAAGGTGGCTTGACTACTGGTTCGGTTTACAAACTTCAACCTCGTTTTTTTATTTCCTCTATATCGATCAAATGAAGTTAATAACTATAACAAAATGATTGGTGAAGCCAAAATGTTTAAATCTGGAATTTGAAATTCTAGATGTTCTCCTTCAATAATATTCTTATAACCACGTACAGTACGCCCAGACTACGTGGATAAAGAACGATTTTAAGCTGTTGTGAAACATTTACTTATAACACGAAACAAGCAGATTTGACCTTTAGACATAAAATTGAGTTACAGTAAGAAACATGCTAATAGCTTACCTGTAGAATACAAGAACATGGGATGTTAAAGAATTAGTCTATTAAGAGTACAAAGTCGTGTGGTTACGAGTTTTGCATAACATTATGCTCATGTTGATACTGATAATGTATTCATATTTATATAACATTTGTGTTAATATGAATGGAACTAAAATAGAAGTGCTTCAATATGATCAACACAATTCCATTCCAGAATCTCATTGTTCCATTCATCTACATGAATTATTGCAATGTGAACGTCATAAAGACGTGCAGGTGCACTGACAGGCTCGGAAGCGTGATTAATAGCTATCAATATTTAACCAATATTGTTTTTCGAAAGCAGGCATGCGAAGTGCGAGTAATTATTCTCTTCGTGTGTGAGTACGTCGTGCTCAGGAGAAGCCTCCAGAGAGCTGTGTGTCTCGCCGCCCGCCTTGTCTGGGCGAACGGCGCGGCGATGCGCGAGCGCTTAAAAGAGGCAACTTGGCGTCACTGGCTCCTAAAACTCTCAGTACGTTTCTTCACGGCCAACTCTTAACATGTGCCACATCCAGCCAAATAGAGAATTTGCACTCGCAGTAGTTTCTTCCGAGAAGATGAAGTCGAGAAACTTGGGGTGCGAGAGGCGACGGCCGCCTCGCAGCCGGCGGACGGCCAAGGGGCAGGGGCGGGGTGGAGAGGGAGGCGGAAGCAGAGGCGGGGCGCGAGGCGGTGGCGGGGGTTGAATCGGGGGCTAGAGCCGCGGCGGAGGCGGTGGCAGAGGCGGATGCGGGGTTCATGGCAAAGGTGGGGGCTGATGGGTTCAAAGCGGAGACGGAGGCCGTGGCGGTAGGTGCCGAAGTGGTGGCGGGGGACGAGGCGGTGGTGGGGGACGGGTGGACGTCCTCTCCCACCCCTCCCCATCGTGCCCTGCCCAACCTCGCCCCGCCCCGTCCCGTCCCGCCCGCCCGCCCGTCCGCCCCGACTGCCCGTCCGCCCCTGCCGCCCGTCCAGCCCGCCCACCCGTCCGCCCCGCGCGCCTATCCGCTCCGCGCGCCCGTCCGCCCCGCCCATCCGTTCGCCCCGCCCGCCCGTTCGCCCCGCGCGCCCGTCGGCCCCGCCCGCCCGTCCGCCTCACGCGCCCTTTCGCCCCGCCCACCCGTTCACCCCGCCCGCCCGTCTGCCCATCCAAAGCGACGAGGGCCAGAGCGGCGGCCATGGGGTGGCGGGGGAAGAGGCGGAGGCGGAGGCGGACGCAGAGGCGGATGTGTGGCAAAGGTGGGGGCTGACGGGAGCCGAGGCGGTAGGTGCCGAAGTGGAGGCGGGGGACGAGGCGGCGGTAGGGGCTGAGGCGGGGGCCAGGCCAGAGCGGAGGCGGGGGTTGAGGCGGGGGCGGTGGCAGAGGTGGGGGCTGATGCGGAGACGGAGCTCCAAGCGGAGGCGGGATCCGAGGCGGCGGCGGCGGCAGAGGCGGAGGCGGCGGCCGAAGCGGGGGCGTGGGCCGAGGGGCGGGTGGGGGCCGGGGCAAAGGGGGCGATGGAGACGGAAATGGAGGATGCGAGAGTAGACGCTTCGGCGGTGGGTGGAGACGGTGAGTAAAATAGACAGAGTGGAGTGGAAATGAGTGATGAATGTCGAAGAGGGTCGGTAAAAGTATGTTACGGGAGAGGAGGGGCAGGGAGGGTATGAGAACCAATACAATAAGCAGAAGAAACGGACAGGCGAGGAGGGGAGGGGCGAGATCAAAAGGAGGTGAAGAACGAGGTGGAGAAGACGGGGAAGATGGCCCTGAAGCGGCGGAGGAGGAGGAGGAGGAGACGGTGACAGAGGCATCTGTGATGATTGGGAGAAGGCGACGTGAGGCGGCGACGAAGGCGACGGCTGAGGTATCCGCCGAGGCGGGTGCAGCGGAGGCGGCGGGGGCAGAGGCGACTGCTGCGTGTCCGTCCTGCAGTTATCCGTCACGCGGCGGGGTGGGGCGGGGCGAGGAGGGGGCGGGGCGGGGACGAGCGGGCCATCTGCGACCGGCTCGGCGCGCCCGCTCGTAAAAGAGTTGCTGCGAGCGAAGGGCGAATGGATTCATAACGCAGTGGTGCGCGCCGCTGCGCTCTGCGTCCCGCCCCGCCATCCCCTCCCCGTCCCGCCCCTCCCTCTCCGTCCAGACCCAATCTCCCTCCCCGCCGCGCCTACCCGTCCGCCCCGCCCCTTCCCCCCCGCCCGCCCGCCCAACACGCCCCTCCCGCTTGCCCCTCGCCACCCCGCGCCGCTCAGAAGCCCTGACTGACGGCGCCGAATACTTCCGCGATGGACAACAACTCTAACTGCAAGCACGCCACTTCGTAAAATGGCGAACATAAGATCTAGAGATACCAAAGTTTATGCCTTGAAGAAGAAAAAGCTTCTATGTATTGTTTTTTAGGGAAAGCTTCTACCTAATATTTTAGTACGTTATACGATACTCGTTTAAAATGAATGGTATGTGTACTCAAATTATTGTCTCAAAGCTTAATAAAAATAATTCAATTTCATTTAAAACCACATAACAGGCGGAAGAGGTAAGGAAAATTAGATTAGTAAAATTCTTGTTCAGTCTCAAAATTGGTAGTCTTCAAATTCCCGAAACGTGCATAATTACACGAAAACTATTTATATTTTAGAAAAATTAAAATAATCTTATTAACATTTATTTATTACATTACGTATGTTATAAGATCTGTCTTTGAACAACAGTTTTCATTACAGATAAAAATCTCTGTCTTCAATATTGAAGTTAAGGAAAGAGGCCGTAAAAAATTTGAACTTCTGCAATTTTCGAAAAATCAGGGATTTCAATGAAAATAAGGCCAGGCAGAATCATTCTTAAATGTCAACATTTCGGATTAAACAATTGAATATAAAATAAAGAGTCCTCTCCTATCCTATACGCAATTCTGTGCATTTATGAGCTCAATTATAGACCTCAGTCGTCATACACTGGTGGCGCGCAGCTTAACTACTGCGCAGTGATGCACTATTGAATCTGTGAGGCGATGCTAGGCAAAAAAGTTTATGAAGTAATTATTTTCTAAATACATTAAGATTAATGTTGGTAAATCATAGTGTATAGCACTCTTGATCTTCAGAGGAAGCTGGCACAAAATTTTCGTCCACTTTTGTCCAATACATTAAGATATTATCGCGTTGCAAATCAACGCACTTGTCTCTTTTTATATAAGTATAGATATAGGTTTTATTTTATTAAATTTAACGTATTATTCATTCTTTTACTAACATATGCGCCATTTCAAGTTTACTATTGGGAAGACGTGGAAATCTTTACACTTTGTAATGCGAGTGTTAAGGAAGGGAAATAGTAAATCAATGAATTAGCATATAAAACCATTCTGCGTCCGATTTTAGAGTACGGATCTGCGTGTTGGGATCCATACAGAAAGGGCCAAGTAAACTCCATCGATAGAGTTCAGAAAGTAGCGGCAAAATTTGTTAAAAGGGGAAATCCGTTAGGAAATATATCCAACAAAGTATAGACTTGGCGACATTGGCGAGCCATAGGGAAAAAGCGAGGTTGTGTATACTTTACAAAGCATTAGAAAAAAATCCAGCATGGAGGGAAATTCAGGAAAGAATGCATGAGCCCGATTACTTAGCACGTCACGACCATATTAGAAAAATTCGTCCAGGGAAACAGAAAACTGATGTTGGGAAATACAGTTTTGTAAATAGGACTATAGAGCCATGGAACAGATTGCCTGCAGCACTAATGGAGACATTGCCCACAAACATTAAGACGTTTAGGTTAAGATTAGATTCTAGTAATAAGCGATAATATTAGTAGTCTGTGAAGGGACTCTGCATATAGTAGGCGAAATAATATTGTATTGTATGCATTTTAGTGTTCCCATAGTACTATTTTATTCATAGTATTATAATGTGTATTATGAATTGATTATGTGTAATATGCATTATGTATTGATGTATGTTATGTGTAAAGAATTTGCCACCGGGCTTAATGCCCAAGGCAAAGGAAATAAATTATCTATCTAATTACCCACGGTTGATATATTATGGCAAGCTCAGTTGTGTTCATTTAAAATCAATTCTACCTCGGGATTGTTCCTAATGTGTCGGCTTGAAAATTCACCGCCCTACGAGATTTCGCCTGACAACTTTATATTGGAAAATTATTATTGAAAACTACTATACTTACTACTATACTTGGAGTATTATTCTTATTATACATATCATCTGCTTCACATGTTACAGTAGTTTAACATTGAACAAAATAAACGATTTTTACTTTCTCACTCTTGCTTTGTAAGAAGACAAAGTTATGTAATTGTGTGCCTGAAATGGCGTATATTTGGCAAGAAAACTCCTCTTGACGAGCCACTGAAATGAAAAAGTGGATAGCTCATGTACCTATACAAGCATGTTATTTTCTCTAACACGTAAAGCAGCCAAAATCCGTGCTTTGGGGATCCTTTATATCGAAAAATACATCGGCGACAAAACATCGGTCCTGGGGTCAACGCTAGCGCCTAAACCGTTCAGCCGGTTTTCTTCAAAATTGGTATTCCCCGATCAATCTTAATGATCTCTAGGTGTTTCAAACGGATATTTAGATTTTTAAGGGTACTTTACATGAAGTCTCTGTTTGTCCGTCAGTCGGTCCGTCTGCCTGTGCGTCCGTCTGTATTATCTAGGCTATCCGAGACGAGCCGCGTCTCTGTCGTGTTGGCCGACTGCTCTGATCGGTAGTCTTCCATGGTTTCTCAAATCAACACCATGTGAATGCCGGATCAAGTACCCTAACAAACCGGTCACGGACCGCGCGCGACATTTCTTTTTCCTTCCTTGACCAATTCTCAACCCTTAGTTACACACCTTTTCACTAACATGCACTATATTACCACAGATGCCGGGAGAGCGGTCGGAAGCTTAGAGCTTGTCCCGGCTGGGGCGGTGCCCTGCTGGTGGGACACCTGGTTGAGGAAAATCCAGCTAGCCGATGGTAGGTCGGCGCCGGATCACCTCCAGCAACCTGACGGTCTCGATAGTATAAGTAGATTAATCTCACCGTCTAGCGGAGAATGATCACCTCCACCTCACGAGGGTACTGCACTACACTTACGGGAATAATAACCTTAGCAGTTGACGCGCCCGGAATCATTTATAAATCAGTTAATAAATCGAAGCCGGAACTCCTTAATGAAGGGCAAGTGACTTTGCTTTTAGCCACGAGTGGCCCGTACTCCGTTTTCGATCACTCGTATTTTACAAAAACACGAACTCTGCAGTGCATGGCAAAACCTGTCTCTCCAAACAACCGGTCAAAGAAGTGGAACAGGACGTTAATTGTTTTCTCGGTGACCGTTCTTCCAAAATACCACAAAATAAATTACCGTAAAGATCAATAATTACAAAAGTATTTGTGTTCGTTCTTTGTGTCGGTTTTGCCTGATACGACGTACACGTCAACTGTTACAGTGGCATTGTTTCTAGCAAAAAAACTTAATTTGTTCTCGTTTACAATTAAGCTGCTCTTTTATTTAATAGTCACTGTGATGCCTTTCACATGCTTTTGTTTGTTGGTGCGATTCAGTAAAATAATTAAAACGTTTCGGTTCATTCTGAATTGTACTTTCTTTCTCCCTCTCAGATATAGTTAATTGTGTTCCGGATCCGGTTCATTGCGAGTAAAAAGGACAAAATTGAAAGCTTTGTAAAACCATTTAACTGTTTTCAGGGCAATAGATCTATTGTATATTTGTTGTTGCTTTTCTGAATTATACTAATAGACCATTACATTCTTCCACGGTTGAGGTCGTTGCCTTCTCATTGGTGATATGATGAAAAGTGATTCTATATGGAGAATACAATCAGATTGACTCTTCATATCATTTATTCCTCAGTACTTTATACAATTTGCAACCCCGTCTCATTTAAATCTAAAGAAAACAATCAACACGGAGACTTTCAGCTTCAATTATTTCAATTCATTAATTGAACACAATTTAATAGCATGTAACGTATCTCCGGTTTCTGAACTACTGGGTTTTAATATTTGTTTGTAACACGTTTTACGTTGATAATGAGAGATTCAATTGTGCTCATGAAAACAGATTTTTTTAAATATTTGCAACAAACAAATAGTATTTAATGATTAACGGGTAGATATTCTCGGCTTATCGTTTAATACGCGTGATCTCCGCCTTGATTGTTCTTATCCCGCCCCGTGCTCCGCAGCATCACGTCCTCTGTCACCGCATTTGCTGCTTCCTGCCTGGGAATCACGCCCCAAAATACCGAAATCGTTGGCCAGCGTCGTTGGCGCGGCTCGCCACAGCCCTGCCGTCGTCCCTTCTCCTTGGCTCTGACCCCGCGCGCCCGACCCACGGCCACCGTTCTCACGCATCCCGCTCTGATTCTTCCTGCTTCTGCAACACGTCTCCTAACACGCTCCTTAGAACCTGCCCGTTTCGCTCCCACCACTTCCATCGAGACCGGTATCCAATTGCCCTACTACTACGCACCCCCCGCCCCGTTTCCATGCTTTTTCGAAGCCCTGCACATACACACGGGCCTCTGGCACAAATCTTCGTATGTTCAAACTCTATTCTCCATGACTGACAACCCTCTCCTCAGTCAGCATGCTCCCTCAAGCTTTTTTGCCTTAATTTTCATCTTCCCGATTTCCGCTCTCACTTTCATTCTTACCCTGTTCCTGCGGGGCCGACTTCGGACTCCCATCCCATGCGCTCCACCTCAGTGGCTACGCCTCCTCACCCTGTCCTCGTTCGTCCTTCCTCCTCACGCTCCCTCGCTTCCCTTGCTTCCGAGCGCCGCCTCATCTTACTGCCATTCTCGTTCAAAGCCCTGCCCCCACGCGCCGGAACGCTTTGCGCATGCGCACCTCCCCGTTCGCCATGCGTTTGCAAAGACATCGCCGCCCCACATCGCCAAGTCGAGTGCCGTCCATTCTTACAGCAGGTCCTGCCACCACGCGGTCGAAATCGGAAATCTCTGCTTACATGCTTCACCTCCGTTCTCCACACCTCCGCACGCAGTCCTCACTCACCCTACCCCCACCGGAAGAGATGGCTCAGTGCGTCAACCTGATGTCACTGCAGTCCCCCTGACCGGGAGGTCCTAGAGCTCCACTCCCCATGGCGGCAGGATTTTCGGCACTAGCTTGTCAGCGAGGTCGAATTCAGTCGTTGTCTGGAGGAGAATTCTAGCGGCCGGCTGCTCTGATCGGTGGTTTTCCGTGTTTTTTTCCGATCGCCACCAGGCGACGGAGTTGCGCAGAGAAGCTCGTGACATGGAACGGTGCCGCGAGGCGTGCCACTGCCACTGTTACGTCGACGGTAGGTCGGCGCCAGATCTCGCCCTCCAGCGCGGAAAATATCATCGCCAACTCCCGAGGGAAAAACACGCACCACACTTACGGGACTAGTGACCTAAGTAGTTGACGCGCCCGGAAACATCAATCAATCAATCAATCGACCCTCCCCCGCGCCCAGTTCTTCCTTCGTTCCAGCGCGCCGTCCTATTCCTTCCCCGACGTCCGCACCGGAGCTCCACCTCCGAGCTGCACGCCCGTGCGCTCTGCCCTCGCGCCCGCCCCGCCCCGCCCCGCCCCTCCCCGCCCCGCCCCGCGCCGCCCCGCCCCGCCCCCTACCCGTCGGAGAGCGCGGGCGCGGGAAACGCTCGTCGTTACTACTGCAATCATCGCCGCCCCAGATCGCCAACGTGCGCCCTCAGTTCTACCTCCATTCCTCCAGGAGCCTCGGCCACCACGCGGTCGACATCGGAGGTCTTTGCTAACGTGTTCCACTCCCGTTTGGTATACCTCCGTGCACAGCCCTCACTCGGCCCTCCCCCGCGCCCAGTCCGTCCTTCCTTCCCTCCCGCCGTCCCATTCTTCCCCGACGTCCCGCCCCTCGCATTCCATCCCCGCCCCCTCCCCGCCCCGCCTCCTCCCCGCCCTGCCTCCTCCCCGCCCCGCCTCCTCCCCGCCCCGCCTCCTCCTCGCCCCGCCTCCTCCCCGCCCTGCCTCCTTCCCGCCCCGCCTCCTCCCCGCCCCGCCTCCTCCCCGCCCCGCCTTCTCCAAGTCCCGCCCCGCCCCCCCCCCCGCCGGCGAGCGCGGGCGCTGGGAAACGCTCGTCGTGCCGGCCGCAAGTGTCTGCTCATCAGCGTCGCGACGGCTCGGGAAGATAATTAATGAAGGCTGCGAAGACGCGGGCGGCGGCGGGGGCGGCGGGGGCGGCGGGGGCGGCGGCCGCCAGCGGAACAAGTTCTTTCGCGCGGGAGGGCGCTCGCTCGGGCGGCCGCCAGGCGGCGACACCGGCGCGGCGCGGCGCGGCGCGGCGCGGCGGCGGGCGGGCGCAACAGCCTCCACCCCGCCCGCGCCGCCCACCAGCACCATTAATCACGTGACAGGCGCAGCGACCCTTCTTTCGACAACATCGGCGGCGGCGGAGGACTCGAGGAGGAGGCGGCGGGGGTGCGGCGGGCAGAGGAAATTAATGAAGCCGCGAGCGGGACACGCTTTTACTGGCCGCGACGGGCGACAAGCCCCGCGTTTCAAAGTCCGGCTCGGCGGCGGCCGGAGACCTCTTTAATGGACACCCGAAACTGACCCGCCGCCCCGCCCCGCCCCGCCCCGCCCCGCCCCGCCCCGCCCCGCCCCGCCCCGCCCCGCCCCGCCCCGCCCCGCCCCGCCCCGCCCCGCCCCGCCCCGGCGCGCCGCCGGGATGCAGAAGAAGCGGAGGCGAGGGCGGCGGGGGGTGGGCGGAGGCCGGGGCGATCGCAGGGGCGTGGCACGAACCGCTTTTTCCTCATATGCGCGTTCGATAAACAAACCGGATGCTGGACAGTGGCCGCCTCGACGCCTCGTTGCGGCGCCTGCACGCGACAACGCAATCAATAAGCGCGCCCGCGTCTTGAGTAGCGACGCCCAGGGCGCCACCGGCGGAAGGGAAAGGGAAGGTACACTGCGATTTCTCTAACTTTGTCCCTCAAGGCGACTCAAATCCCATCTTCGCGACGGAATATATCACGGCATTTCGCGTCTTTCTCAGTCGTTCCGCTAGATTCCGCACGATCGCGACCGTATGAAGCAGTGCTTGCGATCATGCGACTTCTACCGGCAAGACCGAGAAAGACGCGAAATGTCGTGACATATTCCATCGCGAAGATGGGATTTGAGTGGCCTTGAGGAGCAAAGTTAGAGAAATCGCAGTATAGTGGGAGGGAATCAACTGATGTCACTGCAGGGCCTTTGGTGGTTTGGCCATCTACGCCCATAGATGGTTTGATGAGTTCTTTGTTGTCCGATATTATGGTGAGAAAGTGAGAAGAAACAATTCTATCAAAGTGGCTTGGATGTCTCAGGGCATCAATTGATGTCACTGCAGTGCCTCTGACTGGGAGGTCCTACGTCCGATTCCCCACGGTGGTAGGATTTTCGACACTGGCTTGTTAGGTAAGTGGAAGTCGCTGTCTGGAGGAGAATTCTAGGGGCCGGATGCTCCGATCCGTAGATTTCTGTGGTTTCTCCGATCAACACCAGGCGAATGCCGGAGTAGTATCCTAACAAACGGGACACGGACCGCGAGCGTTCTTTCCTTCCGTTTCCTTATCCTCCCTTCATCCCTTACATTTTCACAATCACTACACTACCACACATGCCGGCAGACCGGTCAGGAGCATACAGCTTGTTTCGGCTGGGGCGCTGCCCCGCTGGCGGGATATACCTGGTTGAGGGGAAAATCCCGCTAGTCGACGGTAGGTCGGCGCCGGATTTCCCTATCCAGCGGATAAAAGATCACCATCATATCCCGATGAAAGAACACGCACTACTCTTACGGGACTAATGACCTCTGTAGTTGACGCGCCTACAATCACGAACAATCAATCCTCTGACCGACGACGACAACGAAATAGTATTTTGTTCCGTTGACGTGACATTTGCGCCACGTGCCGAACCAAGCAGTGTGATATTTGAGAAAATATTGAAAAATGCGCAGCTTTTCACAGCGCGACCTTTGAGAACTTACAAACGGAGGAGGCCCTCTCTGTGCGTGTCGAGGGTGAGGTGGTGTGGGGTGTAAGGGGGAGGGGGAAGGGGGGGAGGGGGCGCGGAGGGGAAACGCGGAGCGCGGGAGGCGGTTAGTTGGTCCATCACGAGGCGTCAAATAAGGGCGGCTGGCGCTCAGGGCAAGAGAAATGAATGCTGGCCCTCCGCTGGGGCCTCTGCCAGCCCTTCGCCTCCGTTGCCTTCCTTACGATGTGGCCTTCTTTTTTTTAATTCCGTTCCTTTTCTGTGTTTCTGGCTGTTCTCTTTTCTTTTGTCTACTTCAGAAGTGTCAAGGTCTGCTACTGGTGGCAGTGGCACGCCTCGCGGCACCATGCCATGCCACGAGCTTCTCTGCGCAACTAGCGTCGGGAAAGGGAACTAGTAAAAACCCCTCCGTTTTACAATAGGGATGGCGTTGTCTTTTGTGGCGGGGTGATGAACTGTGTGGAGGGGCGATTTCGTCGTGGCATTCCTGCCACGGACTCCTGCTCGTGGCATCGACCTTGACAACACTGGTTTACTTTTTTCCGTGATTCTCATTTTCAGTACTATTCAGTCTATTTTTGTTTTACGCTTTGCCTCATTTGTTTCCTCAACGATTTGCTTTTCTTTCAAGTTCCTTCTTATTTTCTACGAATTTTGCTGTTCTATTACTTCGTCTACTTATCTATTGCATTTTGTTTCACTTAATT
The DNA here is from genome assembly GCA_031308135.1 of Acheta domesticus. NCBI lineage: Eukaryota > Metazoa > Arthropoda > Insecta > Orthoptera > Gryllidae > Acheta > Acheta domesticus. Next base: position 3,486,799 of record JAHLJT010009436.1, on the reverse strand, counting down.
CAGATTCATTTCTCTCTTTCTGCTTTTCTCCGCTTTCTCTTCTCATTTTTTGACATTTTTTTCCTATCGCAATTTGCTTTACTTATCATTGTGTTCATTCAGTTATCTTTCTTTCTCACTCACACTTATTTTTATCTACATCCTGATTCTCTCTTTCTCTCACTCTTTCATTCTTTCTCTCTTTCTATATTTCTCTCTCTCTTCTTTCTCTTATTCTTTGTGTGACCATTCCCATAGCGTTCGTTCTTCTATGTATTTCATGAAGTAACGAAACATAAATTCTGTTTCCTTTACTTTTGGGATGAAATAATGTAAGTTATCTTTAACAATTTGTTTTTATTGGGAGAGACGGATTTCGACAGCTATGCCATCATCATCAGTCTAGAAATATACAAAATTAATACAAAATCTTAGTTTTTTATTTTTATTTAACCAAATCAGAGGGATTATCACTGTACAGGTGAGTGTTAGCTTTTATATATTGAAGTGCATCGGAAAAGCCCTCAATTTTCGTGCACTTCAGTACGTAATTTGGCGTGAAAAATAATACGTATAAATGTGAGAAAATGATATATATTCATTGGAGAATGAGGAAATTTGTTTTATCAATAAATTATCACGAAATATAGCATAAAGAAATAGGAACATTGTTGACAAGAAGAGATTAGTCATTTATTGATGGATTAGCAATAACATAGGGATTATAAATACGAGAAGGACTATGGGACAAGAATCGAAACAAGAGGCTTTTGAAAGGAAGAACGGAGATAGAACATTTTTGGAATTTTTACAACACATCATGTCAGGATCTGGTAGCGATCGGATGTCAGACTGTGTACTTGGAAGTTATAGTTTCTCGAGATTGGCGCGTGATAGGATCAAGATATACGAACAGCAATCGTCATCTTTAAGATTTAATTTTGAGATTGGAACTCGGTGCAAGAACTACATAGTTACAATTCAGGAGTATCGGGATCGTAGGAAGTTTTCTTAGAATAATTAATTAACCGAGTGTGGACTGAAGCGGACACCGGAATCCAGGAAAAGATAGGGTGCTGTGAAGCTGAACTGGTATTCAACTGCCAAGTGTGCTGACGCTGAAAGGACAAGGAAGTATTTCCGCGAAGCCCGAATTTAAGAAAGACATAAAACAGTTTAATTTTGATGTTCAAGCCCTAAGAGTAATTACAAATTTGGTTAAAGCAATAATTCAAATTTAAAATTGTAATAATTAGTAGATGCCATCAATAGGGAAAATTAACTGTCAAGTAATTGATATGATAATGCATGTAAGAGATTGATGAAAAATTTCTAAGAATAAAAAAGAGACGTACGACACTTCATGTCGTTACGTGCATATATAAATTCTCGTTTCATTCAATAGAAATTAGGTATTCTCAAAATTATTCCCTTTGTATTATTGGTAAACAAAGCGTAAGTATAATATCCATCGACCGAGTTCTCGTAGAGCGGTATTTTCAGCACACGACAAATGCAGAGAGTAAGTATTCTTATTTTTCAGGAGCATCCAGTGGACGTGGTTTTGAGCTAGCCACCCATATGTGCCACGTTCACGTTTCCAATTAAGATTTCTTAAAATTAAAAAAACGAGGGTATTACAGTGGTAAGCTTAATGTGGGGGCGTGAAATTTGATAAGGAAAGACCACGGATTACTACAATATGTATTATAATCGATAGTTGCACTATAGTGACCCGAAAGCACGTGTAACTGGAAAATTGGCACACTATCATATACCTATTTCTGGTCGAGGATATCTCCACTGGTACCTCTTAAAATGTGATTAACAGGAAGATAATACAAATAATTATATTAACATAAGTGCATTCTTTCCTTCCCACAATTCCTCTTCTTCTATTCTTTCTTTCTTGTTTTTGTCTATTTCTTAATCTGCTTCATTCATTATTATATTCCGTAATATATTTCTCTATGTAAGAAATATGTAGGACAATATCCTAAAGTGCTCTGCAGCTCTGTCTCTCACTATTTCTCCGCGTTTCTTTCTGCTCCATTCTTTCACATCCCGTTTGCATGTGTTCGCTCAAGAATACATTTCTGACAATTAAGAAATGCAAAATTTCTAACTCATTATGCTTTACTTCGTCACATTCATTATCTTTGATTCTCTTTCAGTTCGTTTATCACTTATTCAGGTACTTCCCTCATTCATTATCGTGTTCATTCACTAAACCGTTGTTTGGCAAGAAAATAATCAAATTCATTCATGGTTTATAATTTGATACGGGTTAAAATACCTCTCGTAATATTTTGTTAATAATGAAATATGTCGACGAAATTTCATAAAGAAAACTAGTGGTGCTACAGAATGGCACAGACTTTCCCAAATTAGTTTTCTATTTTCTTGGGTCTGAGCTAGCTGTTCGGAATTGCCACATTCTCGCGCCAGCTGCCATCTATCGCCGCCCATACTACATTTTTTGACATTTTCTTAATTTTACGGTTTCCTAATGGCAGAACGGAAATATTAATTTTAGAATATTAATTAAAACACCAAAATCTCGTCCTAAATGGCAATTCTCATTCAAAAATTTGGAACCGTTTTTAAGGAAATTGCGTTTAAGCGCAACTAAAAAAGCAAAATTTGAAGCTCTTTTTCACAGAAAATGAGATTTTGAAACACTTCATTCAAAGTCAGTTGAAGAACTTTAACTCACAAATACAATAGAATTTACAAATTAATGGTAATGTGCACATTCAAGGTGTGAGAGATCGTGTAAAAAAACTCAGAACAGAAAAATACCCAAAGTGAACTTTACGACATATTAAAGAGTGCATTCCATCCGTTCAAAAAGTTTGAAGAAAAAGTTCCAAGCCATTTTTGAGAAAATTCTTCCGGCTGAGGCGGTGCCTCACTGGTGGTAGATATCTGGTAGGGGAAAACCCCGACAGCGGACGCTCGGCGACAGATCTCGCCTTCGGTGGACGACCACCGCCATCTCCCGAGAAAAAAATGCACCGCACTTGAGGAATTGATGGCCCTAATAACTGACGTGCCTGGAATCACTAACAATCAATATTTCTAATACGTGTTCTCCAGAAAACTGGAAAACATTGAGGAGTATTCATTTGTCACCACATTCTCATCTGATTGGAGAGGCAATAACGTCGGAGAAACTGGGCGTCAGTGCAACAGGACGCCAGTGTTAGTGGGCGTAATCCAGGAGACCGGATTTCGTTTCCCAACGGGGGGGGGGACAAATCTTAGAGCAAATTTAATTTAATGGTATAAAATAATGGAACTTACACAAATTCCAGTTTTGCGCGTCAACATTTAACCTAAAGGTAAGAAATAATTTACTACGTTTAAATTTACTGTAATGTAATGTGCCAATATATTTGAACTTACAAAAATAGACAATACAAGGAATTATCCTGCAGGAAAAAACAATGTTACTGACTTTTGCAACAAGCTGCATCAGAATGGAAAAACGCGATGCTCATGTAAATTAGGTATCATGCATAGAAAATAGAATGATGAAGTGCCGAATGGAACGGCAGCCTAAAAGGAGCACGGAGCCGTGCAAAAACCGTTGAAGAGACCGAGTGACGCTAGGCGAGAGGTTCGAAACTAGAAAAGAACAATACTAATGACGACAGCGAGAATATTGCTTTACATTTTACCACTTTTTTTTCAATTCGACTCGTATATCGCAGGCTTTTGTGTCGCGAATGAATTGCGAATAACTCGCGTACCTATTGCCACGACCGCGAAAAGCGCGGGCGCCGTCAACGGGGAATATCGGCGCCGCAGCACGCCGGGCCGCGCGCGTTATGGGCCGCGAGGGCAAATCCGCCAGGCAGGCAGGCAGGCGGCAGGGCGCGTGGGCCGCGAAGCCAGAGAGCGGGGCGGGGAGGGGCGGGGCGGGGCGGGGCGGGGCAGGAGGCGGTCACAGCGCGCGGTTTCCCGCAAATTCCCCCACCGCACGCCGCCCCGGCTGGCAAACGCGCGATTTTGAATGCCTCGACGCCGGCTGCGCTGCTTTGATCGAAGTTTTCTATAGCGCGCGGAAGCCCCAAACGCTGCTGCCACCGCCGCCACCATCGCCGCCACCGCCACCGCCGCCGCCGCCGCCACCGCCGCCGCCACCGCCGCCGCCATCGCCGCCGCCGCCATCGCCGCCGCCGCCACCGCCGCCACCGCCGCCGCCGTCGCCGCCGCCGCCGCCGCCGCCGCCACCACCGCCGCCGCCGCCGCCACCACCTCCGCCGCCACCGCCGCCGCCACCGCAGCCACCACCGCCGCCACCGTCGCCACCACCTTCACCGCCACCGCCGCCGCCGCCACCGCCACCACCGTTGCCACCACTGTCACCGCCACCGCTACCGCCACCGCCCGCCCCACCCCTTTCACCCGTGGCCCCGGTCCCTCCGGTCTCGCCCCCGACCAACGCCATCCGCCCAGTCATGGCTCTGCCGCCGTCACCACAACCAACGCCCTCCACCCTACTCCTAGGCCACGCCCAGTCTGCCCACCCAGGCATCACCACAAATCCCTTCACCCACAGCCACTCCTGCCCTTTCCCGGCCAGCTGTCTTCCCCGCCTTTTCGCCCTCACTCTCACTACCCTGCCCCTTACAGCCTGTTCTTCCTACTGACGTACACTGTCAACACCTTCACCCCCACCCTTTTACCAGCGAACTCTTTGCTTCCCATGCCCGCGGTGCTCTCTCCATCGCTCCGTCTCTTGTCACCCCGCCTCCGTCTCCTGCGGTCCCACCCCTCTTTTCCTGGCTCCTCCATCACTCGTCACATTCCACTGGTCCCTGCCACACCTTCTCCGTCATTTCCGCTCTCACGCTTTCACCCACGGCTCCGCCATCGTCGGCACCACTGGATCGACCACGACACCGCTGCCCACTCCCCTTCAGCTCGTTTCACCCATCCCCGCTGACATCGCCACTGCTATCATCTCCTCCGCCTTACCCCCTTCGCCACCGCCCCTTGCACTCCGTACCACGTCGCCCTCAATTTCAAGTGCTCCGTTTCCGCCCCGTCCCCTGACATCCCCACGCCCCCGATCACGCCGTCACTCTCTCTTCCCCGCAACATACTTTCCCTCTCCACTCCCTCTACCTTTGCCCCACGCACCACCAGCTTCACCACCCCCTGACACACCTTCCGACAGTTCCGCTGCCACCCGCCCAACTCTCGTTACCTCAGCATCCACCGCATTGCCTCACTGCCCTCAACTCCAACATCCGGCCACCCGCCCTGCCCTAATGGCGCAGCTGGTGCGCCAGGTAGCACTGCCGCTGCTCTCATCGCGGTCACCACGACCCCCGTAACGACACCTTGTCCAGTAACTCTAAATCACCACCATCACCCCCCCACACACACACACCGTCACCGCCAACCCATTCAGACCGAAACTGCTACCACTACTGCTTTCGCAGCCAACGGCCGCTCTGCTGCCATGAAAAAGGTCCTGGGGTTGGGGAGGGGGTGACATGACAAGGCGGGACGAGTTGGGGGCGTGGGGGGGTTGTGGGATGAGTGCCGGCGGTCTCCCGAGGTTTATGGGAGGGGCGGGGCGGGGAGAGGCAGGGAAGGGAGGGGCGGGGAGAGGGGAGAGCGGGGAGGGGCGGGGAGGACGGGGAGGGCGGGGATGGGCAGGGTGGGCGGGGAGGAGCGAGGAGGGGAGGGAGGGCAGAGAGAGGCGGGGAGGGGCGGGGTGACCCCCAGCGGCAGCGCGTGGCAAAACCCGCTTCATATATGGTGCACGCGCTTTGTCCCTGCCGGATTCGCTCCCAAAGGCCCAACTTCTGCCAGTAGATTTCCGATTTCCTTTCACTAGGAGTAAGTGTTCGCGTGGAGTTATTTCCAAAGGAGAGTACGTACGCTGCGAGTGATTTTCGGCTAAGTTAAAATAATTCAGCTGGCTATGATCATTCAATAAGATATTTCTTAATATGAATTTTTAAATTCAAGTTTTATTCATGTGGGTTTTTGAACGGTATTTCGTATTTTAAAATCTATGAAAAAATAAAATCTCTTTACAACTAAAAGCATTTGCATCTTTAGTTGCATAACCATTCACATTATTTAATGTTCAAATAGAACACCATTTGAAAATTTTTCAATGCATTACTTAAATTTCTGATATACTGTTATACACTTTTGTTCAACTAGTCTTTCAATTCATTTCTCGTTCATTTATTTTTATTTGAATACGTTATTAATGTTTTCGAAGGTCCGCTTAGTTATGTGTCCTTTTCTCCATATTTGAACAATAATAAGGGACTGGTTTTCTGCTCGCTGTAAAGAGAATCTCATGCAATTTTTCCCTTGTCTTTGTGAATGAAAAATGTGAATATAATCAACAAAAAATTAAAATATACACCATCAATATAAATATAAAGTACAAATTACGGTAGAACTACCAGTGTGATAAAAAGTTCGTAAATCTCATTTTTTAAATAGTTGTTTTAAGAAATTTTGATTCCGACAAAAATCACTATCTTCAACATCGCAGTTTTTAAATGTTAACTTTTTGCAGTTTTCGAGTTCGCCGGAAATGACATGAGCACCGTTTTAACCGACGCATACAAAAGTTTCTTTTTAATTGGAGAATTTTTTTAGTAAAATTATTTTTTTAATAATTGTTAAAACCGTCTGTATTTCACATAAAATTACGTGAAAATTATTAGTATTTTTGAACAATTGTACATGAGGTTATTTCAAGAGCTATCTTTAAGAAACAGATTTTATTAAGGAAAAAATTCCGATCTTCAACATGGTCGTTTTAGGAAGACGCCCAAAAATATTTGAACTTTTGCAATTTTCGAATCAGAGATTTCAACGAAAATAAAATCTGCGCCATTCTCATAAGCGATCTTCACGCTATCCGAGAACAAAATTTAAATCAAAACTTTTGGTTCATTTTGGATAAAATTTTGAAAATGCTTCATGTAAATTATTCCTAAAAAGACAAAATATTTGTTCAAATTAAGAGAGCCTCGGGTTTATTTAAATCGATCGATGAATATCAATTTTTGAGAAATTCGGCTGAGAAAATCGGTTGAGAGAACCGGTTAAGGTGCTAGCACAGACCAAGGACAAACTACAAGACAAGGATAGACGAATAGACGGATGCGAAATTTACCGTTAATGCATTTTTCGATATAAAGGACCCACAAAACACATTTTCTGACTATATAAAGTGTTAAAGAAAGTAATTTACTACATGTAGGAACAGCGTTATCCAGTTTTCATTACCAGGAGCCGGTAAAACGAGTTTTTCTCTCGAAAATTCGCCATTTTCCGAAGCTCGATTACAATTTTACGAAGTAACGACGATAAAAGTAAAATGAAATAACTAAGCGTTTTAAATTAAACTATGTAATTAGAGAATATTATAAATTAAAATAAATGAGTTGTTGCTAAGAATAATAAATTGAAATTACGAATAAAATCCCAGAATTCAATTGTGAATTAAATGGAGATCGCCTGGTAATAGTGGTCAAACTAACTTGTTACAAGTAATAAGACGGGAAGTGTCAGTAATCTGCAGCTGTGTTCCTGAATACATTTATGGGCATTGTTGTAATAGTAACATATGCCAAAATATGAATACAAGAGTGTCTCGACCAAAACTTTTACATACGTAGATCTCTTCTGGAAACACGTAACGAACACCTCTTAAAGGTGAAACCTAAATGCACTGTAAACGCGGAGCTGGAGACTCAATCGTTGTATCGTTCTTGATTCAAAGATTGTCTGTAAATTTTGCATATTACAGATATTTTTATTTCCGTTTTCGATACAAGAGCAACATCGGCACCAATAAAACAGTTTTTAAAATGGATTTAGGGGTACCACAAATCCCATTAAGACCCCATTTTCGGGCCCTTTTTCACTACTTTTCAGAAAATAACGAATAAATATTATTTAATATAATTTTTCTCGACGGATTTTGGGCTTAGGTGGTGCCCTCGTTACCACGCAATTATATGATCATCAAACAATACTTATGACGCATACAGTGTACCACATTAGCGCGAATATGGCCAATTTTACGTTAAAACCATAGAAATAGACACTTTTCAATAGACCACAGCTCTTTAAATTTTTATCCAAAATACTTTTAATTTAGATAAGATCAGATTGATTTCTATCTTCACTATTAAGCTGTATGGAAGATATTTGTAGAGGCTTAGCGAAAAAAGTTAGTTTTTGATGAAAGAATAACATCGGAACCAATAAAACCTTTTCTAAAATGGGTTCAGGGGTGCCGAAAAAGTGGATAAATCCAGTTGCTAAATTAAGAAAAAATCCTCTAACACATAGTGCAGCCAAAATCCCTGTTTTGTGGGTCCTTGATACGGAAAAACCAATTGAAGAAACCCCTGTCCATCTGGCCTGAGACGAGGCTCTGCGGTTTGGAAAAACATTCATTAATTTTTGGGGGTACTTTATATAAAGACCCCCACATATTTTCAAAATTTTCTCAAAAATGGCTACAATTTTTTTCTTTAAATTTCTAGTAAGAAGAGAGTATGCACTTACGTGGCGCAACATCCCGTAAACGGGCTCAGGCCTACCGGCGACGTCCCTGCCTCACGGCAATGGGTTAAGAGTGTACGTGTGGTTAGCACGTACACATCCCCACGACGTATTCCGATCTTCTCAACCTAACAAGTGAATTTTCTCATCGTCACACAGCAACATATACTGGGACATTGCAAGGCAAAACGCACACTATAGTCTTGCCTCGACCGGGAATCGAAGCCGGCGCTGCGTACTGGAAAGCGAGCACGCTGACCAAGAGCTACCACGAGGCCTAAGAATAGAGTAAAAGACACTCATAAAGGTGGCATAGGTCGTATTATCACGGTTAACCCTGAATTTTCCGAAATTGCAAAATTTTGAATTTTTTTTCGCCTTTTCCTACAACTACAAAATTAAAGATAGAGATTTTTTTCTTCCAATACTTTTGTTCTCTTTAGTGACTTCTTTCATTAAGGTCCTGTACGTTGTTTGAAAAGTTTAGTAGTTTTCGCGCAATATTGCGTGCAATATGTGCAGTTTTAAAAAATTGCAAAAACATTCTCTCAAAACCGCCTCCAAATTGTTTCTTTAAACTTTTGATGGAAATATTGCCTAATGTATTCTATAAGATGACATAAACGCTGTATTTCCCTATTTTTTATTTTTTTCAAAAATTACAAAAATGTAATTTTTTTACTTATCTCTCACGTAGTTAATACTTACATTAGCGGCAATTTGTTCACATTATTATATTTATGAGTATATATGCTTTAAATACTGTCTGATAAAGTTTCTCGAAAACTGAACCGTTTTCTGTGAAAACTTGGTAAAATTCCGCATTTTCAGAAACGCTCAATCGCCATTTAAAAAATTGTTCTTCAAATTCAATTTTTCTTCAAACTTTTGGAACGGATAGTGCAAATTGCACTCTTTAGTATGACGTAAAGTTGTTTTGGGATACTTTTTTGTTTTTTCAAAAATTATACAAATGTAATTGCCCAAATGTATTTTTTGAATGATCTCTCATACCATTATATGCACGTTTCCCACAATTTGTAAACACTATTGACTTTTTGAGTTAAAGAGCTTTAAATTACTTAAAATAAAGATTTTCAAAAATACAAATGATTCCTGTGAAAATAAGCTTCAAATTGCTCATTTTTAGTAGAGCTTAAATGCCATTTTCTTAAAAACGGCTCCACATTTTTTAAAGAAAATTGCTATTTAGGACTAGGTTTTTGTGTTTTTTTAATATTCTAAAATGAATATTTCCTTTGTACCATTAGGAAACCGAAAAATTAAGAAAATTGTGAAAAAATATAGTGTGAGCGGCGATTGATGGCAGCTGGCAAGTGTATGTGGGAATTCCGAATAGCTAGTCCAGACCCATGAAAATAGAAAACTAATACGGGAAAGTCTGTGCAATTCTGTAATATCACTAATTTTATTTCTGGGTTCAACAATTCAACAATTATTAAGCAATTTGATTCTTGCATTTCACCACACGCAAAATCTACAAACTCATCTATCTCAAAATGTCATTCTTCGATTTATTTCAGTATTGCATCTCATGACCTTATGTATTTTGTAAATTTTGATCAATATCTTTTACCCATCATTCACTCTGTACCAATCATTAATAAAATCAAAATTTATTTTTTAAACGTGCTTGATTTCTTGACCTCTGTTAATAATATTATGGAATGATTCTTGAGATTAGGTCATTGACCAAACCATTTTTCCAAGGCCAACGTTTCGGCTTTTATTTCGGCCCTGACGAAGGCTGAATAAAAGCCGAAACGTTGGCAGGTTGAAAATGGTTTTGTCAATGACCTAATCTCAAGAATCATTCCATAATATTATTTTTTAAACAGTTTCTTTTCGTGTCCCTAATGGCAATTGAAAAGTGTTTCCTTCATTACTTTCTCCGCCCAGAAACGGGAGAAAGGCACGAAGCCCGCGACGTGCGAAGGGTCTCGGCGTCGCGCTGAAGTCGCGCAGCCACTGCGCGCGCAGAGGCGGAATGGAGGGCCCTCGAGCGGCGCCCGGGGCGAAGGCGGGGGGGGGCGGGTAGGCGGGGGGCGGGGGGCGGGGGCGGGGGGCGGGGGGCGCGGGGGCGCTCGGAAGCGCGCGGGCGAGAGCGCCCAGACGCTGGGTGTGGGGGGGGGGCGCGGGGGAAGCGCCGGGGGCGACGCACAGGTGCGCGGGCGGAGGGGCAGCGCCATGATTGGCGAGTTATTACTCAAACTACGGCGTCGCCCCCTCGCCCCGCCCCCCTCCCCTCCCCCCGCGCGAGCGCCCGCTCAAAAGATTTACGACGCGAAAGATTTGGAACACAATGTGCCAGTAATGGCCGCCTTTGAAGGCGTAATAGAGCCCTGGACCGCGCCCGGCCTGCCCGCCACCGCCGCCTCGGGGCGGCGAGAGGGCGGGGACGGGGCGACGTCGCGCCGCGTCGCGCCAGTTTATTAACACTCGACAATGGCGGCGGCGAACGGCCGGCGGGGCGGGCGGCTATCGGCGCGCGCTGTATCCCGCCCCGGGCGCCGACGCCGTTTTACAGCGGTCACCGCGACGGCGGCGACGGTGGCGGCCGGGCGTAAACCGCTCCCCCTTCCCCGCGCCGCCCAAGCACCTCCGCCGCCCCGCCCCGCCCCGCCCCGCCCCGCCACGCCACGCCGCGCTGAGAGCGGGGACTCCAGACACGTTTCCACTTGGCGGGTCTCTCCAAATTCGGTCCGCCCGCCTCGACTTTTCGCTTCTGGGTCTTATCTCGCCTCTCCCTGCCAAGTCGCTCCCCATCACGTCTACCCGCGCCCTGCTTCCCATATCCCGCTATCTCTCTCATCACGTGTCCCCGGCACCTTGCTCTCTGTTACATTTATCTTCTCAACATGACTCTCTCCACCTCGTTTCCCGCGCCACGTCTCTACCTACCACGTGTCAACCCGATACATAGAGCCCGGGTTTCTTCCATCACGTCTCTCACCATGTTTCTTCCATCACGTCTCTCTTCTCCGGAACTCATCTCATCTCGATGCGTCTCTCGCCAACGCATTCATTTCTATCCATCGCACGGCTCCACGCCTCAGGTCCCCTCCCCTAACAGCTCTCCCCGCCATACTTTTCCCTTGACGTCCTCCTCACTGCTTCCTCTCCCAAACTCATCTCAGCTCTTCTTCATAGGGCTCTCTCCAAAACATTTCTACCCGTCCTGAGTATCCCCGCCTCGACTATGCCCGCCATGTATGTTCCTGTCACGTATTTTCCCTAACACCTAATTCCGCTATATCTGTATTCTTATATGCATTCCCTTTCTTAAACATAAAGTCATATATCTTTCCGTTACGTTCGTCCCCATGCCACCTCTCGTATCGTTACCACTCCTCGCAATCGAGACACCATTCTCGACATGGTTTCTGTGTTTCCAGCTCTTGGGACCTAGCGAATCCCTTCCCCCACATTGTCTCAACATCTCTCTTCAATCCGATCATGCAGTGTCTTTAACGGGAGATGTTAAGAGTAGGAGACCCGTCGGTGAAAGAATTTTCGCCAATAGCTGTAGGGCATCTCTGGAGAAGAATTCTAACAGTCGGCTGCCCTGATCGATAGTTTTCCATTGTTTCTTAGATCACTCTCATGCAAGTATCGGAGTACAAAATCAAATTAGCTACAGTCTGCGCGCGATCCTTTCTTCCTCTTCCTTGTCCTATCTTGACGCCTCACACTTACACATACATGCCCTGCATTACCACACTGAGAAAGACCAGTCAAGAACACAGAATTTGCTTCGGATGGGGCGGTACTCCACTGTTTGGAGATGTTTAGTTGGGGAAAACCCCTCAAGACGTGTAGGTTGGCGCCAGGTCCAACGTGGGGATATCACCGCCACCTCCAGCGATAAAAGGTGCACGACACGTATGAAACCAATTACCTTATCAGTTGTCACGGCCGGAATCACTAATCAATGAACCGAATGCTGGAGCCTAACAAACGGGCACGAGACGCACGCGATCTTTCCATCCTCATTCTCGCCTCCATCTCTCTTCCTACACCGCCACCGCCATGCACAACACGTACAGGGCTAAAGAGCCCAGCTGTTGGCGCTCCCGGTAACATGGCCCATGACTGCCCGCTGCTCCGTAGCTCCTCGCTTTCCCGCCTCCTCCCCCCTTTACGCCAGTGCACTGCCCTCAATTCGCGCACGGTGGCGCGCCTGGCGGAGCGGTCGCTGGCGACAGCGCAGCGCGAGATATGATCGCGGGCCCGACAGCCGCACCGCCGCGCTCCGCTCCGCACTGCTCCGCTCCGCTCCGTCCCGAGCACTTAATCGGAACCGTTCCCCGTGCACCGGGCGCCGCCGCCTTTACTGCTCTAATTTTCTTTCAACGGCGCGCAGCGGGGTGGGGGGGGCGGGGCGCGGTGGGGGGAGGGCCGGTGACGGCTGGACAAAGCGCGGTCACGGCGAGGCCTCGTTCGCGCCCGACCGGGTCCCCGACGAATCGGTTCCCTCCATGATGCCAGCCGAGATACAACGAGTCGCGGGGGCTGGAGGTGGAGCGATGAAAGAGTCGGGGCGGGGCTCTGGAGACGAACTGATTGGGGCGAACGCGACGAGAATGAGCATTTCACCCGCAACGTTATTCCTTTGTAAGTTCTTTTGCGATAGAAGGTATACTGGTGTTATTGTTATGTCGACAAGTGTTTTCTATTACAGAAAACAAAAATAAATTACCAAATATGAGATAATGACCAGTTACAAAAGCTGTCTAAAGTTTAAAAATTAAAATGCAAACAATCGTTAATATAATGTTCTTTTAGACGTGGAGTCTTGGCTGTGAAGTCAACCAATTCTAGTATTTTTATCAAAGAAGCACTCAATATTTTATTTCATTCTGGGAAAAATGGGTTAGTAAGGTCACTCCAGCCTCCAATCGCACATTGCAAAAAACAGCATTAATATTTTTTTAAACAAAGGTCGTTAACGTCAGGTAACAGCAATTTAATTGAGAAACCTACTGTATTGAAGATATTATTATTATTTAAATGAATATTAAATAATTTCTTTGTAAATAATGTTACAAACATTCGAGCGCAAGTGTATAACTTTAACTCCCTAAATTTAAAAGAAATAAAGCTTGTGTATCAGTGAATGAAGACATGAACACTCCAAAGAGAATTGAAACATCTTGAGTAAAAGTTTTCAAAAAGACATTCTTAACAAGCGCCCTAGCACTTACACGATCGTTTTTCCCCTTCCCAACTTCAAAGTGTAGGATCTTTTCATTTCAGAAAGAATCAATAAAACTCATTCTAAATTACCCCTATAAAGAAGCTGACATCAATAACACGCAGTAGCGAAACGCCCCGTGCAGGCTTCGTTTCCTTCCGCAGTGTAGATCGAGGCCATTGCACGGCAGCACGCTCTTTACTCTTTGCTCTTCCGGCCGCCGCGCGGCTCCACTAAGGAAATAAAACGCAAGTTGCTTTTCGAGAAACAATTTTTAAGAAGCCCGCTTTTCAGGAGGTCGAGATAAAAACGCTCGTATCCGGGCTGAGGGAGAGAGGCGTGCACCTCTACCCTTGCGAGAGGTAAAGACATAAACAGAGCTCATTTAAGCTTAAGACTTTTACTCCGCGATAAAATTGAAAAGTGTTGAAGTGAAGGAATAAAACTAGTGGCGCGGAGGAGGGCGGCGAAAGGATGCCGCCCGGGCGCGGCAAGTTTACGGTGAAGTGCGCGACCAACTCAACAACTTGGGCACCGCGACGCCCGCCGCCGCCACCGCCGCCGCCGCCCAATTTATTAGCGCGGGAGAAGCGAGTAAGTGAGCGGGGGCGGGAACGGGCGGGACGACGGAAAAGGTAGAGCTGGGCGGGGCTAGGCGGGGTTGTGCTGGACTGGGCGGGGCTCGGCCGGGCTGGGCTAGGCTGGGCGGGGCTGGGCGGGGCTGGGCGGGGCTGGGCGGGGCTGGGCGGGACTGGGAAGGGCTGGGTGGTGCTGGGCAGTGTTGGGCGGGTCTGGGCGGGTCTGGGCGGGAGTGGGCGGGCTGGGCGGGGCTGGTCGGGGCTGGTCGGGGCTGGGCGGGGCTGGGCGGGGCTGGGCGGGGCTGGACGGGGCTGGGCGGGGCTGGGCGGGGTTGGGCGGGTTGGGCGGGGCTGGGTGGGGTTGGCGGGGCTGGGCGTGGTTGGCGGAGCTGCGCGGGACCAAGCGGGACTGGGCGGGGCTGGGCGGAGCTGGACGGGGCTGGACGGGGCTGGGCGGGGCTGGACGGTGCTGGGCGGGGCTGGGCGGGGCTGATCGGTGCTGGGCGGGGCTGGGCGGGGCTGGGCGGGGTTGGCGGGGCGGAGCGCAACGGGGTACAGTGAAGGGTAGTTGGGGAAGCGAGGCGCGGGCGAGTAATGCGTGGCATTGAGGGCGGGACGAGGCGTGGCGGGGCTGGACGGCGGCCGGCGGGGCTCGATGTCGCGATGCGGGGTGGAGTGGGGTAGGCGCAAGGAGGATGCGATAATCCAAGAAGCATCTACAGACGAGGTAGGTTAAGCGAACTGAGACGCAGACTTCGTATAATGGATAAAAGAAAAAGGGCAAGTAAGGAAAGCAGTTCGAGTTATAACCACTCCACCCCAGTCTAATTTCAATTTATGAATTAAATATTTTCTTGCACACAGCTTCAAATCATTCATGATCCCTCTCTTGATCACTAAAACCAGCAGCGCGGAGTAACTTTAAGCTTCAAAGAAGGGATAGCGAACAAAAATACTCTTAAAAACGGATAAGAATAAGTGGCTAAGTTGGAGAAAGAGCTGTAGAACAGACACGCCAATGCTGCGGACATTTTTTTCCTTCAGGAGCACGACAAGAAATATATTAGCACTGAATATTAAAATTAAAGATGCAGGAAAATCTTTCTTATAATATTTTGCGAGACGTGTGTCTAAATGTTGACAACTTTCATCTCAACAAAATATGCAAGACTTTGTTGTAACTTATTTCGTTATCAAAGTCTTTCACGTTTTTCTGAGATGAACATTCTTCAACGTTTCAGAAATTGTTTCGAAGTACTGTTCGACTACGTAAAATTAGTGATGGTAATTTTGGAACAGTTAAGGGGATGTGTAGGCAAAAATGCATACTTCTGAAAAATATTTTTTTTCTCCTAAACTATTCATTTTATGCTAATGAAATTTAGTATTGCAGTAGTAGAATTTTGCAAAAATATAGTGCCATATTCCGTCATTTTTTAAAAAGAAAATTTGAATACGTTTGAAAACTGTAGGGTAATATTTTTTTAACAAATTGAAATTTTGAATGTACTTTTTCTCAAAAACTACCCGCGTGATCAACTTGCAATTTTTAGTGAGTTATTACCAATAATATTTAAATAAATACATGGAGCCGTTTTGTGTTTGGGTGAACGGTTTCGAAGAAAAAAAAAATTTTAATTGAGTGAAAAAAGTTATTTCAAATTTTATTAAACATTTTATAACTTAGCAATTATTTTATAAAAATAAATATCCTTCCATTAAAGTTAATCTCATAGATTGATTTTAAATATAATGTTCCATCATCAATAGTTTCTGAGAAAAGTGCACCTTTGTTGAGAAAAATGCTATTTCCAGAAAATGAATTTTAAGAGTTATTCAGAAATTACTCCACCGAGAACCCGCGATATTCGTATTCTTGTGTCTCAAAGTGCTCGTCTGGTCTTCTCTTGGATTTTTGTTCATTCTCAATGCAAACTGGGACATTGTTTACACCACTATCCGGGATAACTATTCGATGGTCATCAATAGTTCAACAGAAAGATGCCAGGAGAAAAGCCTAGATTTTTTTATCACATTAATCCCCCCTGAATTGCTATCATTAAATGTCAGAGTGACATCAAAAGCAGCTACTCTTACTATTTCAAATGATGCAAATTTGTTTTTGGGTATCTTATCTATACTAGTTTATTGAAGCTTTCATTGTTATTTGGATCTTACCATGGCAACACTTTTTGAGAAGAATCTTATCAATAAGTGTTCTGAAGACTGGCTTTCATGTCTCTGAACATTCATATAGCTAGTGGAATATTGGATTAATGGTCGTAATTCTTACCTAAAACCTTCAGTTTTTTTATTTTTACGCCAACTCTATCAATACAACCAGTGCACTGGTTTCTCATTGATGGACATGGTATGAAAATATGATGCTCATCACATCATTTCTGTCACATCTGATGAATTATTTCTTCTGTTGCAAAATTAAGAGCTCTATTCTTCTTCACTTTCGTGAAAACACGTGTTCATCACGCCCTTATTGGTCACCAGCGAAAGAAATGAAGTGACAGGAAATATCGAAGAGAAAGTCACAAATTGCCCTCCAGAAAAGCCGTAAAAATCATTCAAATCTCGCCACAACTATACCCAAAAGCCTGCTAAAACTATCAATTTGCAAACGGGAAAAAGCCATATCATCGTCCTTTGAAGAAAAACGCCTACAAGAAGCAGAGAGAAAAATGTTGGAACCCACAAAGGGGGCGTGGCAACTCCACACGGTGGCGCGGTCTTTTAAATTTTAAAGGTACTTCCTGGTGTCAGAAAAAGGTGAAAATTTGGGAAAATACTCCCAAGATTCCAAATTAATTTACTACATAAAAAACAGAAAATCGAATTTTTTGTCAATTTCCCCTCCACATCCCCTTAAAAGTACATATATGTACGTACAGTACGCTACGAACAAATGACTAACATTAAAAGTTATTGTGCGTACGAAAGTCACACACATTACACTATTAACTTAGGGGACAATAAAATATCTACAATTAACCTTTTATGAAACTAAGATTTATATTTATAAAGTTTCATTGTATCGGGTACTCAATTTTCTATTTAATAATAACCATTCTTTTGAGCTCTCAAAAAAATTGATTTATTGATTAGTGATTACGGTCAACTGCTAAGGTGATTACTCCCGTAAGTGAGGTACATGATTTTAATTATGGGAAGTGACAGTGATCTTCCGTCGCTTGATAACGAGATCCGGCGCCAACCTACTTCGACTTACGGGGTTTTCCGCAACAAGGTATCTCCCACCAG
Source organism: Acheta domesticus (assembly GCA_031308135.1). NCBI lineage: Eukaryota > Metazoa > Arthropoda > Insecta > Orthoptera > Gryllidae > Acheta > Acheta domesticus. The sequence goes on along the minus strand of JAHLJT010009436.1, from coordinate 3,469,189 downwards.
CGGGGCCTCAAGGTTCAGCCTCAGGCCTCAGCCAACAAGGTATCTCCCACCGCCGCAGCCTGGACAAGCTCTAAGATCCCAACTGGTCTCCCAAGTGTGATATTGTAGTGAATGTATGTGTTTGTAAAAGTAAGGAGTGGCGATAGGCCAAGAAAATTGAAGGAAATATCGAACGCCGTCCGTGGCCCGTTTGTTAGGTAACTGCTCCAGCATTTGCCTCGTGTATCTTAGGCACCATGCCTTAGTAACCATGGAAAACTACCGATCAGAGCAGCCGTTCGCTAGAATTCTCCTCCTGTCAGCGGCTGAAAATAAATATATCAGAGAGAAGTGAAGACGTGGTGCAGCAATCGGCGCTGAGAGAAACTCATTCGATAAAAGACAAAGAGGATAGAAGTACGAGTGGAGAGGAAAATCTGAGGGGTTGCGGTGAGGGGAAGGACAGAAGAACAAGTTCGGAAAACATTTCAGGGGGCATTTTTCAAACATTAAAGGAAACAATTTTAAAATTGATTTTTTCTTTTCATTTCTATTGTACTTGTAAATTACTTTGAACTAGTGAGAACCCATGCGATTAAATCGCACGGTTAGTCAAATAACCAAATTGTTTTCTGCTTAAATTCATTTTTTGTATTCCAGCATTATAAACGACCTAACCTAATTAAGATCACTAACCTCTCATATTTCAAGATTTCTATTCAATGTAGAAAATCACGTTCACGTGCTTACACAACCTACACTAAATTGAAACAAACAAAAATGCTTGAGATTGCAACATTCACTTGTTTCTCGCCACCGTCCGAGTGTAATTTTCTTCCGATAGATCGTGCGGCAATCAGATATTACTGATCCCGAATTACTACTTTTTTTTAATATTTAGGTATTTTTAACGCCCTTTTTCAATACGAATGTCCCATGTGCAGGTGAAAAGAAACACGATTTTTCAATCCATTGCTTCTTTATACAGATCGGTTTCGTATGTCGCCCAATTTATTGAAAAGACCAAACAGCCCTTTGAGAAATAATATATAAGATTTAAATATTTTATTTATAAGCGACTTGAAAATAAAACTTCTAAATGATAATACTTTTCTATAGAAATAGTTTGAATTGGGGTTTCTTTACTATAGAGCACATTTTTCTTTGCTTTATGTTTTATTAATTTGTTTCTTAATTAAATATTTTAAATATGTGACAGTTTTGTAATTAAAATTTTTGTGTTTGTAAATATTTAACTTAATTTTTTTCCGTTTGAATAATTTTTATTTTTAAACAACTTCAAAATAAAACATCTAATATTTCTATAAATCTTTCTGCAAGTACTACTTTTTTATAGATATTGTCTGAATTTATGTTCAGCGGCAAAGTTTATAATACAACAGTTAAATTCATATACGATTGGTTTTTCTTTAAATAAATTGACAAAAAGGGGATTTGTCTGCGTATTATTATTTGTTTACAAATATTTTGTCCCGTTACATTTTAAATTCAATACGTCCCCTCTGGGGACCCTCTGAGCAAGGGGGCGTGCGGGGTGCGGGGCGGTGGTGAGTTCACCGGAGCGGGTGGAGGGTAGTGGCTCGGTCAAGTGCTGTCTTCTCCAGCCGCTGGCAACTGTCGCATGCGACTACGCCGCGTCACCTGCAGCCCGCGCCGATGACACCTGCAACTCGCTCGGTCCTTCCCGTGGGGAGAGCACGTGCGTTTTTTTTTCTACGTTTGATGGAAAATTGCTCATTCATAAACACATAGCACTCATCAATTACTTAACTTTTTTATTCAATGTTTTTTTTCATTTATTTAAGAACACTAATATTTTTTGTTAATTATTTGTTTTATGTGTGCAGGTAGAGTGATAGGGTCGAAAATTAATAGGTTTAAAATCTAGTAATGGTTGTGTGGTGGAAAAGTTCTATATCACATGGTATAACTCATTTCTTTCTCGGATATTCGGAAAAGAGCTTTAGAAACTTCCCGCGAAATGTTTATTTCTCTATTATTCGTATTTATTTTTATTTCAGAACTGAAATTCTGGAAGTTGTAGGTGAACCGAATACTAATGAATTCTGGCCCAGGAAACATTCAAATAATTATTTCCTGGGAAAAACCGAAAACCATGAAAGAGGTCGATTTGAATTAAAAAATGCCAAACTTTGACAGTGTTATTCCAGCTCTTCTAATTCTACTTATACGGATTGAATTACCATTCAATGTGTTACAGCTTACGACACATCTAAGTTCATTCAAAGCTCCAAGAATGAGGCCACCCGCCATTAAAAAATTACGCAGTGTTGCGTTTTGAAATAGCAACCATTTGGATATTCTTAGTACACAAACAACATTTGTTCTGAAAATATACTTTATTAGGTTATTATATTATCAGCTTATTGCAGCATTGATTGATTGTTGGTGATTCCGGGCGCGACAAGTAGTGAGATCATTCGTCTCGTAAGTGTAGTGTATGTTTTCATCGGGGGGAGGTAGTGGTGATCTCCGCTGAACGGCGAGATCCGGCGCCGACCTACCGTCCACTAGCGGGGTTTTCCCCTGAACTAGGTATCTCCCACCAGCGGGGCACCGCCCCAGACGGGACAAGCTGTAATCTCCCGGCCGGTCTCCCGGCATGTGTGGTAGTGCTGTGCATATTAGTGTGTGTGTGTGTGTGTGTGTGTGTGTGTGTGTGGTGTGTGTGGTAAGAGGAGAGGATAGGACAAGTGAGAGAAAGGAAAGATCGCGCGCGGTCCGTGGCCCGTTTGTTAGGGTACTGCTTCGGCATGCACCTGGTGTTGATCGGAGAAACCACGGAAAACTACAGATCAGAGCAGCCGGCCGCTAGAATTCTCCTCCAGACAGCGACTGAATTGGACCTGGCTGACAAGTTAGTGTCGAAAACCCTGCCGCCGTCGGGACTCGAACATAAGACCTCCCGGTCGGAGGCACTGTAGTGACATTAGTTGATGCGCTGAGCCACCTCCCTCGATATTGCAGTATTCCTAGGAACTGTTTTTGTTTTTTTTTCGTATTATATTCAATATTTTCCGTGCTATAGGAAGGTGTTTTAATTGCTGATCTTGAGCAGTGTCTGCTACTTGTTTGAAAATCCCATTGTGCGGTTGTGTTCAGCAGCGTTTCCGCTGCAGCCAGCAGTCGTCATCTTTATTGTTGGTTCTATTCTATTAACGAAAAATCTCATCTTCTCAGATCTACCGCGGATAATAACATAAATAATTACGATAAGAACAAGGTAGGCCACACACCATAAATTAGCTTCCGATGGAGTAAACTTGTTCAGAATGAAACGACACCTCGGGGCGCGAGGGGCACGCGAAGCACGGGGGGGACACGCGCGGAAGGGAGGGCCACGCGAACGAGACGGGGGCGTGATTGCGCCGGCGGCCGCGCGGTGCGCCCTAATCGCATTTGCGCGGCTCTCGCGAGCGGTCGCGCCGAGCGGGGGCGGGGAGGGCGGGCGGACGTGTCGCGGCCAGTCCGCGGGCCCGTCTATCGCCCGGCGCATGATGGCCCTCCTTCCCCCCACCCCCACCCCCGCCTCCCCGTCGTCTCCGCCCCCGCCCCGCCCCGCCGCGCCGCCTGGCTTCTGCCCGTCTCCCGACGGCGGCGGCGGCGGCGGCGGCGGTGGCGCGCGAACCGCCTTCGAACTCGATTAGGGCGACGCTGCGCTCCATTATTTATCCGGCGCGGCGGCGGCGGCGGGGGCGGGCTGCGGGGGCGGCGTGGCGCCTGGGGAGCGCCGCGGTGGCGCGCTCTGGCTTCGGAGAGCGCTTGTTTGGCGGAAGGCGTCCGCGGGCGGGGGCGAGGAGGGGGCGCGGCGTCTGGAGGGCTCGCGCGCAGGTCGGTTGCTCCCTCGGGGAGAGGGGGAGAGGGGTGGGGGAGGGGGTGGCAATCAGCCGATGCCCCCGCGTGCGGCGTCAAGTGGGGCGGCTGCGATGGATTAAAGACTCGGGCAACGGAGCTGTGACACCGCCCCCCCTCCCCGCCGCCAGGCAGCTAAGCGGCCTGCAACGCGCGGGAAAGGCTGGCTGGCGCCTTAAAGAGGCGGATTTGGCAGTGAGGGACGACATTCTCCTCTTCAGACAAACAATGGGAATTCGTTCGATTTAAAAGATAATTCAGAAAAATGGGAAACTAGTTGGCACAACACAAATTAAATATCGAATTAAATGTATTCATAATAGGCACCCATTTTATCAACGATTCATCAATATAATTTTCTCTTGAAAGTCGTATAATTGATATCTACGAGTACTACTAAAAATTCTTTTTGTTGCTTCATGAATGAAAACATATGCAATGTAAAATATTTATTGTTAACAGAGGAGACCAAATGATTGTCTTTTTTTATAATTTTGTCTTACTGTGGTATCCTTATCTTTTAACGACAAGCAAAACAATAAGCATTTTTAGTTTACATGTTTATTGAAAACACGTCCCCCGACCCAATTGGCTGCATCTTCAGATCCACTGGAATTACAAATGTTTTCTTCTCAAATACAATACAATGAATACAGCTATCAAGCGAAATATTATAAACATGTGATGCAACAGAAAACTCAAATGGTATGAAATACATTCAAAATCTATAAGAACGAAGTACAAATCTTACCTGAGACTAATAAAGGTACTCCAAAAACCAAATCAAAAATATTTAAAAACATTAGAGCACAAAAAATAAAATAAAATAAAATAACGTAATGGATGAGATTTATCTATCCATTGGGTCTCAACCAACACATCGAAAGAATGGTGTAGGGGTGAGTGAAGGAAGGGGGGAATTCATCTCGGAAAGCAAGGAACAAACAAACAGTTAAAGAAGCAACAGAAAAATAGATTAAATTATTCTTTGGAAAGTAATTTAATTTTGGCCAAAGCATTATCATATGCGTTAGTGAATATATTAGATTCAACATTATTCAACATTACTCTCGACTGTCTGACAAATTTCAATATTTAAAGTCTCAGAAATTAAACGATGGCATTTTCTTGGTTCTACTTCTAAGATGGAAGGTCTTTGAAAATCAAAATTGTGTGTTATTGAGCCTGTGGCGGGAAATCGAATTTATTTTTTCTATCGAAGCTGTAATGTTATTTTTATGTTCTTTTGATTGTCGTTAAAAGATAAGCATACCGTAGTAAGAATAAATTATAAAATATTTATTGTATTTGCACCTGCAAAGGAGCAAAGAAAGGAAAAGTTCAGCCAATCGTGGTGTAAACACACATCACATCTGTTGTGGATTCAGTCTTTTGTGTCCTGGGAAGAAATTGTGACAACCACGCATCTAACATCCATTAGCAGAGACAGCCAGCTCTGCCGTCCACTGGCGTAGGAGAAGCGGCGCCGTGCAGAGCGTTGCATGCAGCCACGGAATGGGGTAGAGATTAAGGATGCGACATCAATGTCGATGTTTTCAAAACATCCATGTTTCTATAAAATATCGATGTGTTAAGCGTCGATGAAGGGCAGGGGCAGGCGGGTCGGGAAGGGGTGGAGAAGTGAGGCGGGTCGGAGCGAGGCGGGATCGGGTGAGCGGGACGGGTGGGCATTGGACGGAGGAGGGGGGAGAGGAGGAGAGTGGCCGGTCGGTGCTTAATTGATTGATTGATTGATTCGTGTTTCCGGGCGCGTCAACTACTTTGGTCTTTAGTCCCGTAAGTGTAGTGCGTGTTTTTCTCGGGAGGTGGCGATGATCTTTTCCCCGCTGGATGGCGACATCTGGCACCGACCTATCGTCGACTACCGGGGTTTCCCTCAACCAGGTATCTCCCATCAACGGGGCATCGCCCCAGCCGGGACAAGCTGTAAGCTCCTGATCGGTCTCCCGGCATGTGTGATAGTGTAGTGCATGTTTGTGTAACTGTGTGTGTAAGAGGACAGGAAAGACCAAGGAAGAGGAAGGAAAGATCGCGCGCGGTCCGTGGCCCGTTTGTTAGGGTACTGCTCTAGCATTCACCTGGTGTTGATCGGAGAAACCACGGAAAACTACCGATCAGAGCAGCCGGCCACTAGAATTCTCCTCCAGAAAGCGACTGAATTCGACCTAGCTGACAAGCTAGTGTCGAACATCCTGCCGCCGTCGGGACTCGAACCTAGGATCTCCCGGTCAGAGGGACTGCAGTGACATCAGGTTGATGCACTGAGCCATCTCTGCCGGTGGGAGAGGAGGAGAGTGGCGTAGCGGGGTGGGCAAGTGTGGGGAGGCGCATGTGAGGAGTCGCCTTTGGCCCCGGGTAATGGGGTTGCTTGAGGTGGGCGCGCCCTTGGCAGGGGGGGGGAGGGCGAGGGTTGAACGCGAGGGCTTGAAGGGGTCAAGGGCGGCACCTCTGTGGCCGGCAGGAAGGCCCGGCCTCCTCGGAAAAGGGAATCCTCGCATTATGCCACGCCACTTCCCGGAGGTCAAGCCCCTTCATTGTTTCGGGCAACGCACAAGTTGTCAAAGACAATTTTACAAATTATCCTTTTAATGATTTGTCTACAGTTGGGAGAGGATGATTAAATTTTATACAGAATTCACTGAAAATGTGACCAAAGTGTGTGTGTGTCTACATACATATATATATTACCTTAGTAGATTAAAGATTTTGAATATTAATAGTAAGGGGTCATCCATAAATTACGAAACGCTAAGGGGGAGGGAGTCTGAGGCAGCATTACGCTGCGTTACATAGAGATAGGGAAGTGCGTTACCAGGGGGATGGGTTATTGAAAATACTCGAAATTTGCGTTACGTAATTTATGGGATGCCCCTAAGCAGAACTGAGCATTAAAAATATTAATCAGTAAATTCTCTCTTAAATAAGTGAATGGAGCACTTAGGGTTCCATTATTTGGCGCAAAAATCAATATTTTTCGATAAAATAACGATTCAAATTATTTAAGACGGTTACGTTTTTATTATAAACACACTCTAAAATATTGTAAAATTTTTTTACACAGATATTAACTTACACACTTTACACAGATATAATTAACTTAGCACAACGTTTCGAAAAGTGCCTCGTCATCTTCGGGTACGCGTAATTTAATTTCATAAAAAATAAATTATTGACAACACTAGCTTGTAATTGCCTTTGTCATTTACACATTTTTAAGTTTGAGAAACACTGTAGTTTTTGATGTAATGAATTACAAGATGTTGCAGACAACTCCTTCACGTAATCTCGAAAGTGAGTGGAGTCATTGAAAAACTAAATTAGATGGAAGCGTTTAGTAATAGACAATGTGATGAACTTATACCACAACCATTATAACAGATTCATCATAATAATATTATCAAAATCATTATGACAAAGCAATTCATTACAAGAAGCTGTCTGAATATTTTAAGTCTAAATTTAATGTCCGTAGTAATCGCAAAGTCATTGTAGATGTCTCAGCAGTGATCTTTAACTTGACGAAACAACTGCTTAGAAATGGCAAATCAATCTTCATCTGATATTGGAACATTCTTTCTCGTATTATTGCTAACTGTTACATAATATAATTTTGCATATTGTATCCTTCTAACACTTGTCATCACATGCCACTAGTGGGGCTGGAGCAAAATCAGCACATACGTTCTCGCATTATTTGTAACTGCTATGGACTTTTATAATACCACACAAACCTGCAAAAGCGTTTCCAAATTTCAAAACATTATTATCTCTGATATGATTCGAAATCAGGTTCCTTCCACAAACACGCTACTTACGTGACTCCCTACACCTCCAGCTTCAAGGCTGAACGCAACCTTCCCGACGCTTAAAACCAAGTGGTACTAAAAGAGCACAGTTTTTTGGCGTTATTTCTAACTTGTTCAATTTGTATTTCAACTAAAATAAGACCTAAGACAGTTTCAAACGCCTTTTCCTTTATCTAAGGACAAAATTAAAGAAAAACTTTTGAACCATTATTGCGTTTTTTATAAGTTGCATGAATAAAATTATTGAAGGTGTAAAAATGTTTTGAAAAATATTGAACTTTTTTGCAATTTTCTTAATTTGAGAGGTTTACTGAAAACTGACTCCTAAAAAGTGTATTTCCGTCAAAACTACGTCAATTATTCGTAGCATTACATAACATTATACTACGTGTACCAGAAAATGTAAGGGGATAAATTTCGATGTCCCCTACATGACACATGAGAGTAACTAAAAGTGATAAAAAAAATAATGAACGTATGTAAAGTGAAATAATTAACGTATGTAATGAATGTATGTAAATGTGATAAGTAAAGTAAGGAATGACAAACCATATTGACGCTAGAAAAACTATGTAAATTATTGACACATGTGTATGCCTCATGCGTTCATGTCTATTTTCGAATTGAAATTACGAACCGTTTAAAGTCAAAATTGAAATTTCGAAAAGAAAAGAATGAAAACACCATCTTGAAAATCATTTGACCAAGATTCTTGAAATTGTTAAAAAGCACGGAAGAAATTATAATTTAGATCAATGACATAATTGTTTTCGTGATAGACGAAGAAAGAATTGAAAATAATTCGGAATGTAAAAAAACTACACTACTACATTGATTTAAGTGTTGTTATTTTTATTTTGTATTATTTATAATTACAACATTATCAAAATTATCATCCTCACGTAATAGATCGATTTTTATATTTGATAGACAGTCTGGCACAATCCAATTCTAATACACATTTCCTCATTGCGAGATATATTTATCATCACTCATAGTTATTCTATGGTCGTATTTACTAAAATATTAAACAATAACTTATTCTTCGCATGGAGATTAATTCCAACAAGCATTGATGCTTACATTGTTTCTAATTATGGTTAGCATTTAATTATAAAATATTATGTCGTAATCACTGAATTTTAACAACTCCGAAAATACTTAGGTCATATTAGCAAAATAGTAGTTTAAGTAATAAGGGCGCGAAGGAGGCGATTCGCTCGACGAGTTTGTTAAAGAGAAAGTCGACAAAGAGACGAGTGCGGGAATCCCCTCCCGCCAGTGTTGCGTATTCTATTTTTAACGCGCCATGAGCGAAACGCAACGCGTCAAGTAAAGAAATATAAATGAAATATCAAATAACTAGAAATACCTTGTACAAAAGTAAATGTATTGCAGTGTCGTAACACTATTCTTTGTAAATAACTCACAAAGATGTCAAGACGAAAGACAATTGCGAATGGTTACAAATGTTTCGCACACTATGAAAAAATTAGCTGTTTCACTCACGGAAAACAAGTAGGAGAAACCGCGTTGTGCGCACGGCGTTTTAGCACACGCTTCGCGATGTTTCGCACACTGTGAAAAAAATTAGCTGTTTCGCACACGGAAAACAAGCACGAGAAACCGCGTTGTGCGCAAGGCGTGTTTAATTAGTATATTCTTCAACGAGTCTAAAATTATAGCTATTATTCACGAGTTGATGTTTACGACACGAGCAACGTAGGAGCAAGTGTCGGAATTTCTGCGAGTGAATAATAGCCATTCTACGCGAGTAGAAGACTACACTTTCTCTACGACTTTTAAATTGATATTTTAAAAGTACTAAATGGGAGCCTTAACCTTACAGAACGGCTACAGAGCACTGAATGTTCTCTGACCTTAATAAACATCATCTCGTATACTGTTACGTGGTTCACCTGTCTTACGACAGTTGCAACCTGCCGCGGCAGAGCACGCAACGCCTCTGTAGGCGACTGCAAAAAGGCTCTGTTGTCTATAATGTAGTAGGACGAATGTGACTGGTCGACAAAATAATATTCTGGCACGGTTTATAGAATCGGTATCATTACTGCATCCGAAAACGTGCAGAAATGTATACATTCCGCAGCAGTGGTCGAGAAAATAATTCAAAGGTCGCTTTCTTAGCAGAAGCTGAACGGGAAGCGCATTCGCGAGAGAGTGAACCGCCCAATGGTATTCCTGTTGCAGGGCGCGTCTTTCCGCGGGCGCGCGTGAGGGACGCGGGTGGGCGTGGCCGGGGGCCTTTTCAATTCCGCTGCAGCGCGCGTCCGCCGCCACCTGGCGCCGCAGGTGCTCCGCCGCCCGCGGCTGCGTGCGCGCGCGAGGGGTGGATGAGGGACGCACAGGGGCGGAGATGGAAGGGGCAGGTTGATGAGGGTATGGCTGGGGCAGGTGGGGTGGAGGATGGAGGAACTCATAAAAGGAGGATGAGCTGGAGCAGGATGAAGTTGGATGGGGGTGTTGAAAGTGAAGGGAATTTATCTATTTATTTATCTATTTATTTATCTATTTATTTATCTATTTATTTATCTATTTATCTATCTATTTATTTATCTATCTATTTATTTATATATTTATCTATTTATCTTTTATCTATTTTTTATCTATTTATTATTTTTTATTTATCTATTTATTTTTTATCTATTTATTTATTTATCGTATGGGATTGTTAGCGGGGAGATTGCCCTTAAGCAGTTGTTCCGTAGGCGAGTTTTTCGACCCCGGGTTTCTTCAGAAGCCTACCCCCGACGCGACGCGGGTCTGGGGGCCATCATCGCGCAGGCGCATTTCGCGGGCGGTCCCCTAAATGCGCCTGTGATCTGACTCTCACTTGCGCCACGGCAGGATGTCGCCGGAGACATTTAATGTCGCCGGGCATACCGCCAGGAGTCTTGTAAATGGCACAAATGGCATTTCTACTGTGGATTTCCCGTCCTTCGAAAATCTGGGCACCTTGGCCGGGATGAAAGCCTCGCAGTGAGGGTTCAGAGTCTGGACCCGCGTTGGTGGTAGGTTGCGACGCCTGGGTCGAAAATCTCGGATGCGGAACAACTCCATGCTCAATAATCAATACTCAATAATCCCGTACGATAAATAAATAAATAAATAAATAGATAAATAAATAAATGGGAGAAAGCTAGCCCCTCAACCACCGAGCCCCCCACCAGTGGGGGGGGGGATAGAAGGAATAGATGACCGATGTGGAAAGCCTCGAGCTGCGGATAGGCAACGTGTGGAGTGGAAAGTCAAGCGACACGATGTTGAGAGAAGTGGAGTGGCACGTGCGGGGCGGTGAGAGGAGTATTCTGATTGGGAGGCCGTTCGGTATAATGTGACGCGGGAATGGCAGTGGCATATAGAACAGAGGATGGACTGGGGCGACAGAGGCGAGAAGTATCAACAGCTCAGTACAAGAAATCAACATACAATACATGTACGTTACTTTACAAAGCATTGCCAGATGACATAAAACAATTAAAGTCGGTATACAAATTTAAGTTAAAAGTAAAATATTTTCTGCTGCAAAACTGTTTCTATACAATTAGAGACTATACTGATCGTGAAAAAGAAAAATAATATTTAATGTAACAAAACAAAGATATATAATGAATTAGTTTATGTTTGCATTGTATACATTTAAAAAAATATTTAATACGCCTGTAACAAGTAATGTACTTCAGCTTCCGGGTCAATGACCCCCATCTCGATCAGGTTTTTGTCCAGTTTCCCTGATCCATTGAGCAAATGCTGAGATGGCCCCTTGTTTTGCTTCTGGACGTAAATGTAGCTTCACTATGCGCACGTTTTGTTGAGCACTCCTTTTGCTTGTAGTTCATTTACAGTTGAAATTGATTTTCTATAACTCGCGAAAAAACATTTTTCAAATATCTTTATTTTTCTAAAATAATTATTTTCTAAATTAATCTATTCGTTTTCGTTTTTGTTTTTTTTAAATAAAATTTTGGCCCTCAAGAAAATGTGCGCAGATAAATTTCTTTCCCCACACGTCATATACAGTTTTTACTGTTTTTTTGACAAAATAAATAAAAAAAGAAGACTGTTTGTTCTGGAGAGGCGAGAGGCGAATATTATACCTGAGTCTGCGGCAGGTCGATGCAAGATGGAAGTTGTGGGCATGGCGGGAACAGTAGAAAACGGTACATGCGCAGGGGCGGGGAAGCGGAGACCGGCAGGGAAGGTGGGGAAGAGACCGGACTTCAGCTGGTAGGCTGAGGCGAGTAGTAGCACCGAGAAGCGGGGATGGGTGAGGTGGGACTTAGGACGCCGGTAGATTCGAGATGGTCGTTGTCGGTGACGGAGAATAGTAAGACGGTGAGCAAGGTGGCAAAAGGCGAGTTGGAAGAGGCGAGCAAGGGTGGAGCGTGACTAGGAGGCTGTAATGGAACAATTCTGGTTGACACAGGGAGGGGCGAGGCGGGAAAATCATAGGTGCAAAGTGGAGGGTCGGGGAGAGGAGAGCGGGAGTCTCGCGGCGGGGAAGACGCAGAGACTACGGAGGCGGAGAGGTGCAAGATGGAAATTGGTGAGACGGTTAGGGGGGAGTGGGCTTGGGCAGAATATTCTTGGTTGATGGTGTGGAGGGTGGTCTGGGAAGGCGTGGGGTGGTGAGGCGCGGAAGTGACAGGTGGGAGCGTGGGGGAAAGGGGTGATCGGAGGCAGGGAGGGGCGTCGGTGTAATGGGGAGAGTGTTGCTTAGAGATGGAGCGGTTAACGGCAGTCTGTGGCGGGGAGGAGCAGAGAGGTGCATGTAGGGCAAGATGGGGAGGGGCGGGGAGGCGGAGGTACGGCGGAGGGAAGGCGTGGGTAGGTTGTAAACGGGAAGGTGGGAAGAGGCAGGGAGTAGCGTGGAGGGGAAGTTGGGAGGGGTGGGAAGGAGAAGGAGGGGAAGGTGGGAAGGGGCGGCGAGGAGTGTGAAGGGAAAGGTCGGGAGAGGCAGAGAGGGGCATGGAGTGCAAGTTGGGAGAGGCAGGGAGAAGCATGGAGGGGGAAAGTGGGGAGGGGCGTGGAGGAGCGTGAAGGGGAAGGTGGGGAGGGGTGGGATGGAACGTGGAGGGAAAGATGGGGAGAGGTGGGGAGGAATGTTGAGGGGTCGGTCGGCAGGGGCGGGGGTGAGCATGGAAGTGAAGGTGAGGAGAGGCGGGAAGGAGAATGGAGGGGAAGATGAGAGTGGCAGGGAGAGGCGGGCGGGTAGGGGCATGGAGGGGAAGGTTGGGAGGGGCGGGAATGAACATGGAGGGGATGATTGGAAGGAGCCGGGAGGGAGGGGGAGTGTCGGGGAGGGGAGGGGAGGAGGGCGGGGAGGGGAGGAGGGCGGGGAGGGAAAGGTGAGGAGGAGCAAGGTGGGGAGGGCGCAAATGTGGAAGTGAGGATGTCCGGGAGGGGAGGGGCGGGACATGGAGGGAATGGTCGGAAGGGGCGGGGAGGGAGGGGGAGGAGTGTCGGGGAGGGGATGAGAGGGTAGGAGGGCGGGGAGGCAAAGGTGAGGAGGAGCGAGGAGGGGAAGGTGAGGAGGGGGGGGAGCCCGGCGTGCGCGGGGCACGGGCGCTCCTGGAGCGCGCCGTGCATCGGGATGAAGGGCGCCCCCTGCGGTAATGGGATCGGAAAGCGCCCTCCCCAGGGCCGCGAGGGGAGGGGCGAGGGGGGCCGCCGGCGCACGTCAGAGAGCGCCGAAATATTACACGGCCATCTTGCGCGCGACGTGAAAGGCAAGCCGCGGCGCTCGGACAGCTCGGCGCCGCCAACGCAATTTTTTGTCGGGGAGTTGCAACAAACTTTCCCCTCGACGATCCGGTGGCCGAGACCAGTACCAAAGCGATCTCAGGCAGAAGGATCGCGGGTTCGAGTCCTGCTTCGGGCATGTTTGTGTTTGTGTTCGTCCTTTCACTACCCCATCATCCCATATCATTTCATCTAGTTCAGTTACCCGTAACGTTATAACCAATAGTGGTCGCTAATGACCTACATGTTAATGCGACCTTAAATAACACAAAATGAAAAAAACTTCCTCCTCAACTGAAAACGACGATAGATGTACCTCGAGAGCCAATGCCTTCGAGCCAAAGTGGAACACTCTTATTTAAAGAATGAAGTTATAGTAACTACATATAAAAATGAATTATTAATTGTGAAAAAAACTATTAATTCGCATTCAATCTATTTTTTAATACATACGTAAGCTATTTTCGACATTTTCCACAAAAAAATGAATAACCTAAATAGTATACTGTAAAATAGTCATATTGGGTTACACAACACGATTGTTGTCACATTGTGTTGTCACAGAGCTGACGGAGTTTTAACTAGTGTAACACTAGATTCTTTTTTTATTCAACGAATATTCAGAAATTTATTTCAAATGTGAAATAATAAGCAAGTATTATAAATGGGAATAACAATAACAAATGAAATTAAATGAAGAAATCCACCCATTGGTACTTGTATTGGGATTCTTTTAAAATCTATAATAAAAAGATCATTAAAACATTATTACATTTTAAAGGTTACGAGGATTAAATATATGTTAGAGTGAAATAAGAAAACATGGTTAGATAAATGTTAATTTTTGAAACGGACGGGAAGATGAAGGGTGGAAATAATATTACCTCGAGAAATTTCTTGGCTATTGTCAAGTAGGTTTAGAGCTAGATGATTGCGATGCATTTCCTGACATTGGTGATATTTTGAACTTATTTCTTGAATCTTTCCTTGAACTGCTGCTATATTGAGGTCTCGGTGTATTGCAACATTTGTTATGAACCAGGGTGCAAATGAAGTTATTCTTAAAAGTTTTGATTGAAATATTCATAGAATTGACAAATTAATTTTGCCGGCTGTGCCCCAGATGTCAATTTCGTTTGTCCATGTAGGAACTAGAAGGATTTTATAAATCAATAATTTATTTTCAAGGGATAATTTTGATTTTTGTCCAATAAGACAAAAGTATTTTCTTAGTTGTAACTGTAACTGTTTTTTGTTTGTAAATTGTTTTTCCACGTGAGACGGCTGTCCATACCTAAATATTTAATGCCCTCAATTTACGGAATTTTGTTTCAGTTGATCATAACAGATGGACAAGTTTCTTTGCAAAGAGTAAATTTATATGTGCTGATTTACTTACATTTATCTTGATTCTCCACTTGATGTACTATTCTTCAAGCGCAGTAAGGAGATCATGAATTTTTGTGATGCTTTTGTAGTGAAAAAATGTAGTTCGCGCTCCGATAGATGACAGGAGGCAACAGTATGTGTCATGTTCGAATAGCTAGCCGAGATTAAAGGAAACAGAAAACTAATACGGGAAATGTGCCATTCTGTAGCAGAACTAGTTTAATTTTTGATGGTGTATGGACAATAATTTAAACTTAACATACTGCATTTTAGTACAGTTTGAATGAACCAATGTCTTAAAAGTCGTACCCTGCACCCAGTTCTCTCCCCCCTTTAATGTTTGAAATGGTTCTAAACAAGCAAAGTATAGACACTCAGCTTAGGAGCTGTCGAATTTACCTTCGGTCTTTCTTCAAAATGAAATGAAATGAAATTAAATTAAATTTAAAATTAGATCTAGATCTTTGCTTAGAAACATAGCTTTTTGACAATTTTTTTTTGTTTTTCCTTTTTTTCTTTTAGTATAGTTCTTTTCTCTAATCTTCCTTGTAGCTGTAATCTATTTCCTTCTTTAAAGGTTGTGCGAGTTAAAAATGGCAGATTTCAAAGTCTTTACTCTCTTACAAGGTCCTACTTTAGGAAGAGGGCTGATTTCCAAAGAATTAACCGCAGATGTGGGTAACTCATCTTCTACAACAGAAACAGCAATATTGTCTTCTCTGTCATTAGCAGCTTGACCTATTGCTTTTGTACTGTTCCTACCCCACTTTCAGTTATGTTCCAAATGTCATTTGCATTAAAACCGTATTTTTCTAAAACAGTGGCTAAATTGTGAAAAAAATCTCAATATTGTTTTTATTGAAATTTGTTTTTACCATTCAAATTAGTAGCTTCAGGAACACGAAGAGAAATTTTAGTGTCGCTGCACATACTTCATCATCCAATCAACACTTGCAGAGTTCTTCGTTGTCCAATTTTTTGGCACTTGAATTTTGTTCTCTACAGCAAAATCATATTCTAATTTTCGTAGTTCCGAAGGATTTACGCCATAATAATTATTTTGGCCGATTGAGCAGCATTCAAGTTCCTCGACTAGAACACTGTTCAAGTTTTTGTTGAGGGGTGAATAGTTCTTGTGGAGTGAAGCTGTTTTTTATAATCATTTGAGGAACCCCTCATGCATCAGGCATAATCTTTTTTCATCTATATATATCTGCACAGAGACATTCAATTCACACTAAACATTTCAACAGTGTATCCTTAAACTACATCTTCCGTATTCGACTTTCAATATGGTTCTTTTGTAGTCTTTTAACGAAGGTTTCACACTTTCAGTTCACTTCTTGTAATTCCTCACTGCATTTCCTGAAATTAAAACTATTACTATCAAACAGTATCGGAGCATGTAGTGACACTATCACAAGGTGCCCCTTAGAACCTGTCACAACTAGACTTGAGAGACACTAATATGAATTTCCGTTTTTTTAATTTCAGGTTGTTTTGCATATTATAAAACAAAAAAAATCAAATTATAGCTTAAAAAGTATTTCTTTTACTGATACTGAGTATTTGAACATACCTCAGATTTATTGTTGCTAAGGTTGTCTGCAACAATCCGATAGATTTTTTCTTCACTACGTTTAAAACACAAAACGTTCGAAAATAAGCAAATCAAGCTATGGTTCCCGCAGCAACTCAAAGAGCAAACTGAGGAAAAGGTTTGAAAGTGCATGTAAACCATCACGAGCCGTGCTCTATTGGATCGGTCAGTAAACACGATGTCACAACTTCCCCCTCTCATAACTAGCCCCGGTCTCTCCTACAGCCCGATATGTAGAAACCGCTGAATATTTACAAATATGTGCAGCTGAATGTGTTTTAGTCTCTTTCAGGGCATTGTACTTGATAAATAAAAAATGGTTCAAGGGGAATATGCAAGATAAAATATGTAATCCATAATATTTGTGACTAATGTTGTTATACTGCGTATGTTAGAATTCATGCGCATAAAACATAAAAACATTACATTTTTCCTTAAAAATATTCTTAACTTATCGTCACAAGTATATCCTATTCGAAAATATAAACAAATGCTTAGTAAACATTTTTTACGTAACGAGTATCGTTGACCATGATCAATGAATTCGAATGATTCGATCAAACATTATTTTACGAGTCCTTGAGGAAGACAAGAACTCTTGAAATAACTTTCGGCAACTGAATTTTTGTGCTCCAATGTTTTATGAACAAGATTTGTAAATTCAAAATTCCGAATGCGCACTTTCAATTTTCCTATTACGGACAGGTTTTGGGCCAGATTATAATAGTGTTCGCCGTCACGACTCGAATCCTAGGATCATCCGATCGCAGACACAGCACAGCAGAGTGACATCAGTTGATGCCCTGTGCCAACTCAGTTGGTAGAAAATTCGTATTCCCGGAGTCCTTCAAAAGTGATCGACTACAGAGAATGCCCAGCCCGTGATGACATCCTCAACGCTGGAAACGCGAAGCGGATTCTACGCATCGGACAGTGCTGGAGTGCATACAGGGAAACCAATCGAACCGAATCCTCGCAATGTTAATTGAAAGGACCGCGCGTCCTGTCGGTGCGGCGCTTCGCAATGTTGAAACGCCCGTGCAAGGGTGTGGCGTCATACGAGTGTAATCAAAACACAGACGAGAGTGGGCTGTAAGAACAGTGAGTTTATTCAGAAACTAGACCGTTGTCACAAATCACAAATTTCACTGCTTACAATTAACTAACTAAATAGATCCCACTACTAGGAGAGATTTTAATCGAACGGCTACCACCCCGCTCTACATCTGAGACCTACTGCATGTCTCGCTCGTCACGACAATGAATTGCCGGCCCCTTGTCCACGGGCGCCACTCGCACAAACTTACGCACAACCGCACGCCAACGCTGCTGAGAAACACGAAGACGGAGGCATTGTTCTCGTGCCGTCATATAGGCCTTTTGCCGCCCCATTGCCTCCGCGCCATATCCGCGCTAGCCAGAAATTCCCAATGCGTCATCTTCTGCGCCGTTTGTTTAACTTCCTACCATCTGCCGAAGGTAGTCACGGTTTCAGCGCGCCACGACGCTACAAAGAGTGACAGCACGCCGACGCGTTCTCTACATTGCGACCAAGCGTAAAGTGCAGCGATGTACGGATACTATGTTATTAGGGGCTTTTTTAATAGTACATCATGAAACGACGATGTAATGATGGGTATTAATACACGAATATTGTAAACTTCACACGAGTGTAATAATTCCATAACATCGAGTTTTATACGGTACTTTTTCTACGTCTTTTAAAAGGTAAACTTTTATATTGAATCGTTTCGTGGCAGTTGACATGAAGGATTCAGCCAAGGCTACCTAGCAGACGGCTCCCTAACCTTACCCTTGCATGCTGATGCAGGGGGCTGTGGCTACCAGTCCGCCTGCGAGGGAGTACTGCGCTAGTCAAATAGGATCAACGTAAAATTACGATTCCATTTATTTTAAATAATAATCCATGAAAAAATTACTAATAATAAAATAAATAAAAACAGACAAACATGATATAATATCAAATGTAATTTTAATGTATATAATCGAACAACACATTAACTAGAACGATTCTGAATGATTAAGTGTCAATATTTCGCTTGTAAACTTCTGCGTGATTGGTCAATAATCTCTATAAAACTGAAGTCTGTATCGTAAGTGAATATCATCATGCAACTGGTTGCAGCCATCAAATGAGAACATTATACAATGGAGAAGAAAAAGTACCTTAATGTACATCACTTTTTGGCCTCTGAGCATGCGCAATTCAAACTGCACATGCGCAACTCGAACTGCGCATGCGCAGAAGCTCAAAACATTTTAATTTCACGCTGTACAAAGTGCCTCTATTTCCAAATGAACGTCGAGATTGCTGCAATACCTCGATTATTAAATGGCATTAAACAGAAAATAAGTTCTTAAAATTATTTACATTGCAATCGAGTAACGTGTGTGCGTTCGTCTGTCACTCACGGTTAGATTCTACGGTCCACCTTATGAAGAAAATGAGATATCATACGAAGCGTCTTGTTTCTTCTGGTGAGTAACCGTTCACTTTTTTGAGAACATTCTAAAACAAATATCGAGAAAATGGATTTGGGGGAGTCTTTTGCACCTAAAATGCATTTTGAGGAAGTTTTAATTCTTCAGAAGTCGCTAGAATTACTATTTTAATCGAGTCTTTTTCATTCTCCATATACAACAAGAGAGAAACATTTTTGTGTGCATTTTTCAATCTCTTTTGTACAAAGCCCTGCATATCTGTTTTATTTTAAAATATGACTAAAATGTTTAGTAAAATATGACTAAAATTATGAGAGATATACGATGCAGATAAATAATTATGAATGAACGAATGGCTTAGATGGGGTGCGTGGTGGTGCAAGAAGCAATTCACGACCCGAGCACATGGCAAAAACATCCGTGCTTTAAGCCAAACAAATCGGCAAACTTTGGTTTTGTGTGATTGTACCTGCTCCAAGGTTCTGCGCTATGAAGGCTGGCTTTTTTCGCGAACCAGACGTCTTTGGACCACGCGAACCTGAAACTGTACCCACCGATACGATATATTTTCCCGGGGTACGTGCACGCAACGTTTTGGGTGGATGGATTAGAATTTCTATGCTCAATCCATTTTCACATCCCAAGGTTCGTAACTCTGGGAGGATGATAAATGAAATGACAATGATAATGAGGATGAAGAATGAATAGATAATTCTGTAGTAAAAGGGGGTAAAAGTTCTTAAGTCAAAAATGTTAGTTTGGAGAAAACAAGGGTTAAATTTTTGAGCCACCGCTTGTTCCTTCGTTAAACGCTATTTCTTGATGTTTTTTTCTCGTTAAGGAGCCAACATTTGAATTCGGGCGTTTCACTAAAATAAAATATAGATACTTAACTTGTAGTTTCAGTACTTAACCCAATTTTGCCGAAAATTGACTTCAGAACTTTTACACCGTGACCACAGAATTACAAACACACAGAGGCACACAGGCAAGCATGTATGCCTCGGGCGGATTTGAACCCGCGATCCTTGAGGCACGAGGCAGCTGCGGCTCTTCAGCCTTAGCCACCTCGGCTGGCTATTTATTTTTCCAAATAAATCCGTATTTGTTGAGAAGTTCGAATTGCTGATACTCCAGTTATTTTGTGGGTCTGACTGCATTAAAAGCGAACTTGAATGAGCGCCTTGGCGCCGGAGCCCTCTGACACACTGTGCCTCGCTCGCGTCGCCTGCGCCGCTCGGTTACTTATTTAGGCGGCGCCGGGAGGCGGGGGCGGGGCCGGGGGCGGGGGCGGGGGCGGCAGCCGATGTCTTGCCTCCATTATTTTATTAGCGTGACAGTCACTCGCACCCTCCGCCGCGCGGGCCTCACGCAGTGATTGACGACCGACGAATCACTGCTCTTCTCCATCACGCGCTGTCTGCCAGGCGGCGGCGGCGGCGGGTGCCCCCGGGGAGCCCGCCCCCGGCCCCCTCGCGCCGTCCCGCCCCGTCCGCGGCCCCCTGGGGACCCGCCGCCGCCGCCGCCTCCGCCGTCGCGCACTCCGCGAGTGAGCCGTGTAGAAGTTTCACCGCGTCTACTCACGTCGCTTCGCGTTTCTTTGCGGAAAGCCATTTCGAATACATCGGAGAAACGTCAAGGATACGTTGCTCGCGAAAAATTACTCTTGCTCGTCAAATACAGATTCGACGACGCTGCCTTCGGGTGCGCGAGCTTGAATTTTTATGCGCACGTTTGCACGTTATGGGAGTTCACTTGTTCACGGTTTGAATCGCGAGTGCCCATATACCCATAGAATTTCATTGCTGCAATAAATTTCATAATTGTGAGTAAATGTGTGAATGTATACTCATTTTTCTGATCTATATTTCGAACCTTGAAAATATCTGAAGTCCATTTACCAAACCATTCCAGGAATTCAAGCAAGGACTTCTAAACGAAAAATTTGTACGTTCGCCAAAAAACTTTTAATAACAGAAATGGCTGTTCGTTTCCTCAGAAAAGGTATTTTTGTGGTAATATGAAAGCTTGCAGCCTCTGTGAACGCTGCCTTTTCGGCTGAAAAGTAATGAAGAAGTAGTGAAAAAAAAATTTCAGCATTGGCTTAAACTGAAATGACGCTGTACTGAGACCTGGGTAAATAAGGGCTTTTTATTGATATATAAGTATTGATTAATTTCCCCAGTCAATTCTCTTATATATCGTCTCTTCCAAAAACCTTCATATCTGTTCTCTTAACAAATCATCACAAGCAGTCGAGGTACATATTTGGTAAGTTCGAAGCAAATAGATAACTTTTAAAATAACCACAGACTGAATTCTGGTTGATTCGGTTTCAATTTGTAAACCATATTATCCAAGAAAAGTAATGAGAATGTTTTAGCTCATCTTTATTATCACAGCTAAACAAATTCTAGCTAGAATTTTATACTTTATTTTACCTCGTTTTTCGTTCGTTATTAATTTTCCTTTCTATCATATCTAGACTAGACGATTTAATTTCTTTATATTCGAACTGGCATTACGTAAACAACGAAGATGACTTCCAACTTTTCTGTTAAAAGTCAAAATTCTTCAAAATGATATTGAATGAAAATATACCAAATTCTTCCATTACGTTAACAATATTTATTCATCCCATAAAATATGTCTAGGTTCCCACTAATGAAACAAGTAGACGTCTATATTCTCCAATATGAAGACCACTTCTTAAGTAATTGAGTTGTCTTCCTTTTGTTGGAAACTTTCTCATACCCAATGGTGTTCACTACACCCCTTTAGGCGAATCCAAAACACAAACAGCAAAAATATAGAAAGATATCCAGGTAGAGACTGGAACCCTCGACTCCGGAAAACAGATGAATAGGCATGTGCTAGAGCGTGTTATAGCTATGGTGGCCATCAAGATCCTGTTCAAAGTAAATAACCATTTACGTTGTGCTGTCTTTGTGTCTTTATGTCACGTGCTGTCACGATCTGTCTTTACGTCACGTGCTGTCTTTATGTCACGATTCCCGCGGGGGGGGTATTGTGACCACGTAGACGGGCACGATCTCTGATGAAGAATCTTAGACGATCACCCGTACCCTAAGTCTTGCGGTCCCACTCATGTCGTTAGCCTAACGGGTAGGTAGCGAGCAGGCGATGCTAAGCTCCTGGTTGTCGGTACAACCCGGCAACCCACCACCCTGGCGCGTCGACCTTAAGGCAAGATTGGGTGAAGGAGACCCGCAAGGGTGCTCTGGATTCCAGAATAGAAGTCGGGCGCTTAACTGACCATCCGTCAGTTGCCTTGGTCTCGCCCCAACCCAGGTCGGTGGCCTAACGTGTAGGCAGTGGGGAGACGGGATGGGGGCCCCGAGCCGCCCGGACCTTCGTTCGGGTGGCCCCCAGTTGGGCTCTTAGCTTCGTCGTGGCATTGGCCATATACTCTGGGCGTAGAGAATTTGGCCACTGCCATGACGTAGAGGACTTACTGTCCAGGTGCGTGTGAGTGACGCGTTGTCATATAGGCAGCATTGACTCAGGTGCTAGCCCGGATAGCTAGTAGCTTTGAGCTGGCAGGGCGGCCCTAGACCCAGACATTGTATGGGGAGGTTGCCGCGAGGGCTAACTGCGTTCCGGCGAGATCCGGATATTGGTCGGAAGGTGTACTTGTACACCTGACGAGGGTGCGGATTAGAGGCTAATGCCCGGGTGCCCATCCTGACTTCGGTCCCTTAATAAGGTACAAGTGCGAGGGGGGGCCAAATATGGCCAGCACGTATATACATAATACCTGCTGTCTTTATAACAAGCTTCCAGAAAGTGGCTCCACTTTCACATAAATTAAGATATCATCAGGCACACTAAAAGAAACTCATATTTATTGTAGCAGATACACTTACTTTTTTGCTACTTTTCAACATATGCATTGGACTTGCTAAAATATTTGTAGCATTTTGACAATAAGTATTGGATCCCCAAGTCATATTGGATCCCTATGTCATATAGATGTCTCATAGTCAATGTACCAAAATTTTTCTAGGACATAGAGGAATGTCTATCCTGTTCACTTTTTGCAAATAAATTTGTGGTTGAAATTTCATATAAAGAAGTTACACACGTTCCAATGTGAGATTAGTCGGTGACTTGCCCTGCACTGGTGTTTGGCAGGTAAACAAACTCTAAGGAAACGACCCACTCAATGGCAATGGAAATATCGTGATTGTAATCTTTATTTTTCAGCTTTGGTTAGGTCTCACTTTCCAGGCATGCATCGAACTCTCTTCGAGAAATTTCTGTACTCAAAGCTAAATAACAAAAAGAAACGAATTGTATGGCCATTGCCAATGACAGGGTGATCCTCTGAGAGTTAGTTTTCTCATCAAATCTCAACGCAGGATGAGTTGCTTACCAATCGGGGTCGCCAAATGAAAACTGAGTCATGTGGAACTTCGCTATGTGTGATTTATCACCCCAGTTTCAATAGCAAAAACTTAACATATTTGACCACCCCTCATACTCTACACCAGACCTGTACAACGCCTGCTCCCGCGGGCATTCTGCACCTGCGAGCCGATCGTCTGCCCGTGGCAGCGCCGAAAGTACAAGTAGTGGGGAGTAAGAAACTTTGCGGGGAGGGGAAAAGTCTGACGTAGCACGACACGGCGCGTAGATTGAATGCCTGGCCGTCTAATAATGATCCACGCTTCAAAATTAAATGCCCATTTGTTTAAATGGATTATGTCTAGTATTTCAAGTTACCAGGGTCATAATTGACAGTTTACGTTCTGTGCACTACTGTATATCCACCTTTGTATCCACCTCTGTATGTATTTTCATTTTCTAATTTATTTAAAGAAAATAACATGCTCATTGTGACTCTTAAGCATTATTTTAAAGCAATAGCTTTAAAATCTATGCTTATACATAAGAACAAATATTATTTAATTCTATCTAACAAAAAATTGCAATATAATAATTGATTGTTCACCAGAAATGTTATAATCTCCCAATCATAGAAAAATGAACAAAATCATGAGAGCAATCTCTCACATCAAGATTGACATAAAAATAGAATATGCGGCAATTCCAAGAAGGGTAAGGTTTAATAGCACATTTGCGACCATTTTTCCCCATTATGAAACTGAATAAAAGAGATCAACGTGCAAACTTCTGTGACGATGTTACGGACAATCATAAGATCATGGGTATTGGTTAAATAGAATGCAAAGGGCTTTATATTTGTTATACGATGTCGTAAACGACTACATTCTTGTCAGAAATTAGAACAGAAAATAATCATGACTTTTTTTGAGAACAATATGTTTTTGCTTTGAGACAACCGTCTTATTCAATTAAACATAATTAATAAAAATTAGTTTATTGCTGTCATCATCAAACAAAAACAATTCAGTAACAAAATTTTGTGTTTAGGACAACACTAAATTTGTGATTACATCGTAGCAAAGCAAATTACATTATAAGCCCTACAAGCACTTATAATACTTGGTGCCGCAATATAATAGGTATAATTCGTTGTAGTTTCTTATTTCGCCCTGTCATATACCGAGAACAAACATTTGCAATATAATACAAAAGACATTACTTGAACTGTATATGACCGTCAGGTTCTTCCCGATTGCTCTTTAAATTTACGCGCTATCTTTCGAATTGCACATTCTGATTGGTGGTCCCCAATCCTAGATTGGGTCTCATCCCCACCCTTCATCGATTTTCTCATTTGCCCCCGAGTTGCCAGCACGCAACTCTTGAGGTCAGTGAAAGTGCAAAATGCTGTGCAGGTCTACACGATTGTATAATTTATTCTGACACATCCAGGGCTTGATTTCTGACGGAACGCAACGGAACGGCGTTCCGGTATCTCAAGAATAATTATTAAATTATATTATAAATATACAACTTTTTCTCATAAAATCACTAATTAATGTGGGGTGCGTTTGGGGACCTAAAATTTTATAATTCAACACTGGATACATCTATACATGCGCCGTCAAAAACCGGACCTAGGATGTCACCACACTTGTGAGCCATCAATGAAAGTCTGCTCGGCTACATACTTCCCAGGCAGTATTTGGCAAAAGTCCCTAAGGTTTGGTCATAACTGTACGGAGAATTGCGAAAAATCTCTCCTCTGAATCTATCGAGAAAAATTTGCGACCGATCCATGAATTGCCTTGATTTCTCCTCCGTCATACCACTCATACGGCTGGTCCTTACATCCTACACAACTGCCGTTGTGTTTGAATGTTTGTTACACCTCCAAGTTAAAGATAGTCAAATCAGTTTTGGATGTTGTCTGTCTTATTCAGTCTGTCTTTTACGACTTATCAGAAATTCTCAAGAAGTACTAGTATCAGAATAATTCCTTTGGCATTCGAGATCATCCCTTCTTTGGAGTAGCATTTACTCCCAAAAGATGTTATCCATAAAGAATAAGATTGTTATACAAAACGAAATTTCATCAGTAAATAAAAACAGATACATAGCCCACAATATCGCAAAAGCGTTAGTAATATTGATTTTTTCTGTTAACAAACAGAAACGATAATACTGATATAAATACTGAAATAATCGTATGTTGACTGTAAGCAATAATACCAATTTAAAAAACTGAAATATCGTTGAAGCAAGAATTCAGATTAGTTTGATTCAGACTAGTTAGCATTCAGATTAGTTTTCAGATTAGTTTGATTTCTACTGCACGTTCCGATCGTGCAGATGATTCATTCTACATACAAAGATTTGACAGCTGCAATTGGAACCCATCCATTTAATCCGATCTGCAGACAAGGTGCCATTAGCTGCTTCACTAGCCCTTACCTCCTCCCTTGCCCACACCGGTCCGCCGTGTGGCGAGTCACTTCCCGCCGGCAGACGTTGTGTCGCCGCACTCTCTCTGTTTGCGTGTGTCGCCGTCCAAATCGAATTGCGGGAGACTTGTGCAGCATCTCGCGCCCTCTCCCACATCTTCCCCGCCCTGCGCCTCCCCGCTCCGCCCCTTGTCCCCGCCTTCATCTCTCGGGCCTTCCACGCCCCTCCGCCCCTTACAGACTTCTTGTTCCACCCTCCACTCCCCGTCCCTTCCCTGTCCCCATCCCCCGTCCCCTCCACGCTTCCTCCATGCCCCCTCCCCATCCGATCCCCGACCCTCCCCGTCCCCCTGTCCCCCCTTCCCCGTCCCCGCCCCTCCCCGTCCCCTCCCCGTCCCCTCCCCGTCCCCTCCCCGTCACCTCCCCGTCACCTCCCCGTCATCACCCCGTCCCCTTCCCGTCCCCGTCCCCGTTCACGTCCCCACCTACGACCCTACTCTGCCCTTCCCACACTCCTACTCACCCGTATCCCAGGACTCTCACACCAGACTCTCCCTGCTTCGTCCCCGACCTCTCTTCACCTCTTCCCGACGCCTTCCTGCCCCCTTTCAACCACCTCCCCGCCCTATCCTCCCATCCCAGCGTCCCCTCCCTTCCACCCCTCTCCGTACCTCTTCACCGGTCTACCACCGCTCTTCGTAGCTATTCCCCGCCTCGCCCCCGACCTCTCTCCGCCCCTCCCCGACGCCTCCAGCCCTCTCCCCGCCATCTGCCCCCGCACCTCCCCAGAGGCCGCCCCTCGCTGGAAGTTTGATGCTCGACAATTGAATCAATCAGAGGGCGCGCGGGCGATCTCTTATTCATGAGAGGGCGCGGGGCGCCGCGCCGCGCCGCGCCGCGGCCGACTGAGGAGTCCACCTTCCGCAGAGAGGTCGCGGTCAGAAAACGGAGGTGCGACATACTTGCTTTGTTGGTCTTTCTGTGGGGAAGGAAAACACTGCCCGCCTTTTCACATGGCTCGCCCTCAGTGATAGGGGAGTTAGCACACTGACTGCCGCAAACCCAAGTTCGTAGAATCAAACACTGACTGGAACGGTTGAATTGCGAAGGGAAGAAAATCGTACCTATGCCATTTCTTTGTACTTTTCAAATGTATGAAAAAGCTAAGAGTGTGTGACAAGCGAAAGAACTTCAAAGAATCCATATGAATATTTACGTCGTGTACAAGGGAAGGAAAGTATTAAGAAACTACTGAATGGGAAGAAACCTGAACTAATTCTTTTTCAGAGCAAGTCATTATAAAGTATTAATTACTATATTAATAATAAATGATTAATTAAAATATTAAACAATCAACAACTACATTAAAATTAGAGAAATAGGATTATTGTGGCGAAGGATCACATTATTCTTTCATGGTGAACAGCATAAATATGAAGGGAGAGGTGGCGAGAAATGGTCAAGCTTGAATCAAGTAGCTGAAGCGAAATACCTAGCCTAAAGTATTCCGTGACACGATAAAGAATTGATACTGTGGTTCATTTCACGTTAGAGGTTTCTTAGAGTATGAAAGTCTGCGTTAGAGAATGGACATGTAAACAAATAGAGCATTCTTCACACTTAAAAATAATATTGCGTGCGGAAGAGTAAATAATTAAGGAACGCTGGAGCTGAGTAGGACATAATTGTAAACAAAAGAACCTAGGGTTGCACGCAACATGCACACGCAAATGGCGAATTTGTTACACTTTTGAGAAAATAGAACACAGACCTTATAATGCACCAAACACTGACATTTACTTCAAATTATAGCGTAGCGTGGTATTACTGCTGCCACTGCGGAGACATTGTGTTGAAATCTTGGAGGATATGTACCGTGCGGGGAGAGAGAAGTGTGGTTTCCATTCCGACTTTCAATACACAAAGATCACTAGGTATTACCGGGCTTTACATTTTTACTTTCCCCTACACATATCTATATACGGAGTAATATACGTAGTATAGGGAAAGTTATGTAATGCTGCGCGGAAAAACGGCGAATTTTCGACTGAAAAAATTCATTGCCGGGCTCTGATAACGAAAAAGTGGATAAAACCAGTTGCTAAATTAAGAAGAAAAAAATCCCCTAACATGTGGTGTAGCCAGAATCCCTGTTTTTGTGGTCTTTGATACCAAAAAACCAATTGAAAGCAAAACGTCCGTCTGTCTGTCTATCCGGTGTATGTCAACAACACTAGCGCCTAAACCATGCGTATGAGTTTTTCCAAATTGAAGAAATCCCTGCCCATCTGGCCTGAACCGAAGCTCTGAGATTTTTAAAATAGTCTTCAAAATTTGGGGGTACTTCACATGAAGCCCATCTGACATTTTCAAAATTTTCTCAAAAACGGCTTCCAATTTTTTCGTTAAAATTCTTGGGAGAATGGAGGAAAATACACTTATTATAATGGCAAACGTCGGATTTTCACGATTAACTTTGAATTTTCGAAAATTGCAAAAGTTTGAATTTTCTTCGGCTTCAGTTCTGTATGAAATAAATACGTCTGTGTAACTTTATTCATCTTTTAAAAAATCTATATAATTGCCTGTGTGCATGACTACTTTGTAGTCACTGCACTCTGATCTTCCTCTCAAAGTAAGAATCGGTTCAGTAGAATCCTCAAACATCTCAAAAAAAAACGAGAAAAAAATTTTTTATGTAGAATAAGTGTTTTATACCACTACGAAAGTTCTAGAAGGAAATTGAAATTCCAATATCTTGAAAACAATGTCTCTAAAGAAAAAATACATCCACAGAAAATTTTCTAAAACATTGTACGGCATAAAAATTAATAATTCGTAAAAAGGTTTTTCGAATTACGAATTTTTATACCGTATAAAATTTTTACGAATTCGTAATTCGTAAAAAATTTTAACTTTTGCAGTTTTCGAAAATTCAGAGTTATCCGTGAAAATCGGACCTATGTCACCATAATAAATGTATTTCATTCTATTCTTATAAGAAATTTAAAGAAAAAATTTGGAGCTGTTTTTGAGAAAATGTTGAAAATATCCGGGGAGTTCCATGTAAAGTACCCCCAAATTTTACCGAATCTTTTTCAAAATCTCAAAGCTTTGAATAGAACCAGATCTACCGGGAAATATCCTTTCTGGAAGAAATCATACGTATGGTTTAGGCGCTAGAAGTGTTCACAGACGGACGTTTTCCTTTCAATTGGTTTTTCGGTATCAAGGACCCACAAAACAGGGTTTCTGGCTATACCACGTGTTATGGGATTTTGTTTCTTAATTTATCAACTGGTTTTATCCACTTTTTCGTTATCACGGCCCGGCAATTAATTTTTTTCCGCCGAAAATTGGCCATTTTTTCGCGCAGCATTACAAAACTTTCCCTATACTACGTATATCACTCCGTGTATACGTACATATACGGGAAGGTAAAAATTCCATGGTACACTCTAACATAGAGATATTTGATACTGGGAACTGGTCTGTTGCTTTATCTCAATGAATTCTCAGGAGAGAGAGTATCTAAGCGCTGGCATGGAGAGCGTTTCCGAGAAATTTCCGTCGTGAACAGCTGGCATTGTAAAGCCGCTATGAAAGTCAATGAGCCATTCTGGCATCTTGTTTGCAACTGAATCCTACAACTCGGGAGATGCTTCCCACAGAGAGCTACAGTTGTCAGTACTTCAAATGAGAACTTAATTACTGAGCGTTGAAAAAGCAAGCGCAATTTCTCTTTATTCTTGTCCGAGGTATTCATTGGAAAACTATTTGATTCTGCATATAAGTCATGTGTATGTCAAGCAGTATTAATTATTAGCTCTTGATATCAGTATTTAGCGCTATGGAACACGTGAGGCAAATGTAATTTCAATTTCATGTTTCACTAGTATTTTTCCATTAAAACAACAACGTATTTCTCGAACGGTGGGGTCGCGGGTACGAGTTCCGCCTCGGACATGGCTGTATGTGTTAGACCTTCCCCCCTCCCTATCATCACCGCATCGTTTCATCCTCATACCATGACGTTGAATCCAAAAGTGGTCGCCAATGACTAGTAGTTGAAGCGACCTTAAATAACAAAATAAACCTATTTGAAGGGTTTCATTACAACAATATATAAGGTCTCGCATAACATATACTTAACATATACAATTTATCGCACATTTTTCCATATTTCGTCACGTAAAGAACTTCAGGAAATCTGTACCTAGCATCTTCTGGAAAACATGTCGACCTCATACACTTTCCCTCCGCCACTCACTGAGAGACTGTGACGAACAGTTTTAAATTATTTAAGCCGATGTTACCAGGGGCGAAACTAGAAACTTGGGGGAGCAGGGCTAAAACAACATAATCGTGAAGTACCCCTTCTTTATTGTTTCCCTCCACCTAATCATTGTTCTAGTAATGTTTGATTATTCTATAGATAAGTAGCCTTATATTCTTTAAATTATGAAACTGTTTCGAAGAAATTACTCAAAATGCAATTACTGTATATTATGTTATTACTTTTGTTTCATATTAATGTAGTTGTGAAAATGTAAAATGAAAAGGTCATTGAATAGAAAGTTTAAAAGGTAATTTTTAAAATAAAGCCTTCAATGTATGTTAAGCATGTGTGGGGACATTTCACAATGGAGCACGCATTTTTGGGGCTCACCTACTCTAAGAAGCAACCACGGTACCGGAAGGTTTGAGGTAGGTCATTGGCGTGACGTCGTCCCCGTATAAGAGGGGCTGCGAGCACCAGGAGCCGATAGTTGGTAATCCAATTCAGGGAGATGGCAACCTGATTGGGGGAAGTGGTTAGAGTTCTTGCCTGAAATGATCTACCACTTACGTTAAAGTGCTTGGCTTTGTATACTTTATTGGAGAATGGAGAGCTTCGCAAATTACGAACGTGGTCTGGGAACAAAGACTGTGCCGCAAACACTGAGTTTTCTGCTATGTGACTGTTGAACTGGATTGTAATGATATTGTTTAATCAGGCTAATTTCTTATACAAGAATGCACGAAAAACTGTTGTTTATTTTGGTGTACCCGGTATTCTGTATACTTCAATAC
The DNA here is from genome assembly GCA_031308135.1 of Acheta domesticus. Lineage (NCBI taxonomy): Eukaryota > Metazoa > Arthropoda > Insecta > Orthoptera > Gryllidae > Acheta > Acheta domesticus. The sequence goes on along the minus strand of JAHLJT010009436.1, from coordinate 3,438,386 downwards.
AATAAAAATCAATATATTTTTCTTAATAGCCAATCCCTTCAAGCTTGCAACCTGGATCAGTGTTCTGCACGCCGCGGTGGAAGTTACGGCACTGAATCCAGCAGACGAATTTCTTCGTTTGCATCTTCGGGTAGTATCGAAATATTGTTCCGTGCGATACTACCGTGAAGCAGAGAACTGCCATGCACATTACTCATTTTCCTCATTCTCAGATTTTACAAGGAGATCACAAACACAAAACAGGAACTCGACCCAGCGTACCTTGAAGTTACCCGAGAAGTTAGGGCACCAGAAATGACTTAGCAAGTCTCATTAGTTTTCTCCCGACGAACATACTTTCCTATCACGAGAAGTAATGGGAGGCCACACCGCCGTATTTGTCAGCAGCCGTTGAGGTGAGGAGGGAAATCAAATGAAGGGTTGAGCGTTCAATTTGCAGGCGACGTAAGGTATATTTTGCCCCGATTGATTTAATCTCGTTGGTTTCGAAGTATGGATAATTTTGATGTATATTACATTGATATTGGTTCATTTGAAAGAGGTAAGAAAACGAATGTATTATTCGTACTACACTCCTATTATACAAATCAATGCCATTTAATAGGTTTCAGTGTGTACATCAGAGCCGAATTATTCCCATGAATTATGTACTTCGTTTTACAGTCTGTACCTGAATTATTTTCTTATACAATGGTGTAACTAGTTCATATTGCTCTATGGGTACAAGTATATTCCTATCAAATAATAAATGAAGTACTAGTTCATTTCGGACATTCAAGGACTACGATTGAAACTGTCGCGGTTATCTTAACCAAAAAGGACTTCTCTCAGCAGAACTCGTGAAGTACTTTGGAGGAATAGTCTTCAATGGCTCATGTTCTTAAGCAGTGGACGTGCGACTTTTGGGAAAACCATTTTGCGTGCGCCTCTGTGTGTGTAATGATTGATTGTTCGTGATTCCGGGCATGTCAACAACCGAGATCAGTAGTCTCGTAAGTGTAGTGCGTGTTCTTTCAACGTGAGATGGTGGTGAACTTTTCCAGGCTGGATAGCGAGATTCGGCGTCGACCTACCGTCGACTAGCGGGGTTTCCCCTAACCAGGCATCTCCCGCCAGCAGGGCAGCGCCCCAGTCGGGACAAGCTCTAAGCTCCCGACCGGTCTCCCGGCATGTGTGGTAGTGTAGTGCATGTTAGTGTGTGTGTGTGTGTGTAAGGGATGGGGATAGGACGAGAAACATGAAGGAAAGATCGCGCGCGGTCCGTGGCCCGTTTGTTAGGGTACTGGTCCAGCATTCGCCTGGTGTTGATCGGAGAAACCAGGGAAACAACCGATCAGAGCAGCCGGCCGCTAGAATTCTCCTCCAGACAGCGACTGAATTCGACACTAGCTGACAAGCTAGTGTCGAAAATCCTGCCGGTGTCGGGACTCGAAACTAGAATCTCCCAATAAGAGGGACTGCAGAGACATTACAGTGTAGTTCTAATTCGCACGTGTCTGAATGTGTGTGTGAACGTATGTGTGTGTGTGTGGGTGTGAGTGTGTGTGTGTGGGGTGTAAGTGGGGGTGGGTGGGTGTGAGTTGTGTGTATGTGTGAGTTGTGTGTATGTGTGAGTGTGTGTATGTGTGGGTGGGTGTGTGAGTGTGTGTGTGTGAGTGTGTATGTGTGTCTGAGTGGGTGGGTGTGAGTGAATGTATGTGTATGTGTGAGTGTGTGGGTATGAGTGTGTGTGTCTGAGTGTGTGGGTGTGAGTGTGTGGGTGTGAGTGTGTGTGAGTATGTGTGTGTGAGTATGTGTGAGTGAGAGTGTGTACGTGAGTGTGTGGGGGGGGGCGGGCGCTCGCGTCGCGCCGTCCGCCGTCTTCTTCTTCTTCCGGCGGCGCGAGCGGCGGCGAGCGGCGCAGCGGGAGCGGATGAGAGGTGAAATATGAACTGCGCAAAGTGCAAACGGGGAGGCGGCGGCGGCGGCGGGCGAAAGCCGCGCGCGGGAGGAAGTAGCTAATATTTCAGAGGCGGCAGCGGCGGCGGCGGCCGCGCGGGGGCGTGGCGGGCAGGGGGACAGAGGGCGCGGCAAAGAGGCGGCGCGGAATGCGCGCGATTTTTGCAAATGCGCGCCATCTGTAAGGTGTCGGCGCGCGCCGGCGCATCGCACCGCATTTCGCGGGCCGTCTCGCCTCGCCTCGCCGCGCGTCGCAGCTACAGAGGCACCACGAGGCAGAGACCGGCGGACGCGACCCCTTTATTTGCGCGCCATCAATTCGAACCAAAGTGTCAACTAGTGATCACAAATGCTGCTGTGTGCTACAGAGACCATTGAGACATATCAAGGTCGCGCACACACACGTTCTCACGCGGACACACACTCATTATCACTCCTCCCACGCACACTTTCACATACATCTACACAGGACTATTTCTCCAAAGTACTTCACGAGTTCTGCGGAGAGAAGTCCTTTTTGGTTAAGACATCCGCAGCAGTTTCAATCGTAGTCCTTGAATGTCCGAAATGAACTAGTACTTCATTCATTATTTGATAGGAATATATTCGTACCCATAAAGCAATATGAACTAGGTACACCATTGTATAAGAAAATAATTCAGGTACAAGCTGTAAAACGAAGTTCATAACACATGGAAATAATTCGGCTCTAATTTACACACCGAAACCTATTAAATGGCATTGATTTGTATAATAGGAGTGTAGTACGAATAATACATTCGTTTTCTTACCTCTTTCAAGTGAACCACCATCAATGTAATATATGTATAAAAATTATCCATACTTCGAAACCAACGGGATCAAATCAATCGAGTCAAAATCGTCACTCACTGCTTAAGAACTAGCAAATATAACGCTCTCGTTTAACTCAACAAATTATGTACAGTAAACCCTCATTAGCACGAACTCGCCTAACACGAACAAAACTTCGGTCCCGGCGAGACATTACTGTAATACAGACATTTATAGTACTCGGATAACACGTATTTTTATAACCCGAACTCCGATTTATTGCGAGCCTTTGGAATTAGTGTTCAGGAGATTTTACTGTAGTTTGTTATTATCCGACCGTTCAATAACGTTGGTCCGTCAGTTTTATGTAGTGATCCTCCACATCAATTTTTAAGTGGCCAAGCACATAAGGGGAGAGATGGCCGCGTTGAATGCTATTCCAGAAATAATGCCGCCTCCAGAGATCCCAGGAGAGGTGATCCTAGATGGCGGAAAGACGCTAATTCAAAGATTATTAATTACACACACATGTTGATTTCAACGCATCTCCAGAGTGGCGTTGCGTACGTATTAACAGAAGAAGAAAAGAAAATCTAGTGACATACGTATGTTTACATAAACGTTTGCAGTTTTGAACACATTATTGGCTAATTATGTCCGACTGCCATCGAAATTGAAGAGTCCATTATTAATCAGCAGTGGCTTGGATAACTAATTCGGCATGGGCACAGACCGCGAACCACGTGATAGCGCGTTGCGGGCTGTCTCTCCGTTAATTCTCCGCAGCAAATAATGATGGGTGAGGTCGACGTGTGTAGACTCCGTTTTCCCGGCAGAAGTGTACCGGCAAGGACGAGGTCCGACAGATGATGATCAAGCTCGATAAAGTGATTTAGGTTCACACCTATCGCGGGTGCCTCTTATTTGCTTCCGACAGTTACACGACACCGTAGCATATATGCGACAAGCGTCGCTAAATGTGAAACGTGCTTGCAAAAGTCAGCACAGCGAATTTCCTCTCTTTATGACCCCAAGAATTTTCCTCTCCGAAGTCTCTATGTATACTCCTTGAGGTCTGAAAAAACAGTAAATTAATAATTTGTATATATTAGGTCTTATAATTTGAAATGAAATGCATTTTAAATCAGTAAAATCTAGAGTAAGTAAATATTGTGCATTTTAAGTAAAGATTACCACATGAACCCATTGCAGTCCCATGTTTAAACTTGCACCATCTGTTTGGAAACATGTAGGGAATCAAAATCAAAATTTCAAATTCAAATTTGAAAAATTTTTTGAAGCCAACCCCTATTTAATTGTATGTCATATAAACGGTCATAAAGAAAGCTGCAAAATGACACCTGTTCTAGCTCTCTATCTTAATTTGGAGAGGTTCTACATCAATTTAAAAACCCAATTTTGTAAATTTGTACATGGCTGTATTTCACAAACGGGTGGAAATATTTTACTCAAAATTTGTAGTTTTCTTATTCTTCATTCATACTACATATGTGTCAAATTTCGTCTGAATCTGAGATGGTGATGTGAAATGACTGTTGATTTAATATGAAATGACCCTCCCCTTATTTTGTGTCTTTCTGGCCGTCATATAACCGCGAGCCATGTTCGCATTCGCTATTAACGTTTGTTCGGGATCATTCAACAGAACTCGTGGGATCATTGGGCAGCTTTATCACTCTTTTCTCTTGACCTGGATTCAAGAGCATTACATTGCGTTCTAGAATATTGCTTTGTCTACGCCTGCGCAGTAAAGCAAGGGGTGACTCAAGGTTGGACACTTGCGCGTTACAAATTGTCTTGAAATATTAAGACCAGGGGATGTGGGTACTGTTCAGGTCAACTTTGTTTAGCGAATGTGGCATTTACCACATTGAAAAGTGAGTCGAGTCGGTTGGTGGACGAGTGGGAACGACGTCGGTCGAGTTGACGAGAGGACGAGTGGGTCGAGATGACGAGTATTTACGACGTCGGTCGAGTTGACAGGAGGACGAGTTGGTCGAGATGAGTATTTGCGACGTCGGTCGAGTTGACGAGAGGACGAGTGGGTCGAGATGACGAGTATTTACGACGTCGGTCGAGTTGACTGGAGGGCGAGTGGGTCGAGATGAGTATTTACGACGTCGGTCGAGTTGACGAGAGGACGAGTGGGTCGAGATGACGAGTATTTACGACGTCGGTCGAGTTGACTGGAGGGCGAGTGGGTCGAGATGAGTATTTACGACGTCGGTCGAGTTGACGAGAGGACGAGTGGGTCGAGATGACGAGTATTTACGACGTCGGTCGAGTTGACAGGAGGACGAGTTGGTCGAGATGAGTATTTACGACGTCGGTCGAGTTGACTGGAGGGCGAGTGGGTCGAGATGAGTATTTACGACGTCGGTCGAGTTGACGAGAGGACGAGTGGGTCGAGATGACGAGTATTTACGACGTCGGTCGAGTTGACTGGAGGGCGAGTGGGTCGAGATGAGTATTTACGACGTCGGTCGAGTTGACGATAGGACGAGTGGGCCCAGATGACGAGTATTTACGACGTCGGTCGAGTTGACGGGAGGACGAGTGGGTCGAGAGGACGAGTATTTACGATGTGAGTCAAACTGACAACGTGGTACGAAGCGTCCTGGGTTTAGGCTCCTAAGGCCCGTTCATACGGCGCCACTCAGCGGTGCTTCTGAGCGGCGCGTCTGCTGGCAAAACTTTGGCTTAAGTGGAGCCATCCACACGAGTGGCGGAGTCGTGCTGCCTTGGCGCTCTGTGGCGGACTCTGCGCTACTGAACTCTTTACCTGCTGCCTGCCTTTGTATGCCCTTGCAGGTCTCTGCCGGTCGCCTCAGCTCACAGCGGTGTCACTCACAAAACCTCCCACCCTGTATAGAAGCATCCGCCTAAGAATGAGCCAAAATGACAGGTAATTCAGAGAAGTATCCCTCTGCCCCGACAGCTATTCAGCCACGCGTCTTTCTAAAGTGTTTATGTTTGTTTATGGCTCCCGTTAAGACATCACGGCTTCTCATGGTTCACAACCGAGTAATTATATTAAAAGAATGATAAAACGCAAAGCACGGAACCACGAAACGCTCTCGATCACAGCTCGCCACCTTACCGCACAGACGAATCACGCTCGCCACAGAAGCAGGAAACACGTGCACCAGTACACATCCTACATTGAAGACTCTGTTTTAAAATAAACATAACACTTATCACACAAAAAATAAATTCAGTGCAATGTTTATAAGAACAAAGAGTTTTTACAAAAGAGCACATAGCACTGCACTTCTTGGCTTCAATTATTTCTCGTGGCGCACTATATCTTCGAGGCCATCACAAAAGGAAGCGTGGAAGCCATTTACACGTTAGCCAACTGCGTACGAACAAATGAAGGGAAGAGAGATTAATGGGCTCGAGGACACAACGACCACAGAGCATGCAGTTATGTTGCCAGCACTAGCTGTCAAAACGGCCCTCTCTCATAAAAACTGCTCTATAGTCGGTGGCGGTCGGCGGTGTCTGTCTGTGCCTGAAGGGCTCTGGCGCTTCTCGGCAGCGCCACCGAGAGGCTTCGTGCGATAGCTCCTCGGGGCGAGACAACGCGCGAACAATTTCGGGTAAGGGTGGCTCCTGGACGCATGCTAAAGCAGCTGCTCGTTGCATTGTTTTCACATCCAGTGATCCATTACATTTTGTTCTCGTTTATTAAACTAAATATGTTCATTAATTCCATGAAAAATAGTCAGTTATCTCTATGTTAATAGCACACGTGCAATTAAAATCCCACCGTGCAATTTAAACTCCACACCTAACAATCAGAATTCAGAAAAGGAGCCAATTCGTTTAATAGAGAAACTATAACACAGGTAAAGCCAAGATATTTCCAGTCGGCCATGAAACATGAGCAAAAATGCACATCACAGTTTACATATAACTCGACCAAGCGAAGAATGAAGGATGCGATTGCGGAACGACGTGGAACTAAGAGTGAGAATACGGGTCTGTACAGTCAGTTTCGGTAACAAAAGTTGCCAGGAGCGTAAAGCGCGTTCAGAGACTGCTTCTACGGAATCACAATGGCCTCCTTCTTAGAGGTTGTAAATCAACTGATAAAATATAACTTCAAAGACACATCGAACACGATTTGCATTACCTGTTTTCTTTTTGTCCATTTAAGTTGCTTTTTTTTACTTTTCACCGTTCTAGTACAAGAATGTAATAACTAGTGGGGCTACAGAATGGCACAGACTTTCCCGTAATAGTCTTCTATTGGGTCTTCGCTAGCTATTCCGAATTGCCACATACTCTTTCTTTCTTGCCAGCTACCATCTATCACCGCCAAAAGTACATTTTTTGTCATTTTCTTAATTTTTCGGTTTCCTATTAGTAGAAAGGAAATATTAATTTTATAATATTAAAGAACATAAAAATCTAGTCATAAATGGCAATTTTCTTTTAAAAATTATGTGCCGTTTAAGAGAAAATGGCGTTTTAGCGCTATTAAAAGTGCGAAATTTGATGCTCATTTTCACAGAAAATGTTTGAGTTTTCAAAATACTTTATTTAAAGTTATTTGAAGCACTTACACTCACAAATATAATAATGTTTACAAATTGCAGGTAATGTGCATATTAAAGATGTGAGAGATCTTTCAAAAAATTACAATTATCCAATTTTTGAAAAAACAAAAAATAACTCAAAATACTAAAGAGTGTAATTCGCACTATCCGTTACAAAAGTTTCAAGAAAAAATTTGCAGCCATATACGAGAAAATGGCTTTGGAGCATTTCTGAAAATGCCGAAATTTGAACTACTTTTCACAGAAAACGGTTGTGTTTTCGAGAAACTTTACTTGACATTATTTAAAGCATATATATTCGTAAATATAATAATGTGAAAAAATCGCCGATAATGTAAATATTAACGTGAGTGACAAGTAAAAAATTTACATTTTTGTAATTTTTGAAAAAACCAATCGATAGAACAATATGGCTTTTATGTCATCTGATAGAATAAATTTACCACTATCCCTACCCAAAGTTTAAAGAAAAAATTTGGAGCCGTTTTTGAGAAAATCTGGTTTTTGTAATTTTTTAATGTTGCACATATTGGACGCAATATTGCACGAAAACTACTAAAATTTTGAAAAACATTTACGTAACCTTTATGAAAGAACTCAATATGCAGAACAAATTTTATGTGAAGAAAAATCTCTATCTTCAATTTTGTAGCTGGAGAAAGACGCCGAAAAAAATTCAAACTTTCAAAATTTTCGAAAATTCAGAGTTATCCGTGAAAATTGGATCTATGCCATGTTAATAAGTGTATTTTACTCTATTCATACAAGAAATTTAAAGAAAAAATGTTGAGCCGTTTTCGAAAAAATTTTGAAAATGCCCGGGGAGCTTCATATAAAGTACCCCCAAATTTTGAAGAATCTTTTTCAAAATCTCAAAACTTTGACCAGAACCAGATCGACCGGGGAATATCCGTTTTGAAAGAAACCGTACGTATAGTTTAGGCGCTAGCAGTGTTCACAAACGGACAGACAGACAGACAAGACAAGACGGACGGACAGACGGACGTTTTCCTTTCAATACGGTTTTCGTAGGGTTTCAATAGGGTTTCCTTTCAATAGCTTTTTCAAGAACCTAGAAAACAGGGTTTTTGGCTACACCATGTGTTGGGGATTTTTTTTCTTAATTTAGCAACTGGTTTTATCCACTTTTTCGTTTTCACGTCCCTGCAATTAATTTTTTTCCGCCGAAAATTGGCCATTTTTTCGCGCAGCATTACATAATTTTCCCTATACTAAGTATAGGGAACCCGTGTATACGTACGTATACGGGGAAGTAAAAAGTTCTATTTATATTGAATTTTTAATACTTATTCATTGAATTTAAACATTTTGTATTCTTCTTCATTCATCTTTTTTCCCATAGGCTTCAGGCGGTTTGTTGGTATGCAATAAAGTACCAAAACATTAACTTTACTGTCATAAGTATCTACAATATTCTTCATTACGATGGTAATTACTTCTTACATAAAAAAGAATTTTATTTGGTATATATTCTGAGAATCTACTTAAGTTAAAATAAACGATTTATATGAATGTTACCTCTCATCGAAAGAATTAGTTTCAAAATTTTGAATCGTTTTGCAGAGAAGAGTATACTTTTATTTATTCCAATATGAGGTGCAGACATGTCCAAGTTTGAATGTCCACAGTTAAAATATTAATTGGGAAGATACTAGATTTGCAACGAAAAAATTTGCTCTTTTTTCCCGCAATAGTTTGGCACGGCCCCATTTTAATTTTGAATTGAGTATCTTTATATCTCCGTCTCTGTCGTTTCGGGTGTAAACACAAACGGTGGCGCCCTCCTGTAAACATCATTCTCAACTTGGTCGATCTATACCTACAACGACTGTATATAAACAACGAATGAATAAAACAAAATTGGCGAAGTAAACGTTAATCTAGCTGACTAATGGAACAATATAAAATATTTAACGTGAATAAATTGAATGTACCTGTAAAACATTTGGCCTTAGGATTACAAATGTACACATCAGTTGTGTTTACCCGTTCAAAAACGTACACCATAGAAAATCTGTGTCACAAGTCACTACTTGTTTTTTCTTCCTAATATTTATCTGTATATTTGTTATCTCTTACCTGTCTTTACTTTTCGTGGGAAGGAATGTTTTCATGACTTTTTCACTTTCTTCGAATGTTTTATCCGCAATATATTCAGTACCTTCCATTTGCAATTATTTCTTGCAAACAAACAATCCCGTTCCCGGGCCGAGATAAATGTTGGCCATCTCTCTCGTTCCCGTTAATCTTCGCGTTCCCGTCGTGTTGTGAACGCCTGCCTGAGATGTCCGCCTTTCAACTGTCTTTACGTTCCCGTTCGCGTTGCCGTTCCCGTTCACGCCTTAACGGCCGGTGATGAGCTCGACCAACAGGGAACGGCCTCGCCGATTGCTGTCCTTGGAGAGCGAGAACGAGCTCCTTGCCGCGGTGAAGTTGGCGATGACGCTGCCACTTCATGGAAGGGCAGGAGCGCGAGGGCTGCGACCACTGAACGAGGAGCCACCCACTTACGGCGACCTCGCTACCACAAGGAGACTCCGCTTGGTAGTTACAACGACACGGCTTGTAATCCCATTACTCTTTGGTAGTTTTGGAATAAATAGTAGATAACGACTCTTTATTTTGTTGCTAATCCCGCCAATCCTAGATATTAAGATCTATAAATAAAACAAAATTTTAAAAACGTCCTTTAAGGCGACAGGGATAATCGTTTGACTTGAGCTTTGAAAAATACCTTTTGTGATATAGAAAAGTTAATTTTTTTAATTAACATTTCCAGTTGTCCTGTACATGGCAGAATTCATTATTTTAGGGCCTTATCACTTCATCAAAATATACGCTGTTTTCTGTAAAACAAAAATTGAGCTTACTTCACTCTACCCAAAATTAAAAGTCATGCGAGTTTTTACCTCGCTTTGTCTCGCGAGCAATTTCCCTCAAATTATAGTTTCAACTTATATAGTTTCCTATATATAGTATATACAGGAAATATATAGTAAACAATATATATAGTAAATATATGTAGTAAACTATATAATAGTATAGTTTCCATTAATAATACTAATTCAGCAGAAGGAATTTCTATCGTATGTCTTCCTGCTATCGTAAATGGAGGCTATCGTATTGCAATCGCCTCAATAGTACGAGCTCGAATTTTCGGTCGTAAAGTCCGTGCTTAAGATTCTTTTGGCCTGAAATGTTGGAAACACTTCAAGATTAAACACTTCACGACCTGCCAGTGCTTGTAAAAGATTGTTCAGATGCAAGTGGAAAGATCACGTGGTTTTGGGCCCGACAATCGGGATGACCGCATGGATGTCTGGTAGAATCAACATGTCACACATAATTCCGCTCGATTAGCTTTGACCTGAAACTTGGTAAATATATTAGAAGTATATAGTGGAGGTAGATATATTCCGGTGAGATAATTTATTCCGATGATTTCAATTGTTGAAAGTAATTTGCTTGAAGGCACTTTTCAAAATGTTTTGAAAAATGGCTTCAATTTTTTTATTTTTTGCTGGTATAAACAAAAGTGTTTTAATATTAATCCGAATTTCATCAAAACTTATTAAATTTTAAAATTGTAATGTACAAATTTATTTTCAGACTGTTCTATTTCTCTAATTTTAAAACCAAAGAATTTTATCTCATTGCAATTTAATTTTTCAGTTTTAGATCTTTAAATGAAGTCAAGAACTTAAAAATATATGAGTAGTTGTTGACTAATAAATAGTAATACTACGAGGAGGACACATTTCGATTTTCTCCCCACTTACCCTAGTTTTCCGCACACGAAGCATCGTTACTGCGAGACTCCACATCTGGTTTTAATATAATTAGAACCGTTCAGAGGGTGCTGAAATTATATACAATTTTCAATATCCCTTAACAAAAAGACTTCACTCTCATTAGGATATTTCTACTCTTTCTTATTCATTTTTACACTCTCTCACCCCTTTAAAGGCTTGGCTCACCCCCACATACCAGTCGTTGCGTTGGTTCCATTTTCCTCTTTTCCTTGCATTCTCAATCATTGCGCACAACACATTCAGTGTCCTCCATTCAATTTTCAGTATCTCTCACATTAAGGGTAGGTTATGATTCGACTGTTATGTGACGACGTAATAGGAAATAGTGCACAAGTAATTTCGCATAAGTTTTAGAAATGCGAGTTATATTAAGTATGGCCTCAACAAAATGTTGAGGCCAAAGGTATGATAAATGGAAAAATTTCGAACTATTCGGATGTAATTAATAATTAATCCTGTGTGGGTGTATATATACAGGGTGTCCCACCAACTATGGACCACCCCCATAACTTCTAAACGGTTCAGGATATCGAAATGCACTTTTCGCTGAATAATGCAGAATCATGGGGCAAGTAACATGCCGTAGAGAAATCGTGTATAATACTTTTAGTTTTCGATAAAATTAATCATCTTTGATTTTTTAAATGGAACTATATATTTTTCTCACCAGCAATGGATAGATCCTGAAAAGAGGAATAAAATGATGTATCATATGCTAGTATTTCGATAGTAATTTGCGTATAAAATTACTTTCTGCTATGTGATTTTGAATGAAACGGACAATATTTCGTGTAGCAGCCCTTGCCATAGTCGCCGTTGGTGAAAGACCTTCGCGGCGTCGAGACTGTTTCGTGGAGACAAGGAGTGTGAGAGGGGTGGCCGTGAGGGATAGAGGCGTAATTACAGCAATTCACGGTTTTGACACGAAGATCATATGAACAAACGTCAATATTAACGATCATAAAGACGTTTTTTCCCATTTGTTCATCTGAAAAGAACGTTTCTTCTAATGAAATTCCAAAGCAACGTTCATCGAAAAGAACAAAATAAAAGTAATTTGTAGCGGAAGAACGATAATAATAAAGGTTCTTTTCAAACTTGCAAACACCGATCTGAGTGTGTTATGGCAGAAACCAGCAATCATTTTAAAACAAGGGAAGGGAATGAATGCTTAAAATTTTTATTGTAATATCTTGATTAATTTATCAAATAGTAGAGAGACAGACGTTTTCTCTTTGCATTTTCTCTTCATAAACGTCTTATTTAAACATGTACCAAAGTAACAAAGCAATAAAACTTTTGAAACACACTTAACAGACTATCAGTGTCAATTTACTAAACTTTAACACAAATGTACATCTGTAGTCTCGATTGCTAATATTGAATGCAGAGTTTCTCACTTCATGACGACATGGGCTGCCTCAAACTTGAAAATCCACGGCAAAAGACGGAAGTGTACTGTTTTCTTTTTCATTTATGAAGAGCAGTAGAGGTATGATTGCGAAGTGGACGAATGATCGTTTTAATTAAAAATGAAATTCACCAACGAACAGACGGTGGTTGCATTCTTCTCAAGTTTGAAAATGATATTTATTGCTAAAGAAGACAAGTAAAAGGAAGATAAATCAATGAAAAAAATCTCTCATTCTGATCGTTAAAATTGGTAATTTTTAATGTGACTTTTGTGTTAAGACCCTGGATTGCCGTAGTTAGGCCTCTTATCTCTCATTGCCACCCCTTTCAGTCTTCTCTCTCCACGCAACAGTCTTGACGACGCGAAGGCCATTTTCCCCGAAGGCGACTATTGCAAGGGCTGCTACATGAAATATTGTCCGTTTCATTCAAAATCACATATCAGAAAGTCTAATTTTATACGCAAATTACTATCAAAATACTAGCATATGATACATCATTTTATTCCTCTTTTCAGGATCTATCCATTGCTGGGGAGAAAAATATATAGTTCCATTTAAAAAATCAAAGATGATTAAATTTATCGAAAACTAAAAATATTATAGATAATTTCTCTATGACATGTTACTTACCTCATGATTCTACATTATTTAGCAAAAACTACATTTCGATATCCTGGACCGTTTAAAACTTATGGGGGTGGTCCATAGTTGGTGGGACACCCTATATATCAATGTGGGAATGGACTAACCATTGTCTCGTTTTTGACACGTAAATATTTATTTTCCAACGCATGAAGCGTCTGATTTCGTGCCATGGTCATGATTAGCTTTGAAACAAGAGAGAAGCACGTGCTTGCGGGCGACGGCTTTCCGTTCCCGGAGCCTCGCGTCGTCTGCGGACGCATTCCGCCCGCGTAATGATCTGGCGGCGCCCGCAGCGCCTCTGGCGGCAGCGCGTCGCACTTGGCCGCGTTAATGAGCGCCGATATCCGCTTTCGCGGCACGCGCCTTCATCACCGGCACCTCCACCACCTCTGCCCTCACCGCACCCACCCACCGCCGCCGCCCTCGCCTGCGCCCTCGCCCCCGCTCTCGCCACCGCCCTCGCCAAGTCATCGCCCACGCCACACCGCCAACGCCACACCGCCAACGCCACACCGCCCGCGCCACACGCCACAGCACCCGCGCCACACCGCCCGCGCCACACCGCCCGCGCCACACCGCCCGCGCCACACCGCCCGCGCCACACCGCCCGCGCCACACCGCCCGCGCCACACCGCCCGCGCCACACCGCCCGCGCCACACCGCCCGCGCCACACCGCCCGCGCCACACCGCCCGCGCCACACCGCCCGCGCCACACCGCCCGCGCCACACCGCCCGCGCCACACCGCCCGCGCCACACCGCCCGCGCCACACCGCCCGCGCCACACCGCCCTCGACGCCGACCGCCTTCGTTATGCTCTCATCCCGATTCTAGCCACGGCTCTCCCCACCACCATACCACCGCCCTCGTCTCCACCACAACACACTGCCCGCAGCCGCCACCTCACCTATAATTGCCTGCGCCACCACCGTCTCCGTGGCCGCCATCCGAGCCACCCCACGCCTTCCCCTCCGGCGCCACGCGTGTCTCCCGCGCCTGAGCCAACTCCATTGCCTGCCCCGACGCCCTCGCCGCTGCCGGCGCGGCGTGCGGGGTTAAAAGGTGCAGCTCCTAATTAGGAGGCGCAGTGTTCGAAGTCTCCAATTACCCGGCGCGGGCGGGTGGGCGAGCGGTGTGTGTGTGTGTGTGTGTGTGTGTGCGAAGGAGACTGTAGCGATTGCTCGAAGCGACCGTGTAGACGACTTGACTCCGTCTGCGCGCTCGCGATGTTCCTCCGAGCTCAAGGATTCTTCAATAGTTTGTCTGTTCTGCGAACGAAGGATTTTTTTTATCTCACTTCAGAAGGAGTACCATTCCTAATTAGGTATTAAGTTGGAAGGACGTTTATTCTGAGAAGGAAGGATTAATGTTTTTCGTTACTGCGCCGCGAGGATTACTATTCTACGTAGGTAAGATTTTCCTCTTTTTCTGCGTAGAAAGGATTTGACTGTTCCAGCGTAGTCTCAGGGAATATTTGTTTCAAAGAGAACAGTTGTGTTTACAAAAAGCGCAAAAAAAAGCACGTAATATTTTTTCGCGTGAACTTCTGCGGAATTATGACTTAACAGACTTCCAGAAATAGCTCCTAGTTACTACTTCGTATATGTTCCATTTTTCATGTAATACCCTCCTATGCAATTTGGAATTGGTAGGAGGTTATAAGTATATGGGCACCTCGACAAAGTAACTGACAAGATCAAGGAATGCAAGTCAGTCAGATGCCTTGAAGTAACTCTTACACCCAATGCTAGAAATGCTAACGATATCAACAAAGCAGGGCAAGGAAAGTTAGTGATCGGGCAATTAATCTCTACTTTCATGTACAAAAAACAAAAAGAGACTAAATGCATTATTTATAAAACAACAGAAGGGAGCGGATTCGGATTTCGGATTTATTATTTGTCAAAAAAACAGTAAAAACTGTATATGACGTGTGGGGAAAGAAATTTATCTGCGCACATTTTCTTGAGGGCCAGAATTTTATTTAAAAAAAACAAACGAATAAATGAATTTAGAAAATAATTATTTTAGAAAAATAAAGATATTTGAAAAAATGTTTTTTCCCGAGTTATAGAAAATCAATTTCAACTGTAAATGAACTACAAGCAAAAGGAGTGCTCAACAAAACGTGCGCACAGTGAAGCTACATTTACGTCCAGAAGCAAGAAGCGTATGTACTTACGGACAGAAAAGTGATAATTAAGTAAGATAGAGATATCATATATATAGATATAGATATAGATAGCATACATATAGATATAGGTGATATCCCTTGAAAACGACCTTTGGAGAAGGACCTACCGTGTGTCAATTATTCGAAAGGAAGACATTCGTCAAAGGATAGACGTGGAACGATCTATCTGAGACACAGTTGTAGCCAAGCGATTTAGTTGGTAAGGGCAACAAAAATTTTTAAGAATCCATCGCATCGCGGTCCGGAATCGATAAGTCACGAAAACAACTCACACATCTAAGAGAAACAAACAGAGCGCTTTTGAACTCTTGCAAAAAATTAGAAAAATATAGAGATTTAACAGTTGCTACGGCAACTGCCAATCTTCACAAATGTTTGGATATTGTTTAATTGACTCAATTACATAATTTGATGTAATAAATAACATTAAAAATGTTTAATTTAAAGATATTGTTGTACTCGAATATTAATTACAAACAAGCATAATACATAAAAACTGATATTTAGTAAAGCCCCCTGATTACCACGCTATATCGCAATTCCGCAGTTCCGGCTGCAAGGTCCCGATCGCCAATCCCTCTGTTAGTGCATGGTTTCGTCTCAAATTTTATATCATTGTCTTCGAGATCAACGTGGATACGGTTAATATATATTATGTTTTCTTTAGTGTAATTTTAAATCTGCTTGAAGTGAACTTGGTACAGAACTTGGTACATAATACTGTTCTGTTCTATACAGAGTATACGAGAAATTTCAGAAATGCCTAGGTTTTGTAGGGAGAACGAAGATCACGTAAGATGACTTTTGCTGTGTGTTTTTCCATGCAACCCTAGGTTCATTGGCTACAATATGCCAATAAACTTCATTCCTTCTAATTATGTTTGCTCTCTCACACTATGCTATTTCGATGGCTGATGCGAACTCTATGTTCGCATCTCCTCCTGTTCAATGCTCTTGATAACTTTAACTGTGATTTGTTGATACATTTGACAACTCAATTTGTTTTCGTTTTCTCTTCGTATTAGGTCGATCGCAATTACCTTACTAAATACGATTGATTAATTGCAGTACTAAAATTTGAAGGTTACAAGAAAAGTAATTCCAAGTAGTTATCTCCAAGAATTCACCACATGCTGTCAACTATGTTCAAATACCCTCATCATCATAGAATAAGCTTAAGATCTCATTCTCATTGCAGTAGCAATGTATCCACGTGCCGAGAGTAAATTCCACGTCGTAGGCTTGTCGATAGAACTATTCAATCATCAACTCGCGCTTACTTGTTTGTAATTATAATGATACTGAAGGAATAAACGCCATTCCCTTAATACCCGATATGATGTTCTGGAGGCCAGCAAGAAAATAAGCCTATGATAAGCTAAAAGCTAAACCTTTTTCACAACTTAGCCAGTGTTACGAGGAACAGGGAAACGCAAGTATGGCGAGCTGTAGGTGTCGACGTTGCGCTGCAATCGCTGGCGTCGACAATTTTTGAATGTGTTGAAAAAAACGATGCCATAGGGGATTGAGTACACAGCTAATTCTTATTGTATATTGTTACAACCTAGAGACAAATTGGACATCACTGAATCAGCATGGCGGCTACTTAGGGACGCCTAAAAGGTATGGCGTGGACATAATCGGCAATGAAAAAGTTTTTTTCCATTAGAGCAAAACATTAGCTTTGAACTCGTAATACAAGAGGGCATTAAAAAAATAACACTTCGAATTCAATATGGCTTACAGCTTGAGACGCCACATCGGTATGGCTTACAACTCCCTCACACTTCGGCTATCTAACGAACAATATACAACTAGAATTATCTGTGTATACATTCCCCAATGGCATACTTTTTTTTGACATATTGAAGAAATTGCGCAGTGCAACGCCTACAACTACAGGCCGCCATACCTGCCTTTCCTTGTTCCTCCTAACACTGGCTAATTTCTCAAAAAGTTTTAGCTTTGAGCTTATCATACGTGGATTTTCTTGCTGACTCGACGTAACAAACAACAAATATATTCAATTCAATTTATGAGTTATTTGTTAGTAATTTGTTTACACGATTAACCTATTACAAATTGTTTTATAGGATTAACCTATTACAAATTGGTTAACAAATATAGTAATATCCCGATTGTGTAATTAAAAATTTCTTACCCGACGCACATTACCATTAAAAAATTCTAGAACGTTTTTTTCATTAACTATCGTACACGATAACGAATAGATTTGTGATTATTATTACAACGTCATTTGGTTGCATTCCCTGAAGCGTAGTCGCGCGTTAACGCTGCGTGAACTTTGTCGCTGTTTGCATACTGTATTAGTTAAGGAACAAGTTGAACAGAGAGCAGATGCCGCTGCTGGTGCCACGCGAGCGTCCATTAATAACAGCGACGTGGCATCGCTAAGCAGATTAAAACATCTTGCTCCATTGCCATGGCAGAGAAACATGAATGCAATCTTATTCACAAATGAATATCCTTTTGACAATAACACCATGCCCCCACAGAATGAATCGGAATAGGTACTCAGAGCATCAACTGGTGACCCTGCAGTACCTATGACGGGAAAAGGGAGTCATAGGGTTCGAGTCCAAAGGTGTCGTTTGGACTCGGAAGGATTTTCGACACTGGCTACAAAGCTAGAAAATAATTCAGCCGGTATCTGAAGAAGAATTTTAGCGGCCAGCTACTCTGCTCGGTAGTTTTCAGTAGTTTCTCCAACTAACACCAGGCAAACGCCGGGGTCTACCCTACCAAATGAAAAAAATGTTTATAAATACAATAAATACATAAAAAATCATGCAAAAGGGATATAGTATATAGTAATGCGAATAGTGTATAGGGAGTAGTATATAGGAATAATATATAGGGAGAAAAGATAACTAAGGAGGATGTAACGTGATTTAATTCGCGGAAAAGGATTAACTGTTTTTCCTAGTTGAAAATTTGTACAAGATGGAGAAGAAGAAAGGGAAGCCTAAAATTTATCTGAGAGACGAAGGATCCAGGATTTTAGGGGAGTAATACCGCGTTCGTAAAATATTTGATCGTTTCTTATGAACCTGAGTGCTTTCAATGCTTTCCTTATATATTTATTTTGTATAACCACTAAATTTTTGAGTATGAGATTTCGCTCCATCACCCCAAATGGGGTATGTATAAGTTAACGAAGGCCGAATAATGTATTTAAATATGATCAATGAATAATCTATAGAGAGGTGAGAATTTTTATTCAAAAATGGATATAATCTTAAAAATTTTAAAAGGTGTTAGTTTTATTTACAATAGATAAAATATGTGATTTCTCTGTTAATTTAGTATCTAGTTGTAATCCAAGATAGGTAATTGACGTATTAGTAGGAACCAAGGAATTGCTTTTTAGTTAATAATAATGCATCCTACACTTTACACATGCCAGAACAATGAGCTGCATATGTTGATCTGTTTACGGTTAGGAGAATATAGTTCTGTTTTTTCAGTGGACTGTCGTCCAGAAAAGACACATTTTTTCCTCACTTGACACAAACTTGAAGTTTCATCTGTATAATAATTTCATTCTAATTGAATGTGCTGATTGAAATGACGTTTCCAAACTGTTAGTAATCCTGTTGTTATTTCAAGTAGGATGATAGCTCGAAAAACATGTAAATCACATCTTTTTCCTAGAATTCAGATAACTGGGAACGTTCATACATCGCTCGTTCTTTAGATAACGATGTGATGAATAATTTTGAAATTTCTTTAGATAATAAAATATGTTTATTCAACTACTTCAATAATTAATTCAAAATAAAGTGTAAAAAATATAAAACAATAATCCTCATTTCACGAAATCAAAAATAAAGTA
This sequence comes from Acheta domesticus, assembly GCA_031308135.1. Taxonomy (NCBI): domain Eukaryota; kingdom Metazoa; phylum Arthropoda; class Insecta; order Orthoptera; family Gryllidae; genus Acheta; species Acheta domesticus. The sequence goes on along the minus strand of JAHLJT010009436.1, from coordinate 3,419,128 downwards.
AACTTATGTAAGATACATTTTAAATTCATAAAACTGATGGAAGTACTGCATAGGCCACCGTAAATAATTTTACACCTATGTTTCCTTACAAACTCACATTTCCGCATTTAGCATCTATTATGAAGTTTCTGCATTTAACAAATAATACTAATATTATTACATTCAATATTTATAATATTTTTTATCTCGCATACCGAAGTATACATAATTTATTGGATTGCATTTCTAATCTTGTGTTTCCAAATTATTTTGTGTTCAACATTCTTCTCTTTGAATATTTATTTTCTATAGAACACGCATTAACTATTTGTTCTATCAGTTTCTTCGTCGGCGCCATGTTCAAGAAACATTTCGCACCCAGGAGTCCGTTGAAGCAAGTCCATGATGCTTCAATTATATCCCTCGCATTCTGAGCGTCATAAGGCGACTTCTCTGGTCCTGACACGAGTAACAACGCGGGCCATGAAACCAAGGGCTGCCACGCGAGCCTCCGCCGCTGTCAAAACAGCCGTATTAGTAAAGCAAACTCCGCCGGGAGTTGCGGTGTCGTGGGGCGCAGCGGGAACTGCACCGACGGCACCTCGTCCCTCCGCGCGGCGCGGGGCGGCAGGTGCATCGCAGCCCGGCGCCCCTAGCTGCAGCGTGTGCACTCCCCGGCCCCGGCGCGCGGGCAGCCTGCGCTCATGTAATTCAAATGGGCCGCTGCGCGGGAAAGTCGCCCAACTGGCCGCCAGCCGGCGCCACCGCCATCGCCACCGCCATCGCCACCGCCACTTCTACAGCCACCTCTATCACCACCTCATCACCACACCTCTACCGCCACCTCTATCACCACCTCTACCCCCACCTCTACCCCCACCTCTACCCCCACCTCTACCCCCACCTCTACCCCCACCTCTACCCCCACCTCTACCACCACCTCTATCGCCACCTCTACCAACACCTCTACCACCACTTCTACCACCACCTGTACCACCACACCTGTACCACCACACCTCTACCACCACACCTCTACCACCACACCTCTACCACCACACCTCTACCCCACCTCTATCACCACCTGTACCACCACCTCTACCCCCACCTCCATCACCACCTCCATCACCACCTCTACCGTCACCGCCTCTGCCAGTCGCCGCCACCGCCATTCGCTGGTTTTGATGACGAAAAAGCGCACAAAATTGTTTTGTATTTTAAATGTCCACTTTACATTATTTAAATACTCACAAAACGAAAAATATGCAATGCTTTGTAATGTTTTACGCCATTTCTCTTCGTTACTTTCCGTACAGAATGTATTTACTGCAGTATCACTAACAGGGTGGTCCTAGGGTACAAGATCCGACGGTTTCCGAAGGTTTGGACGGTTTTCTTGGGTACAAGATCCGACAGAAGTTTCCATACTAGCTACATAGTTAGGGAAGAAGAATTCAGGCACTGTCTGGACAATAGCGGCCGCCTGCTCTGATCAGTAGTTTTCTGGGATTGAGAAACATAAAAAACGAGTCACAGAGCGCGCGGGATCTTCCCAGAATACGGCAGTAGAAGTGGTCAGCACCACAGGATGTTAAACAGAAAGAATAAATATTGGAAAAAAAGAGCCATAGGAAAGTGACGATATAACAAAACGTCAGATGCGGAAGTGGTATCGGATCGAAACGTCCGCTGCGTAGGGAGAGACAGGGAGAGGTGGCTCACTGCAACAGCCGATGTCTCTGCAGTCCCTCTGACCGGGAGGTCCTAGGTTCCACTCCCGACGGCAGCAGGATTTTCGACACTAGCTTGTCAGCTAGGTCGAATTCAGTCGTTGTCTGGAGGAGAATTCTAGCGGCCAGCTGCTCTGAGTCAGCGGTTGGTTTTGAGCGGTTGAGGGCGGGAGTGAGCGGTTGGTGAGCTCTGCTCTGAGCGGCCGGTTTTTCTTGGTTTCTTCGATCATCATCAGGCAAATGCCGAAGCAGTACTCTAACAAACGGGCCACGGACCGCGCGCGATCTTTCCTTCCTCTTCCTTGTCGTATCCTCTCCTCTTACACACACACATGCACTACACTAGCACACGTGCCGGGGGACCGGTTGGGAACCTGAGAGCTTGTCCCGACTGGGGCGGTGCTCGTCTGGATTGATTGATTGATTCGTGTTTCCGGGCGCGTCAACTACTTTGTTCATTAGTCCCGTAAGTGTAGTGCGTGTTTTTCTCGGGAGGTGGCGATGATGTTTTCCCCGCTGGGTGTAGAGATCTGGCGTCGACCTAACGTCGACTAGCGGGGTTTCCCCTCAACCAGGTATCTCCCACCAGCGGGGCACCGCTCCAGCCGGGAGAAGCTGTAAGCTCCCGACATGTGTGGTAGTGTAGTGCATGTTAGTGTAAGTGTGTGTAAGAGGAGAGGATAGGACAAGGAAGAGGAAGGAAAGATGGCGCGCGGTCCGTGGCCCGTTTGTTATGGTACAGATCCGGCATTCGCCTGGTGTTGATCGGAGAAACCACGGAAAAACTACCGATCAGAGCAGCCGGCCGCGAGAATTCTCCTCCAGACAGCGACTGAATTCGACCCATCTGACAAGCTAGTGTCGAAAATCCTGCCACCCTCGGGAATCAAACCTAGGACCTCCGGGTCAGAGGGACTGCAGTGACGTCAGGTTGATGCACTGAGCCATCTCTCCCGGTGTGCTCGTCTGGAGGGAGATACCTGTTTGGGGAAAACGTCGCTAGTCGACGGTAAGTCGGCGCCGGATCTCACCATCCAGCCGGGGTAGATCACCGCCACCTCCCGAGAGAGAGAGAGAAACATGCACTGCATTTACGGGACCAATTACCTAGGTAGTTCACTCGCGCGGTATCACTACCAATCAGTCAGTCAATCAATCAATCAATGGAAGGGAGAGGGCGTGTAGCGCCTCATGTTACAAGTCGCTCCCATCGATTCCAAGGAGGGGGGCATCGACTCCTGCGGACACACGCTGCTCTGTCTGCCTGGGCCCTCCCACCAGGAAGTTGGCGCGGAGTATATTTCAACTACACAAGTTATTTATCTTTGGGTAACTTTCCGTTTTGTTGTTATTGTTTCTTTCCCCCGATCGCTCGCTGGCGCGCGCGCGAAGGCCGCGAGGGCGGCGCCGCCGCCATTAATCTCGCCCAGCGCAGGAAGCGGGCGGGGCGGGGCCACGCCCTGGCGAGGGGCCTGCTTCGACCAACTGCTAACATCATCAGTCCCGTATGTGTAGTGCGTGTTTATCGGGGTCGGTGAGGCCACGCGGAGCGGGGCCACGCCCTGACGAGTGGCCTGGTTCGACCAACTGCTAAGGTCATCAGTCCCGTAAGTGTAGTACGTGTTTATCGCTGTTGGTCAGGCCACGCCGAGCAGGGCGACACCCTGACAAGGGGCCTGGTTCGACCCACTGCTAAGGTCATCAGTCCCGTATGTGTAGTGCATGTTTATCGGAGTTGGTGAGGTCACGCGGAGAGGGTGATGCCCTGGCGAGGGGCCTTGTTCGACTCTGGCGGAGGTGGTTGCTTGGTTGATTAGTGATTCCGGGTACGTCAACTGCTAAGGTCGTTATTCCGTAAGTATAGCGCAGCGTTGGACACCTTTGTTTTTAGGGAAATTTTAAATAAATGGAATATCGCTGACACAAAAGTATTGAGCTACATTGAGATTGTTGAAAAATATTTTTTGTTGCAAAAAACATTTTGTTGTGTTTTTAACAGACTTATCAATCCACCCTCGTACTTTCAATTAATGTAGAAATTATTGAGTAGCACTGGGACATGCATTGAAGTGAAGTGATGGGTGTGGAGAAGAGAAGGGGTAAACGGTGCATATTTTGCTTTTCTATTTATTTCTTTTTTGTGTATATATGTTTTAGGTATATTATATTTGTGTGTTTGATTATATTTCTATGTATTATTTCTTAATTTTCATATTTGTACTTATGCAAATTTTGCTAAACTACCACTAAGTGTACGCTCTTTTGCAGATATAAGTCATTATTATGAACTTTTGAAAACAAATAAAAGAAATGTGTATTCCTCACAAATTTGACCTTGAGCACCTTTTCTTCTGAAATGTGGAGAAAAAAGGAAAGGAAACATTGCACAAAATAAAAACTGTTACCGTTTTTAGAGATTTAGTTCTAGACACTAATTCACAACGGGTGTTAGAATAATACGCTAATAGATTAAACAAAGAATGCGCACTATAATCATTGTGACTCATATTCAACTGTTTTCTATTATTCTCAATGCATATTGTTATCCTTTATTCTCAACGCATATTGTTATCCTTTATTCTCAACGGATATTAATATGCATTATTCTTAAATGACAATGATTAGCGTCATTAAAACAACAGATCTACATTTGACACAAAAGAATGCTTTCGTCAGGAAACTGCTGCGTAAAATCGAGCAAAATGCATGCAAGGGTAAAGAACGCACTGTTTCGTATCACTGTCCCCCTGGAGCAGCTCCGTTGTCTCGCGTGGAGAATCAAGGCAGGAGGGCGCGCGCCCTTAAAGGGCACCCCGCCCAGCCCCGCGCTTGTGTTCTGGAAGTTTCATCGCGCGCGGCCTCATCACGGCCGCATCACGCGGGACAGCCGCCGCCTGCAGCACCGCCGCCGCCGACGCAGCCAACGCCTCCACCCCCACCGCCCCCCACAGCCGCCTTCTCCACCAACGCCGCTCACCACTATCATCACCTTTACTGTCTCCCCCCGCCGCCAACATTATCCCTGCCAGTGTTATCGGTGTCACAACCGCCTCATCACCATCGCTCCCACCGCAGTCACCGCCACCGTCGCTTCCTCTGGTATCGTCATCCCCTCCAACGCCGTCCCCGCCACCAAAGCCACCACCACTGCCACCGCCGCCACCACCACCGCCTCCGCCCACGCCGCCGCCGCCACTCCCGCTCCCGCCCACCGCCACCGCCCTCGCCACCACCGCCACCACCACCGCCACCACTACCGCCACCACCACCGCTACAGCCACCTTCACCGCCCCCGCCACCGCCACCTCCCACCGCCACCGCTCACCGCCCACTGTCCACCGCCACCGCCACCGCCACCGCCCCCACCACCTCTACCGCCACCGCCACCCCCTCCACCCACACACGGGCATGTACGCACTGCCCGCGGGCGAGACCTGGTGTGAGCGGACGGGCGCGTCGCCCGCGGGCGATGGAGCGGGCGGGCGCCATTCACGTCGCCTTCGCGCGCGGGCGCAATGTCTCAGGGCGCGGGCGCGGGCGCGGGCGCCGAGACAAAGGGCGTGGGCGAGCGCGTGTGCTGCCTGCCTGCCTGCACCGCGAATTACCGCTCCGCACTCATCTGCGCGGCCCGCCCTGGGGGCTCGCGGGACGCCTGCTCCCATCCCCGCCCCGTCCCCGCCTCGTCCCGTCCCCGCCTCAACCCGTCCCGTCATCGCCTCGTCCCGTCCCCGCCTCGTCCCGGCTCCGCCTCGTCCCGTCCCCACCTCGTCCCGTCCCCGCCTCGTCCCGTCCCCACCTCGCCCCGTCCCCGCCTCGCCCCGTCCCCGCCTCGTCCCGTCCCCGCCTCGTCCCGTCCCCACCTCGTCCCGTCCCCGCCTCGTCCCGTCCCCGCCTCGTCCCGTCCCCGCCTCGTCCCGTCCCCGCCTCGTCCCGTCCCCGCCTCGTCCCGTCCCCGCCTCGTCCCGTCCCCGCCTCGTCCCGTCCCCGCCTCGTCCCGTCCCCGCCTCGTCCCGTCCCCGCCTCGTCCCGTCCCCGCCTCGTCCCGTCCCCGCCTCGTCCCGTCCCCGCCTCGTCCCGTCCCCGCCTCGTCCCGTCCCCGCCTCGTCCCGTCCCCGCCTCGTCCCGTCCCCGCCTCGTCCCGTCCCCGCCTCGTCCCGTCCCCGCCTCGTCCCGTCCCCGCCTCGTCCCGTCCCCGCCTCGTCCCGTCCCCGCCTTGTCCCGTCCCCGCCTCGTCCCCTGTAATGGACTGGTCTGCACAGAGCCCAGACTAGTATCCTATCGGACACCTTTGGGATGTTTTGGAACGCCGACTTTGTGCCAGGCCTCACCGACCTACATTGATACCTCTCCACAGTGCAGCACTTCGTGAAGAATGGGCTGCCATTCCCCAAGAAACCTTGCAGCACCTGATTAAAAGTATGCCTCAGAGAGTGGAAACTGTCATCGAGGCTAAGGGTGGGCCAACATCCTATTGAAATCCAGCATTACCGACAGAGGGCGCCACAAACTGGTAAGTCATTTTCAGTCACGTGTCTGGATTCTTTTGATCACTTACTGTATCTTTTAAAGCAGGCAAAATCTTCAAATGTAATTGAATATAAACATCTTTGCAAGTAAATACGTAGGCTTCCGCGCCGAGTGTCAGTAGTTTCTTGGCTGACTGGAAGAACTTACGCACAGGTGCCAAAGTTTCGGCCACCATTTTGTCACCTTCCTCATAGCAAAATGCAAATTGTTATTTCTTGGATGCGGCGTCTCTCGGACAGCTAATGTCATTATTATGAACTTTTCAAAGCAAGTAAAAGTGTACTAGTTATACTCATTATGACAATGTGATACGTACAATCAGAAAGTGCAAGCATTGGAAGCATTGGAGTGTTAAATGACAATGATTAGCTCATTAAAACAACTTATCTACATTTGACACAAAAGAATGCTTTCAGTTCGAAACTGCTGCGTAAAATTGAGCAAAATTCATGCAAAGAGAAAGAATGCACTGAAAATGAAGCCTCGACAACATTTTCTTATTTTTTTCAAAAATAGCTCCAATTTTTTTATTAAACTTCCTCCTCGCATAAGTCACTTAAAATCAGTATAGGTTTCATTTTTGTTGAAAATCTTAAGTTTTGTAAAGTGCAAAATTTGAAAACTTTTCGGCAACTTCCCTCAACTTCAGAATTAATAATTCAGATTTTTGTCTTAACAAAATATGTTCTTCGAAAATTGACTTTAAATAAGATCATGCACAAGAGGACCAGTTTAATAAAAAAATTGAAGCTATTTTTAAGAACAAAATTTTAAAACTGTTGAGGCTTCATGAAAAGAAGCTCCAAAAATCAATATATCCATTTCAAATTCGCAGAGCCTTGAGATCACCTATTTCGATTGGGGAATAACGATTTTGGAGAAAATTGTCTGAATGATTTATGCACTAGCTTTGACCACGTGCATATGAACGGACGAACAGAGTGGCCGTCCATCATATCGCAATCAATAAAATTTTCATAATCAAGAACCCGCAAAACTTGTTAGAAAAAGGAATTTACTACACACACACAGGGACAATATGTATATACTTTTTCGATACTAAGGGCACAGAACGCGACTTTTCCTTTCTAACTATCGCTGATTTTTGCCGCAAAATTACAATACTTTCTGTTTAATATTCATAGATACAGTCCAACAAATAATGTGGTATTTCTTTCTTTCTACATCTGATCTCAACTCAAGACAGAAAACCCATAATATTTCTCTGTTCGTATTAAAAGAGAAAGAAAAGTAAAAATAAAGTATCATTATCACCAGATTCCAGAATCGCTGTCATCCTACGTGTAGACATGTTTACACAGTCCGTTTTTGCAGGAAATTGTCGTCTGCCGCATAGTGTGGCTTTGTTTCTTACATAATGCCACGCCATAACTCTTTTTGCAGATGTTGCAGCGTCGTGCTGCCTCGTATCAAAGCACAACTCCTGGCTCCGACCTGTTCACCGGCCAAGGCCCGTGCGCAGAGTCCTGTGTCCTGCGCTCGGCGCTCTGTGCACTGCGCTCCACCGCGCAGGTCGCCCGCTTGCTTTCTCTTTGCGCGCAGCCAGCGTGGGCCGCAGCGCAGTTGCTGTTTTCACTGTTCCCGGCGGCGCTTCTGCGGATGAGATCATTACGCAATGTTTGTCATCGCACCGCTGTTTTCATAAAGAGATTGAACCAAACACAAGAAATACTTGACAAAACAGCGAGGTAATTATTATACGTAACGCTATTTTACTGATAATCTGCTCGATAGTAATAATGGAAAACGCGTTACAGTTGTTTGTGCTGAAATATGTCTCCGGACAATAATATTGTAGTATGTGTAAAAACAGGAACTGAATATGTTGTTCTGCGCTCTACTGAATGAAAGAAAAAATGGTGGATGTAAATCATACAAATACCAAAATATCAAAGTACGATAATAATAATAATAATAATAATAATAATAATAATAATAATAATAATTCGTCAATTAATGGAATACGGAACGGTATGTTGGGGCCCTTACGGAATCTCATAAAAGGAATATTTGAATAAAGTACAGAGAAGAGCGAGTAAACTTATTTTCCGAAGCAATAGGATGAAAGTAGAATGGGAATCTCTAGAAATCAGGAGGGTTAAGGCAAGACTGTGCTTTGTCCAAAGCGTATGCCGGTTACCCAGCGTGGAAAGATATCCACATCAGGCTCAGTAGACCCACGTACTTTAGTATAGAGGATCACAAGCACAAAATTTAGTTCAGGACACAGAGAACAGATGTTGGAAAATTTTTCTTCACAAATAGAACAATAACGGACTGGAATACGTTGCCTGGGATAACCTTGGAACCCTTTCCTCTAGGTGTTCAAGGATTTAAAAGGAAATTAACCATGATATTTAATTAGCAAGTTAGGTTTATTAAAACAATTATTTTATAATAATAAATTTTATTTTAATTACTGTTACTATTATTATTTTAATTGCATTACTATATTAAATATATAATTATATTTTATGTAGTAATCGTATTGAAGTGTAATAACGTGTTGTAAAGTGTAGTGAAATACTGAAGTAGAAAGAGAAGTGAAGTGCTGTGGACATCATTGTAATAAAATGTCTTGTATTTATTGGTGTAAAATATCCGTACAGGACCGCTATAATATGTAGAATTAATGCAGTTATTGTTGTTAATGCGTTTATTGTCATCATTATTATCATATTATTATTAACATTATTGTCTTAAAATACTTTACAGTTACACTGTATTTAATTCCTAATTTTAAGATGTAAATGTTGGTGTTCAGCCGCCAGGTTGCATAAACCTATCTGCGGAAATAATAAATATCTATATCTAAAAATTATGGTCAACGTGTAGAAATTATAAAAACAGGTATTGGTTCGAAGTGGTCGTAATTGTATTAGTCATGTATTTGCAGTCATTAGTGATGGGTTTCTTGTAACACGTGTCCAAAAAGCACTGAACGACTTGCGAATGAATCTCAGTTCTCTGGGCCGCTTCATCCCCAGCCATCACAGGACCACCCGTTTCCCCCATCCGTGCATTGCAAGTGGCATGCAGATATCAGATAAACGACGCAACGGCCATTGTTCAAGGCAGGCCTGTGTTTCTATGGTGGCCGGCGATTCTTTTAGTGAGAAGCACCCCTCCTCCTCCCCTCCCCTTTCCACCCTTCCCCTTTCCTCCCACCCCTCCTTTTCCCCTCCTCCTCTACCTATCCACCCCTCCTCTAGCCCTCCCCTTTCATCTCCTACCCCATATCCACCCCTCCTATTTCATCCCCTCCCCTTCCCAACACCCCCCTTCCTCTTCTCCCCTTTCCTTTCCTCCCCTCCCCGCCTCAACCCTCCCATCCCCTTCCATCCCCCCTCCCTCCCTCTCCTCTCCTTTCCTCCCTTCCCCTTTCCTCCCCACCCATTTCCTCCCCTCCCCATTATTTCCCCTTTCCTCCCCTCCCCATTCTTCCCCTCCCCTATCCCCTTCCCTCCCCCTTTCCTCCCCTCCCCTCCCCTCCCCAACGCAGCACTCCGCATCGTCGCGCCTCTACGTTCCTTTCTCTGCGGCTTTCTTTTTCCAGAGGCCACCCGCACGAATGCGCGGCTGTGCACGCGGCCGGCGCGCTTTCCAATTCACGTCAACGCGTCGCCGCGAGAACACCCGCCCCCGCCCCCGCCCCCGTCCCCTCCCCCTCCCATTCGTTAGCCCGTCCAGCCACGGCGCGTGCGTCTTTTCATGCGGCCATTGTTGCGTTTATGGATGGTTATCGAAGCGGAGAGTATAGATTCAGTCGGCCCCGAGGGCATTTACATGTCAAGAAATGAAATGCGAAATGTTTGGCGCGGCGCGGGCGCCGACGCGCTCGGGGACGTGTGGATAAAACGTATCTAATGGCTTTCAGACGTCCGACGAGACGTGGTTGCGAGGCGGGGTGGGACGGGGAGGGGCCGGGTGCAGCGGAGCGGGGGGGGATGTTGTGGGAAAGGGGGATGTGTGGGAAGGGAAGGACTCGTTTTTCCCAAAAGGCTTTGCTGGGGCTCCTTCGCTGAGCGACGCCTGCAGACTGGCTGCGGTTGCGGCAGCGCCAAGCAGAGGCGAGGCGTAAGAAGCGTCATTTCACCAGTTTGCGCGCCTTCGCCTCCCTCGCCCGCAACGCCCTCTACCTCCCGATCTGTCGCCCTCTCCCCTCCCCACGTCTCTCCCTGGATTTCTCCACTCCCTCCACTCGCCCTCCATCCCCTTCCGCCTCCTGCGCCGCCCCCGCCCTCGTCACTGCCTCCCACTCTGCAGCCCACCAACACCTCCTCACCCTCCGCGGCCGTCTTCTACTCCCCTCTGCCTCCCTGTGGCACCAACCCCTTCCACGCCCTCGTCTTCAGCCCCGCCTCGTCTCTTCCTCCACATCTGCAACCGCCGTCGACCCTGCCACCGGCTCCGCCTTCTTTGCAGAGATGGGCTTAGCAGCTTTTCTTCAATAACTGTTATCGGAATAACAGTGGACTCATAATAATGGTTATTAATAACAGTTGAAAAATACACGTCCTAACTTGGCCGTCTGCTAAGAGTAAAATCAGTTATGGCGACTGCTAAGAGTTAAACCATGCAAAACGAGTAACGTTAGTAGCACCGTACAGCTTGTGCAGCTACCTTACGGCGGTTGCTTGCACTACTTCACCAAACACGTTAGAGCAGGGTCAAAGAAACAGCTGATATGAACGAGACTCAATGAACTGCCAAGGAAAAATAGTAGCTAATATGATGAGTAGCAATGTGTATAAAATATTACTAAAATAACAGTGATTCGTGGTCAAACTGCAAATATTCTTTCGAAGTAACATGTTCATAGTGAAGTGACGACTGCCAAAACTAATGAAAAAGAGATACTGTGTTTTGCTTACCTAAAGCTGAAGTGGAAATGTCTGTTGGATATCAAATATTATGAGAGTTGACGTAACTCATTTTATTCTATCGGACTTAGGGAAATATTAGTGGATCTCAATAAGCTGTAATGGGACAGAAAGAAGTTAGCAAATACATTGGACAGACTTAATTTAAAGGACAAACTTCTTCTGGTAGTATACGTATACAATAAAATATAAAAATATTGTGGCACATGGTGTGCAATAATGACGAATTATGTATTAATGAATCTATAATTTGCTAATCACGACTGATTAGCTGCAGTGAAACTGTAGTCGTACAAACTGGTTGCCGCGAAAGCTTGTAGTAGTTCGGGTTTGTCCCGATAGATTGGGAGTTCTATGAATATCGACGGATAACAGCCAAAAACAGGATAAACGAAATAACTTATTTCGCATAAATAAACATTAACTGTTAATAAATAACAGTTTGGCTATCAAGGGCACATGCCTACTTTGTTGCTACCTCCAACACCCTTCCACCTCCGCTGACACCAACTTCTCCATCTGCGCCTAGGCATGTTGCTTCTCTTCCATTCTCATCCTCCGCTTCCTTCCTTTTCACCCTCGTCTCCACCCGCGCCTCACCTCTGCATCCGTCTACAACTCCCCCACTGCCTTCCTCTTTCTCTCCCCTCCCTTACTTCCCCCACCACGCCCTCCCCACTCACGCCACTTCCCTTCCACCTGCCCCCTGCGCCGCCCCCTCACTGGCCACTCTCTCCCGCCCCTCTTGTGCCTCCCGCTGCAGCCCGTCTCCTGCTGCGCGGCGCTGCCAGTGCAGCTGCGAACGGAGAGCGACCGCGCAAATCGCTCACAAAGAGAGAGAGAGAGAGAGAGAGAATGGTCGAATTGCTAAAGCAATATACTACTATTTCTTTTTAACTTTGCCCCTGACAGGAATCAGCTGTTTCGGTGCCATCCAATCCGGAGCTTCTATTTCCCTAAAGTGACGTCATTATGGTGACGTTCAAGCTCCTGGTTGGATGAAAGCGTCAACAGCTGATTCCTGTCAGGGACAAAGTGACGAAAATCGCAGTATAGTGCCGTTAGGTTCAGATCGGTTCAAATAGCAGAGGAGGAAGTCACTAAACAAGAGATACATTTATATTGTATTAGCTGAAATTTGTATCATAAATGTAAAATGATTGAGATCTTTATGATAAAATGAAATTTATTGTAAATATTCACTAATTCACTTACTTTCTCAATATGGATTATTCTCTGATTATGATATTTCCTAATAATAACAAAATTATGTATATGGATTTTAAACATGTAATATGATAATTGTGAACATGTAACATGAAAATATAAAAGTGCTTCGATGTTTCAGTACTAGACCACCCGGCTCTCCGTACCAAGAAAGGTAACGCCCAATAATATCTAGATGCGGCCAAGAGGTGGATGAAACAAGATGCAAATAATGTAGATATGGATTTATAAATTTACAAAGGTTAATGAATATATTCAACATGATAACTTTATGTAATATAATAAATGCCACAGAAAATCTAAAGATATAAATAGAAATGTGAGACGATCTAGCTGTGCAGGTAGAAGCGTAGCTCATGGGCTCGCACTTACCTCGGCAAAGCCACTAAGTGGAAATGTAATCCAGTTGTATAAAAGACACAAAAAAAGTACCGTAGCGATCTCGGACCGAAGGATCGCGGGTTCGAGTCCCGCCTCGGGTATGGTTGTGTTTGTCCTTTTCCCCCCTGTCATCACCATATCATGTCATCTTCACAGTTACCATAACGTTTAAATCTAAGTGGTCGCTAACGATTTAGATGTTGATGCGACCTTAAATAACAACAAAAAAGAGGAAGAAAAGCAGTGGCATTTTTGTCTCCTTAGTTAAAATACGCTTCAGACGAATTTAGCTGATGAAATCACATCCAAAAGATGTCATTTCGAGTTACAATTGAGGAGAACATCAAGGTGTCTAAACGATGCCGGAATGAGACCAAATAAAGACATCAAACTGGATCATATTTTTGGTACATCCACGAGTACATTGTAAGGCCAGCCTAGAATATGAGTATAATAATTTAATATTGTTTCTTGTATTGTAATTTAATAAACGTCCTAAACGATGAAACAGCAACTCTTTAGCTAATCAAATATAGACGAAAACCCGGCTCTGGGGCTCGTTGTTGGCTCCCCGCCCATAGTATGCAACAGCTAAAAAACACATTGATCTTTGCACTCGAAACTTTAGCAGTCCTCTCTTCGTTAACCATAACCTCAGATTTGCACCCTAGTTTGCGCCAGACAACGAAACAATGGCTTCTTCCGATCTATTGCAACTTGTGCAACAAAATAATGTGAAGAACAAATGACGGAAGACGGCATGACGTTTATTCTAAGATATTATTAATTGTCCATTCTTAGAATTTACTGTTTTGTGTTTGTATATACAATAATTGTGTGAAACAAGCTAGTGGTAACACATCCAAAGCCCATTATATCTCCTTTAAATAAACAATCCCGAAATTTGGTTGGGAAGAAAAAATAATGACTTCGCATAAAGCGACGTAAGTGGGCGTGACGGTAGTGATTTTGTGTAAAAGTAAATCTCCATGAGATACATATCCTTTACAATAAATCATTGAAATACGCAAATGAAACACAACGCGCGAAAGTTATTTGCAAAATGATTACATAAGAATTTTCTTTCGTTCAGAAATATTTTTGCAGATAAATGATATTGTCATGGTATTCCTATTTTACATCTTACAATTCTTGTTGTCTTCGAGACCAAGTGTATTTCGTCAAGTCCATCCACCCGGAAATCTTACCAGTCTCGATTTGCTTGAAACCATATTTCCATCAAGTATCCGCTTTGTATTCTTTTGTCAGGGAAATAGGAAGATAACTGGGACGCACCTTCATAATGCTAACTGTCATTCCTCACCCTACACCACTTACCCCACTCTTCTTTACACAGAAGTTACAGGGTATGGATAAAAGAATTAGAAATAGAATATGGATTGAAGATGTATTAGAAAAGTATCATCATGCCAAAGTTCGAGAAACATTCTTGCCATAAATGGGATTCATCCTTACAGACTAGATGTAACATTTGTGGCTCGATGCCCCACACCAGGTTGACCAAGGTGTAAGAAAAATATTTTAATGGGGATACATGATTATTGCGAGATCTCCACTAAGTCACAATATTCAACAAACATTTATACCGAAGGCGGGACTCGAACTTGTATTTAATCCATAAATGCTAATACACGTCCGCCTCTGCCACCCAGCTCAGCTACAAAGATTATTTTGTTATAATTCAATCTCAATCTTGTTGAACTTGCGCAGGACTTTGGGAAAGGAGCACCGTTATTGTTATTTTAAGTTGAAAAAATCTGTTTTGTGACAATTTTATTTAAATTTATTTTTCATTGGAAAAAATGTTTTATGAGATGGAGTAACAAGTTATAGTTGCGGTAATATTGGAGTTATATCTCCACCATTTGGCTACGGAAAGTGGTGTTAAACCGCCCCATTCGTCGCAGAGCGGTGACCCGTGAAAATGCAGTCGATGGCTAATCCACCTCTCAGCGCCCGTCATCCTCCCGCGCCGCCGCCGCCGCCGCCGGGGCAGAGGGCTCCGATTTTTCATTGGGCGCCGCGCGCAATATTTGTTGTCCGAGTAACATGCAGTCGCGGCCGCGCGCCCTCGCCCCCCGCAGCCCAGCCACCGCCGCCGCCACTGCCCCACCCGGCCTTCCGCCCGCCCCACGCCCGCCCCAATCCCGCCCCACCCCCGAACCACCCCCGACCTACCACCGACCCACTCCTGCCTCGCCCCGGCCCGCCGCCACCGCTAGCCACCCCCGCCCCCGCCCCGCCCACACAACCCAGCGGCCGCCGTCCCCGCTCCCGACCCACCCCGCCTCACCCCCACTCCACCCCCGACCTACCCCCGACCCACTCCCGCCCCCCGGCCCGCCGCCGCCGCCCCACCCTTGCCCCGCCCCCGCAGACCAGCGGCCACCGTCCCCGCTTCCGACCCACCCCCGCCCCACCCCAGCTCCACCCCCGCCACCCATCCGCCGCTGCCCCCGCCCCCCGCAGCCCAGCGGCCGCCACATGCATCACGGGGCGCGCGGTCGTCGCGCCCATTTTTTAGGCGCGCGGCGCCCATCAGTTGCGCGCTGGCGCGGGCGCCGTCTCCGCCCAGCGACTCCCCCGCAGCGACACGCGACACGCGCCGCCTCCTCGGCAGCCCCCGGCGCGGCCCTCGCCCACGCGCCTCCCCACGCCGCCACCGGTGGCGTCCTGCCCCGCAATCCCATCCTCCATCTTCCCTTTCCAGTTTCCCACTGACGCCAGCCTTTTCCCAGTTCCCCTTTGCTGTAACTCTTTCCTGGTATCCCTTTCCCAATACCCCTTTCCCGCCGTCCTTTCTTCGATATTCTTTCTGCAGTATGGTCCAGAGTCCCTTTTCCAGTGTCCCATTCCTGTTATTCCTTTCTCAATATCATTTCTGCAGTATACCTTTCCAGTATACCTTTCCCAGTATACCTTTCCCAGTATACCTTTCCCAGTATCCCTTTCCCAGTATCCCTTTCCCAGTATCCCTTTCCCAGTATCCCTTTCCCAGTATCCCTTTCCCAGTATCCCTTTCCCAGTATCCCTTTCCCAGTATCCCTTTCCCAGTATCCCTTTCCCAGTATCCCTTTCCCAGTATCCCTTTCCCAGTATCCCTTTCCCAGTATCCCTTTCCCAGTATCCCTTTCCCAGTATCCCTTTCCCAGTATCCTTTTCCCAGTATCCCTTTTTTCCAGTATCCCTTCCCAGTATCCCTTCCCAGTATCCCTTCGCAGTATCCCTTCCCAGTATCCCTTCCCAGTATCCCTTCCCAGTATCCCTTCCCAGTATCCCTTCCTAGTATCCCTTCCCAGTATCCCTTCCCAGTATCCCTTCCAGTATCCCTTCCCCAGTTCCCCTTTCGTAGTTTCTCTTCCACAGTTTCCCTTCCCCAGTAACCCACTCCCAGTCTCCCTTCCTAGTATCCCCTTGAAGTACCCGCTCACAGTATCCCTTTCGCGGTATCCCCTTCCTCCCATCACATTCCCAATATTTCTCTCCAAACATCCCGATCCCTGCATTCCGTTAGACGCATACCGTTACCATTCTTCCTACCGCCTTCCCGCCGCTTTCGCTGCCTCTAACTCCCTCGCCACTACCGCCTCCAGCGCCGCAGCAGTTTCCGCGTCGCTCTCGCCGGCGCGGCGCGGCGTCCACCGCAGCCGCCGCTGTCCCGTACGCTTCCTATCCACCGACGCCCCTCCGCCGGCGGGCGCCCGCCAGGGAGCTCTCGTTGCGGCAGCCGCCCCCGCCCCCGCCCCCGCCCCCGCCCACTGGCGCGCCCCTGCGGCAGCGCCCGTAATCCGGGACGCTGCGATCTCTGCACGGCCGCCGCCCCGCCCCCCCCGGGTCACCGCCGGCGCACACGCCGCCGCGCCGCGCCGTGGTGCCGGACGTGGAATAATTTTAATTTCTGCGCTATCTCCCGCCACCGTTATTTATTGCAGATATTAATATATGGAATGAATAAATGTTCTCATTTTCTGCGGCGGTGGCAGTTTCCAAAACGCAATTAAACGCGATCCCCAGATAAGCCCGTCTCCGGCCGCGCCCGCCCGCGGCGCCGGCGCTGCAAGATCCCGGCCGGGCGGCTGACGCCGGCCGCCGGACGACGCGGGGGGGGAGGCGACGGACCCGCCCTCGGACGCCGCGCACGGGCTGCGGACGCGGCCGAAGGCAATGATGTGCGTCTACGCGTAAAGAACCATAGTCGACGTCTAAGCGTAAAGAACCATGTCGACATCCTTCACGTAAAGAACCATAGTCGACGTCTACACGTAAAGAACCATAGTCTACGTCTGGACGTAAAGAACCATAGTCTACGTATACACGTAAAGAACCATAGTCGACGTCTATGCGTAAAGAACCATAGTCTACGCCTATACGTAAAGAATCATAATATACATATACACGTAAAGAACCATAGTCGACGTCTACACGTAAAGAACCATAGTCGACGTCTAAGCGTAAAGAACCATGTCGACATCCTTCACGTAAAGAACCATAGTCGACGTCTACACGTAAAGAACCATAGTCTACGTCTGGACGTAAAGAACCATAGTCTACGTATACACGTAAAGAACCATAGTCGACGTCTATGCGTAAAGAACCATAGTCTACGCCTATACGTAAAGAATCATAATATACATATACACGTAAAGAACCATAGTCGACGTCTACACGTAAAGAACCATAGTCTACATCTGGACGTAAAGAACCACAGTCTACGTCTACACGTAAAGAATCATAGTCGACGTCTACACGTAAAGAACCGTAGTCGACGTCTACTCGTACAGAACCATAGTCGACGTCTACACGTAATGAACGCGTAGACATGGAATTCTGCGTAGACAAAGGTAATTTATGTTGACAAATGTATCTTTTTTGTGGGGCAGGGGTGAATCTACGATAACCATGATCCACCCCCAAATCCAACATTTATTGATAATTAGAATCAATATCCAAAACAATACGACAAATTGATTGGATCACCTCTAAAGGAGTGCAAGTTGGAACAAGTCCCTTCTGGTTTCTTGAAACAGAAATGAAACGTAAGTTGTCATTTCTTTATCAGGATTGGTATATTTTGTTTGACTTACTGAATCGTATATATTTTTTTAATATTGCACTAATACATGTTTCTACTATTACTATTTAATTATAAAGTGTTTTGGGTTATTTGATGTGAAAAAATAGATTACGCAGATTACATTGTTTCCGTAGTCTACACGTAAAAAGAGTCGTGTAGACTACGCGTAGATTACGTGTAGAAAACACGCGTAAACGTAAAATTATAATCTACGGCAGTGGTGTCAAGGTCTCCTACTGGTGGCAGTGACATGCGTCGTGGCACCGTAGCATGCCACGAGCTCCTCTGCGCCACTATTGTCGGGAAAGGGAACAACTAGTAGTAACCCCGCCGTTTGACAATAGGGATGGCGTTGTCCCTGGTGGCGGGGTGATGAACTGCGTGGAGGGGCGATTTCGTCGTGGCACTCGTGCCACGGACTCCTGCTCGTGGCATCGACCTTGACAACACTGGCCTGCGGCACAACTCTGGCGGCCTGGCTGCGAGGGCGGGGAGGGGCGTGGATGGGACGGGCGCTGGTGGGTCCTGGATGGGACGGGGCGGGACGGCCCGGCGAGGGACGGCTGGAGAGGGCGGGCTGCCTGATAAGGGCGGGCGAAAGCGAACGGCGACGCGCGTGTGCGGGACGGGAATCGAGAAGCCACGGCCTCTGCTGGGCGCTGCGACGCTCTGCTAAAACGTGTTCGGCGGCTGAGGGCCGTGGACAGGTGTTCGAGGGAGCATAATGGGGTGTGCAGGTTGACACGCGATCGGTTAGGACGGAAAAGGAGTAGTAGTATTTCACTGGAATGCTGAGTGTCCAATAGTACGAAATAAATTATTCTTACTTTAATCAGTCTGCTGCTGGTTAGCAAGAAATTATCAAATGTTCCGTCCACAAAACTCATACTGCGTGCACCTGTTTTGAATTCTTTAGTCAAATATATTTACTAAGTGAATACATGAATTTTTGTTAATACAAAAATTCTAGACCAATTTCAATGATTCAGTACAACTAAATCATTGTATTTGGGCCATTCAATGCCCGAAGATTGTATTATAACAGAAAAAATAATTTGAAACCATGAAAATACTGCATAAAACTTTCATTGCAATCTCAAATGAACAGAATTGAAAGATTTTTAATGACAGAGATAAAGATAATCATCTTTTTAATAGTTGTTCAATAATTAAAGGTCGTCTTAAAAGTCAATGATTAAAAGTTAACCTTTTTACTTTCCCGTACACGTACGTATACACAGAGTGATATATGTAGTATAGGGAAAGTTATGCAATGCTGCGCGAAAAAATGGCCAATTTTCGGCGGAAAAAAATTCATTGCCGGGCGGTGATAACAAAAAAGTGGATAAAACCAGTTGCCAAATTAAGAAAAAATTTCCTAACACGTGGTGTAGCCAGAAACCCTCTTTTGTCGGTCCTTGATACCGAAAAACCAATTGAAAGGAAAACGTCCGTCCGTCCGTCCGTCCGTCCGTCCGTCCGTCCGTCCGTCCGTCCGTCCGTCCGTCCGTCCGTCCGTCCGTCCGTCCGTCCGTCCGTCCGTCCGTCCGTCCGTCCGTCCGTCCGTCCGTCCGTCCGTCCGTCCGTCCGTCCGTCCGTCCGTCCGTCCGTCCGTCCGTCCGTCCGTCCGTCCGTCCGTTTCGTCTGTCCGTCTGTGAACACTGCTACGCCTACACCATACGTACGATTTCTTTCAAAATGGATATTCCCTGGTCGATCTGATTCTAGTCGAAGCTTTGAGATTTTGAAAAAGATTCTTCAAAATTTGGGGGTACTTTATATGAAGCCCCCCGGGGATTTCAAAATTTTCTCAAAAACGGCTCCAAATTTTTTCTTAGAATTCTCGTACGAATAGAGTAAAATATACTTATTAACATGGCATAGGTCCGATTTTCACGGATAACTCTGAATTTTCGAAAATTTTGAAAGTTTGAATTTTTTTCGGCGTCTTTTCTCCAACTACAAAATTGAAGATAGAGATTTTTTCTTGAAATAAAATTTGTTCTGCATATTGAGTTCTTTCATAAAAGTCATGTAAATGTTTCTCAAAATTTTAGTAGTTTTCGTGCAATATTGCGTTCAATATGTGCAATTTAAAAAAATTACAAAAACATAATTTTCTCAAAAACGGCTCCAAATTTTTTCTTTAAACTTTTGGTAGGGATAGTGGTAAATGTACTCTATCAATGACATAAAAGCCATTTTGGTCTATCGGTTCGTTTTTTCAAAAATTACCAAAAAGTGTTTTTTTTACTTGTCTTTCATGTTAATATTTACATTAGCGGCAATTTTTTCACTTTATTATATTTACGAGTACATGAGCTTTAAATAATGTTAAGTAAAGTTTCTCGAAAACACAACCATTTTCTGTGAAATGTAGCTCAAAATTTCGCATTTTCAGAAACGCTCAAACGCCATTTTCTCATATATGGCTGCAAATATTTTCTTCGAAATTTTGTAACGGATAGTGCTAATTACTCTCTTTAGTATAGCGTAAAGTTTATTTTGAATTTTTTTTTCTTTTTTCAAAAATTACATAATTGTAATTTTTTTAAAGATCTCTCACATCTTTAATATGCACATTACCAGCAATTTGTAAACATTATTGTATGTGTGAGTGTAAGTGCTTCAAATAACTTCAAATAAGTATTTTGAAAACTCAAACATTTTCTGTGAAAATGAGCTTCAAATTTCGCATTTTTAGTAGCGCTAAAACGCCATTTTCTCTTAAACGGCACATAATTTTTAAAAGAAAATTGCCATTTATGACTAGGTTTTTCTGTTCTTTAATATTCTAAAATTAATGTTTCCGTTCTACCAATAGGAAACCGAAAAATTAAGAAAATGACAAAAAATGTACTTTTGGCGGTGATAGATGATAGCTGGCAAGAAAGAGATGTGGCAATTCCGAATAGCTAGCAAAGGCCCAAGAAAATAGAAAACTAATACGGGAAAGTCAGTGCCAGTCTGTAGCACCACTAGTTTATGTTTATTGGAGTGTTGTTTAATGTTTCTTACAATGTTATTTACTGACGTGTTTCTTATTTCTAAAGAGGTAAATTATAATTTCAATGAAACTGTGAATTCATTTTCTTACTCCGAAGATTTCATGATGCTATGATTTTATGACTTTCATGAAATCATTTCTGGAGGGAGTGGTATTAATGTGTTTCGAAATGTTACAATTAGTTAATGAAAATAGTTTTATTAGAGTTCATTAACGTAATGTTTCGCGGAATAGTCACACTAAAAACCTCGTTCATTGGCACTCTATTTTGGTAGAAGTAGTAGTGGTAGTGTAAAAAGAGACCATATATTAAAGAATACGTGTTATATTAATATATATTAGTTTCGTATAACAAGACACTGATTTAAGTTTCGTAAAGTGTGACTTTTAGACAATCAAACTAGATACAGTTGCACACTGGTGGACGAAGTCAATTTTACTTCAGTCTTACCATATTTTTCAATATTTTGTTAAACAAGCATGAAAAATTGAAACATACACGATATTTAATCAGTTTGTACAGGGAAAAGTGAAATTAAAGAGATAATATTAACAACCTCTTTACCGCAGTTCAACAATTACGTGAGAAAACGTTTTCATTTAGAAACTGTCAACTTAACTTTCGTTGCAATCCCATGGATTCTAAGAATGATGTAATTATATAACCCAATAATATAAAACATTTTTGACTGTTCAAAGGATTTACTGCCCCAGTCAGCAACCGAACTCGGATCTCTTAATATACCCTCCATTTACTCTAATCACTTAGCTACCGAAACAGGCTCTTACCTGCTTAAGGCTATTAGTTGACTGTCTGGATCAGCTCAGATGGTGAGAGAAGCAGGGCGTATACTGCGCAATGAATTCTTTGAACAGTCGAAACAAAATTAATAATAATAATAATAATAATAATAATATCCTAAAACACTCACAAAAGGCTCAAAAATTAAGACTGTGAAAAGTTACATATGAGAAAAATGTCTCAATGGAAAAGGGCATTCCCCACTAAAGAGACAGCCGTGTCACTGACTCCGTTATTGATAATTTCTGATTCACACATACCTTTGATTAAATATGTAGTTATGTTTTAAATTAACCGATAAACAACTATTTTCGTACTGGAATTAATTATTAAAATTTATTTAATAATAATGTATCTAAGTTAATTTATAGCTGTACTCACTGAGCTTTAAGCGAGACGAATATATTTGTATATTTCTGATCCATTCTACATCGAGAAAGAAACGTATTTCATTTTGAGTAGAATTAGTTAATCTTACGATTACCAGACTTTGCTACAATGAAATTAAAGAACCTAAATAATAAATGTAATCAGAAACTTAAAGTAAAATGTGAGTACACTATACGCTCTTTAAAGCACGTTACAGTTCAATCAAAACACTATTTTCGAATATGTTAAAATAGCATTTAAATGGATTCATAGTTTGAAATTCCGCTCGTGTCATTGGAAATTTCCTGAGTGCAATTTGCATTTGTGATAGGTTTCAATGGAGTTCATGGGATTTATGTGACGCTTTCATATTTCATTCCAAGCTCCCTTCGTATATCATTAATCATTGGCGACTCACCTACCGTCACCAGGGTCAGCTTGCATTGTAGAGCGAAACTCACAGATGAATTCGATGTATGCGACACCAGACCCACTCCCAGCGTCATTCACAAGCCAGAAAAATGTCTCAAATTCCAGTGAGCGAAGTTACATTTCACGGCGATCTCTCCTTCTCTGTAACGCAAATTCGCTCCAGTCATTGTTAAGGGATTTCACTGTAATATCGCAGAGTGTGTTGCTATAATGTAACTTTCCATCAGGTAACTGTGTTTTATATGCCAAAATATTTTGACAGAAAGTGAAATTGTTGTGAAAAAGAAAAAAGATCCAGATTTCAATATGGACAACAAACAAAACAAAATTGACGATCAACAGCTATTAGAAGTATTGGAGCAAAGTACCGTTCACAGTTCTAATCAGAATAACTATGTCAACACATATTGCCATAAACTGCTACAAATTTTGATAGTGGTACCATCATATGTGAAGTCTTTTGTCTACTGATCATCCTAACAGCATTTATCTTCTTGATAAGACAACATTTATTTCTAGAGGACATGTCCCATTCATCAATATATCATTAAAATATGACACACGATCTCATCTTCCTTAATTCTCTTTTGGGGTGTGATACGTTCAATCCGTAAGACCAAAAGAAGAAGAAATTCTGCCGTGCGTATGAAAAACAGAGTGATTTGTCCGAAATATTTTTGGCACTTTGTCCTACAGAGAGATGATGAACGTACACACACTGAACGATCTCCGCTTCAACAGATTTTCAAAATTCGTGATAAGACCTGTTCAATCTCGCGAACAATCACGAGGAAACTCGCCAGCAGGGAACAGACTCAAATTGTCTTTCTCCCGCGCGGCCAACATTCTTCGGCCTTCAAAGCTTGTCACGGCTCTAGCAAGGCTATACAAAAATATAAGAAATGAAACACAGATGTTCAGGCAACAAAACAATTCTCGTCGAGCCCTCTGGCCGCGAGCGCAGAACCGCCGCGTACCTACTGTAAGCCGGGGAAAGGGCGGCAGGTCATTACCCACCGCCGGTGCGCGGGGCGCGCGGTCCTCAAACCATTAGCCTTTTACTCAGCCCTTTTACTACCTGCCTTTTACTCAGCCCTCGGCGGCCAGACGTATTTACAAACATTCATAAATATCGCTACGTGCCTCCCGCACCAATACTGGCGTTAGTATTGCCGACCACGAACGCATCTGCAAGGCAGCCGCGCCCGCGACCGCCATTCCGCCCCTCTGCCGGTTCCGCGGTTCCCGTGAGAAAATACCAAACCTTGCTAATGAGATGCAGCCACCGCGGGCACGGCCAGTGCCGCGCCAAAGTCACGTGACTCACTTCAGAAAACAACAACAAATAGCGAGCATCTCTCGCGGCACACTGCGTCTCACTGCACATCATAGGCTAGCTGCAAATGTCACGTGACTCCTCCCCCTCTGCACTCGGAAACATACGTTCAAATAAATACGGCAACTTCGCTCCCACGCGTCACTACTAAGTCATTTCTACTCTCGGCTACTACTATCACTACGCAGTCGCTCTTCAGTGAATCTCTCTACTACTGCTGCTACAATTACTACTCTATTCACTACTATGTGAAACTACGCAGTCACTCTTCAGTCAAACTACTATTACTGCTCTGTCAAACTACTCACTCTTCAGTCACTCTTAGTCAAACTTCCAAGCGACAACTTCAGTCGCTTCTACGCTGCTACTGAAAACTATTCAGTCATCTCTTCAGTCGACTTCTAACAGTCATTACTACTCAGTCGCTTCAGTCAACTTCTACGAGACAAACGACTACCATTGACACATTTGTCAATACAACGCACGAGTGTCAATGCTCGCTCTACTCGTCAGACAGCCTGCGAACGAGTCAGCTGTCCTTGCTCTGCTTATCAAGGCTCCGGCAATCAATCAGCGCGGCCAGCAGGCCGCGATCTACAGTCGGGCCACCCGTGAATCGGCCTTTACCTGGCCAAGTCAACAGTACGGGCCGCTCCAGCACTCGAGTACCCGCCCATGGTGACATCCAACCTACCGGCCGTATCATCCGCAGCCCATTTCAACGGACGGCACACACACACACTCAGCCGTCTGACCTGGGTTGGTGTTTGCTGTACCTTCATCGATCTGTAAGTGTAAACTTCAAGAAAGAAGAAACTTTTAATTATAAATATTCATTGGTCCTCCGGCTTACTGCCTAACTATTTACTTCTAAAACTAACCAATATTTCAAGAATTAAATTAAATTCATTCACAAGTGCATTGCCTTTCATTTGCCTCTAGAAACAATCCCCTGAAACCTGATCTGAGTCTGTATGTAGTCGCTTCACAGTACGGACCTCACACCTCGCTGCATCCGCTACAAGACCTACGTTTTGCCTTGCTAGATAGCTACCTAAACTGATTCATCTCGCTAACATGGATTTCTCACTACCAGCAAGTCAAGATTGGGAAGAGAACAATTATCATTAGTATTCGGACTCGATGTCTAGCACATGAATGATCGATTAAAATTTTATGAAATGCACCTCCCAAGCTTCGTATATCCAAAATATGTGTTGGGGTGTGTAGCTGCAGAACATTTGGACTAAAGTGTTGTTCTGTAGACAAGCATAGTTCTGAGAATACATGTGACAGTTCTCCTGAAACCGATGATACTGAGAATAACCTTTCTGTTTGGCTCAGTTCATGGATGAATTGAAAGTGGATTGTACAAAGAGGTCATATTACATACAATGACTAGAAGCCTAAGATATCTCAGTAGGAATATTTAAATGGGATGTGAGAATGGGGTGTAGCAGAGAGAGGGAGGGGGAAAGAGAGGTATAATCTTTTCAAGGGCCTTCAGCCACCATGAGATGGCCACATTATCATAGATAACTTCATTATAATAAATATGTTAAGTATGTATGTGCTTCTCAATTAATACCGAGACCAGGGCTTCATCCCCTTGGTTGTGGTGGTCCCCTCCCTCTCATTAGCGGGTTTGGCTCCCTCTGAACTTTACCCCCATCCGCCACATTTGTGACACTAACATAGTGGAGATCACGCATATGAGCTAAGAGCATTCAATCAAACTAACAAACTTTACACTTGAATGTACCTGCTAGATAGTTTAGAAGACGAATAGTAGTATCTTTATAAATCACCGAATTTCTTTCGGGAAGTGATCATCAAGCAGCATCAACATTTTTACGTTAAAACAGCAGTTATTCACGACATAAATGCACGAGTTAGCCATGCGAAGCATCAAGTGTATTACCAAGCTCCAATCAGACAGGGTTAGGTCGACGGATGCCTTTAAAAGAGACCAAGAGTCAACTGTGTATCTGCAACGGAATGTACCCTCTGTCCAAGGACAGAGGGACGAATCATGGTCACTGGTGTGATACGTCGTAGCACGCACACTCATTTTCGTGTTTCGTCCCATTCCCGAGAAAATATTTAGTTGCGATGACTTATGAAAAATGCCACGCACGAAAAAAAGAAGTTCCTAAATATCCATAGAGGCATGACCGACGAGAAGGGTCACACATGGACATGTATGTTCCTTCCTCCAGAGCGGAGAGAAGCAAACCGCGGAGGCACGGTGACAAAGCACGCGCCTGTCTGCCCGCCCGCCCGCCAGGCAGCGCCAGCGCCGGACAGACGCGATAATTGCCGGTGCGCGGGGGCGGGGGCGGGGGCGCGTCGATCGCATCCAATTGGCGCAGCGCGCGCGACGAGCGGCGAGCGGCGGCCGCCAAGCGCGCTGACGCGGGGCGACAGCCTTTCAAGCGGGCTCAGCCGCCGCCCTCCACCCGCCCACGCCCTCACCCCACCACCACCCACCGCTCCCACGCCGCCCCCTCCACCTCCGGCATCACCCTCACCACAACCCTCGGCCTCGACGATGTCACCGTCGTCAGCGCTCCCATCTCAGCCACTGCCGCCGTTCCCACCCCTACCGCCCTCGCCACGCCCCGTCCACCTCCGGCACCGCTGCCCTGCCATGACATTACCCCCGCCAACACCCCCGGCCTCCACGATATCCCCGCTCCCACGCCGTCCCCACCTCCGCCACTGTCACCATCCCTGCCACCGCCCCCACCCCAACCTGCCCCTCCACCTCCGGCACCGACGTCCCCCGCCGCCATGTCAACTTCCCAGCCCCCACCTCCGCTGCTCCTGATGGCCATCTCCCCCGCCGTCCTCGTTCCCGCCGCCGTCGCACTCGCTTCAGTCGCCACCCCTACAGTCACCCCTGCTGTCGCCCCTGCCCACGTCACTGTGCCCCCTGTCGGAGGACGCGTGAAAATCTCGCACCACAGGAGAAAAAAAATATGCTACGCGTCTCTCTGTTTCCCTATGTGAGTTCTCTCTCTTTAGAACTGGAAAATCGAGTTAAAATATTAATCGACATATGTTAAATAAAAGGTTACGAGAGCACTTGGAGCGCGTGTTAGTAACTAAGGATTCGTAGACCTGCGGGTCCTATTCCAACGTTCAAAGGATTTTCTACAGCACATAAGAACTTAGTAAAATTAGAAAGTGGTTGAGTGTTGGGTGCGGAGTGCGTCAGCGTTTCCGCATACTATACGCTCTATTGTATCACGATACAATACATCGTATGTCCAGAGAGAAAACAAAAAAACTTTGAAAATAAGCTCTTAAGACAATCTTAAGCGTGTTTTATCTAATAAACTCCTTCGATATTTCGAATGGACGAACTGCAATAAATACTCAAAAGCTGGTTTGTAAAAATACTTTCTATGAAAAACTGCGAATTTAGGAAACATAAACACTCCAGGAACATGTATATTCTTTATTATTTACAAAAGAAATGAATATACTCGTTCACAAAGACAAATTAACACAGAAATGAAAAGCACCCAATTTATACAATTCAATAATTTTTTTAATTCTGTGTTAATTTTTCTTTAGGAACAAACATATTCATTCCTATTTTAAATAAAAACAACTTACATGATTCTGGAGTGTTTATTTGTTTCTAAAACGAAAATGTTTGCGTAGAAAGTATTTTTACAAACCAACTTGTGAGTGCTTATTGCGGCTCAGCCATTCGAAATATCGGAGTAGTGTATTGGACAAAATATGCTTAAAATTGTATTCATAACTTATTTTCAAGTTTCGTTGTTTCCTCTCCGAACATTGTATCTACCACGTCACCATATCCGATTAACATTAACAACGAAACTAACATCACACGATGTTAACAATTCTCGCACATGCAACAGTTTCCATCACAATTAATCTCACTCTCGGTATTTGCAGTGACGCTCAGCTTAACTGCAACAATCAAGCTATGCAATTCATTTCTTCAGTACATAAAGGTGTCAATACTGAGCACGAGCAAAACCTTGCGATTCGCCATTTGTTTAGGTTAAGGCACTGGCGGTACCACGTGACTACGAATGGGCAACATTTTCATTTTTTTGTGGAATAATTAGCTCGATCTAAGTCGACCACTATGTGTATAATAATTGCAGACGTCGGTTGCCTCAGATCACTTCTAAGCGAAATCTGGACCTGAAACAACAGGCCCTAGAGGTCGCGCCAGATTTTCCCTTCCCATCCAGTCATCCTTTCCATTGTTATATCCATGAAATGAACTGATTCTGTTTCCCAATAACTCAAATCTAGAAAATTTAAGATGTCTATTCATATCTATGATAAAATTTTACAGTTTCGCTTTTACAGAACATTTAAACAGGAGCTATTCTTGAAAGGCAGAACAAACTACTAGGGTTGGATGGATGCAATGCTCTCCAGAGAGATTGGTCAACCGCAACGCTACTATGGTTTTGTTGGATGATACAAGGCGATAAACAGATTATGTTGTTCATAGACACTTTAACTCACACATTATTATTTGAACACCCGATGACAAACAAATTATACATGTCACCACTTCACCTAATTTATTTCATTTTTTTAATCTTTTGTTATGTCTAAGTTAACAACGAGAGAGCTATAGTGACACCTTAGGGTCTAGTGCCTCAACAGTATTATTTCATTTTTTATTTTTTGCTTGGTCTAAGTTACAAGATATTGTTTGCCATCAGTCTGAAAGTTCACAAAGAAGGCTTTAAAATAATGTTTAAAAAGCATTGTTTAATTTGGTTTTATTATATTAAATTACCAAAAACTGTTTGTTCTTCCATCAGTGTGTAATAACAATATAGCTAAAGTATGTAAAAAGGAATGAATGTTGCAAGGTTCTGGAAGTGATATCGTCACATCGGTTTGACAGTATACAACACATAAGTTGTGGACCTTCCTTTTAACATACTGGTTTTATGTTATTTTGTGTTTTATGAGATGAAATTTAAATAGTGTTTTAAGATATTTGTAGTGTTTTTGTTCCACAGAAAACTATTATTTTACAGAAACGTAAATATTACAATTCCAAGCAGTAGCTTTATGAATTCCCGTTAGTGTAAAAGGTCCGATATTGTTAAAACAACGAAAACATGTGTAAAAATATTTCTTAATTGTTGGCTGCGAGTTAATTTTTATGGTATCAACGTATCCCCGGCACCGGTATCACATTAGCACAATCAGTCATGTCATATTAGCCAAAAAATTGAACTTATGTCATGGCTGCATTAAAATGTTTGAAAACTGTTAATGCAGAGAAATATATTTATTCTTTCTGAATGACTGCCTATTTGTTAAAATATCTTTCCATAAAAAATGACGAAATGAGGTCAAAAGTTACCTGACTCAGTGTACAAGTTTTTGACTGAAAAATTAGTCATTTCGGCTTTGATTTTTTTCGCAAATACCGTAACATTTTGAGTTCCTGCTGTACGGTCGTCAATTTAATATATTTTCTATTATTTGCTATTTTTGTTAATTTTGGATGTCAATAAGAAATAATTCTTAAAGTGTATCACATTAGTCTAACATTTTTGATGCATCATATTAACCCCGACTGATCCTATATGAAGAACTTCCGGAAGAAATTGATCGCTTAACTGAAATGTCCAAATATATTATGGATTACAATTTCACAAGACAAATGCCGATTGTACTTCATCTTTCGCATCACGGACCCAACATAATTATCAATATCGTGAAGGTTTTTCTTGCAGTATTATGCATGAAATTTCGTAAAAATTTACGTGGTTCCCAATTATTATCAAATATCGATACTTCAAATTTATGCTAAAACCTAATGTTGTAAAAGCATTCATATTACTCCAAAAGGTTCACTTTGCCCAAGAGTTTTGTCAATATTGTGCAGAGACACAATTCATTTACTTCGTTACGCTCAGTTATGAAGTGGTTTTCTTTTTCGTATCGTTCTAATTATTTTCTACGGGGCTTTAGAAGATTTTTTCCATTCATTTAAAGTGAAACATTTAGCCAGAATAAATTACTGAAAATCTTTCATTAGGGAAATTTCTGGTTAATGTTATAAATAACTTTTAGTCATGTTTGAAGTGTTTAAACGTTAAAAAGTTCCCAAACTTTTGTAGTAAAGTAAACTGTAATCGTAATGTGCCCGAGAAATCGTAATTTTCAACATGTGTATGCGACTGCGGGGAAAATGTTGAGTATCTTCTGATATCCGAACGCAGCGTAACTTACGATTGTATTCAATTAAGGGAGTGGTTTGTATAGGATCGTGATGCGCGTCATAGAAAGAGGACACTTTGAACACTTTTCTGAATACTCTTACCCACGCGTCGCATCCTTTTAAATAATACCTTAAAAAACTGATATTGGTGTGTCTTGTCTTATTCTGCAGTGTTTTACATTAAAATCTATTTAACGTCGAACGGCTACTCATCTACTTTTCATTTAGAAACACAGCAATCGTGTCGTTGAAGGACTTAGTGTATCTTCATTTCTTTTCGAAAGTTTGGGATAAAGAGAAATATTGCTTCGTGAATTTTCTTTCATTAAAGTAGCAACTGGACGTTGTGGTTCCAAAATTATAATTTCCGCTACAGAAACATCAGGGATAATATTCTATAGTGCGATTTTACTAACTCTGCCACTCAACAATGGAATATCACAAGGCATTTCGCGTCTTTGTCGGTCCTGCCGCTAGAAATCGCAAGATTGCAAGCACTGCTTGATACGGTCGCGATGACACGATACCTGGCTGCACGACTGAGAACGTCGCGAAATACCGTGACATACTCCATCCTGAAGACGGGCTTTAGGGGCAATGTTAGAAAAATCAGAGTATATATCCACAGTTTTCTAGCCCAGTAAACAGTGCCACTTCTCCCGCACTCGCACGGCGCAGTCGGACATGCGGCGCGAGAGCGGTTAGGGCCGAGGGGAGCCCCGAGCCGGGCCGCGCGCGCGTACATCTGGGCCGAGCAAGTCCCCAGCGGCGCACGGCAAAGATTAACGACGCCTGCGCCGGGGGACGGGGAGATCACGGATTGAGACATTTTTCACCGTTGTCGGGTGGCGGCGGCGGCGGCGGCGGCGGCAAAAGCTTGGCGGGCAAGAATGCCATGCGGCGGCGGACGCGGCGGCGGCGTTGGGGGTGGTGTAGGCAGCGACGGCAGGGGACGGAGGTCGAGGAACAGACGGGTGGCGGCGGCCGAGGCAGAGTCGGCAGCGGCAGGAGTTTGGCGAGTGGTGGTGACGGTAGCAGTGCGTTCTGGCCGGGGCGGGGATAGTGGCGGGGACGGCGATGGCATGGCGGAGGTGGTGTGGAGGAAACGGTCAGGCATTAGCGATGGCAGTCGTGAGCGAAGCCGTGCTATCTGATCAAGGTGGCGGCGGTGGCAGAGGTGGGTAGAATGGGGGCGATGGCTGTGCAGCGACGGAGGCATTAGCGACAGCAGATATGTCTGATGATGGCGGTGGAGACGACGATGGGGAGCTTGATTGATTGATTGATCGTGATTCCGGGCGCGTCAACTACTGAGATCACTATTCCCTTAAGCGTCGTGAATGTTCTGTCGGGAGGTTGCAGTGATCTTCCCGCTGGATGGCGAGATCACGAAACCACGGAAAACTACCGATCAGAGCAGCCGGCCGCTAGAATTCTCCTCCAGACAGCGACTGAATTCGACCTAGCCGGTAAGCTAGTGTGCAAAATCCTGCCGCCGTCGGGCCTCGAACTTAGGACCCCCCAGTCAGAGACACTGCAGTGACATCAGTTGATGCACTGAGCCATCTCTCGCGGTGCGTTGGGGAGCGAAGTGTGGACGGGAGTGTCGGCGTGTGCCACGGAGGTGCCGGGGCGGTGGCCACGTGTGCGGCAATAGCGGCGGCTGCGGCGGAGGCCGAGACGGCGCCCACAGCCTGTGGAAGCCGAGACGACGTGCACTCTCCCGTTTGATTGATTGATTGATTCGTGTTTCCGGGCGCGTCAACTACTTACGTCATTATTCCCGGAAGTGCAGCGTAGTGTTTCTCGGGAGGTGACGATGATGTTTTCCCCGCTGGGTGGCGAGATCTGGCGTCGACCTAACGTCGACTAGCGGGGTTTCCCCTCAACCAGGTATCTCCCACCAGCGGGGCACCGCCCCAGCCGGGAGAAGCTGTAAGCTCCCGACATGTGTGATAGTGTAGTGCATGTTAGTGTAAGTGTGTGTGTGTGTAAGAAGAGAGGATACGACAAGGAAGAGGAAGGAAAGATCGCGCGCTGTCCGTGGCCCGTTTGTCAGGGTACTGCTCCGGCATTCGCCTGGTGTTGATAGGAGAAACCACGGAAAACTACCGATCAGAGCAGCCGACCGCTAGAATTCTCGTGCAGACAACGACTGAATTGGACCTAGTTGACAAGCTAGTGTTGAAAATCCTGCCGCCGTCGGGAGTGGAACCTACGACCTCCCGGTCAGAGGGACTGCAGTGACATCAGGTTGATGCACTGAACCATCTCTCCCGGTAACACTCTCTCGCCCTCGTGCCCACCTCACCCCACGTCACCCCCGACGAGGCGTCTCTCTCATGGGTTGCCAGTCATTCCCGGCCCACCGCTGGCGAGAAAATTTGTGTGCGATCGCGCAAAAGTTCCACAATCTCAAGTATTTTTAACATTGTCAATATTTTGTTTTGAATTTGATTACAAAGTTGAAGAGTAAGCCATAATACTATTTAAGGCTATAAACGATGGCATCCATAAATAATATCTATCGACCTCGAAATATTCCATTTTCGTTCCCCAATATGACGGTAGGGCGCATGGCTAGTTCGAATCTTGACGCGGAGATGGTTGGAAACACCTTCGTAGGTTCATGTAGCAAAAAATAATATTGCGTAGCCGATATGAATAATGTGAGAAAGTGTGTGCTGTTGAAGCACTACTAGTTTGGTTGTTTAATTGGGAAACATGCCGTGTAGGCTTCCCGCCGCGCACCGCTGCGCGTCGCCCGAAGGCTGGGGCAACGGACGGAGCGGAGAGAGACCCGACGCCCGAGCGTCGTTTTCCACGCCCTGTTCTCACAACTTATAACTTGGTGTTTCGACGAACGTATGTAAGAAAATAGTTAAGCACAGATTACTACAGCTTAACCTATCTTCCTAGGACATGCTGTTTTTTTTTCAGTTGACAGGTACGGCACACTGTTGTACTCAGGGCCCTTCAACTCCCATATAACGTGGTGGAGACCATTATAGTGGCGCACTCTCCTGTAGCACCTTCTTATAGGAACTAAAATACCAACTACTGCCAACGATACTTCAAACGTGTGTGGCTGCTACGTAGGTTCGCATTACGCTCAAGCAGGCGCGTCATGCTACAAAAGATAGCGTCGATGTTCGCGCTTATTTCAGCGGTTTCTAATATGTATATATTATCAATAATTGAACATTTAGAAGACACTTTTTGTATTTCTCACAATTTAGTCAATTTTTAGGTGCGAATGTTGGCGAGCCTGTGCCTGGCGACACTAGCGCCTATTATAGTAGAACCTTCGAGCTTTGTCCCCGGTTTTGATGAAGAGTTGCAGGGCCCTGGTTGTACCTTGGATATTTGAAGGTAGTCGTTTTTGGTTGGACAGTTATCCCGAACGTTGAAGCAAATAACATTTTTTGGCATTTTTCGAAATGTAAAGGAAGGATGTGTTTATTTATACCTAGATCAACAGAAGCCGTCGTTCTCGTAGCGGTTCTTGCCCTGTCAGAAGAATAATTGCTAGCCAGTGGTATCTGGGGATACGCGTCCACAGCAAGCCAGGTACAGAGCATAGCGTAGAGGGAACGTGTGCGAAGTGACATGGCATGAGAAGCTTCGTGAAACATTCATTAATTTGGGGGGGGGGTACTTTTCATGACGTCCCCCGGACATTTTTTGAAATTTTCTCAAATACGGCTCCAAATGTTTTTTTAAATTCCTTTTAATAATAAAATAAATTCCACTTTTTAAGGTGGCATACGTCCGATTTTCACGGTTAACTCTGAATTTTCGAAAATTGCAAAAGTTTGAATTTTATTCGGCGTCTTCCTGTAACTACAAAATTGCAGATAGATATTTTTCCTTCAAATAAAATTCGTTTTTCAATGTGAGTTCTTTCATTAAGGTCATGTAAAGTTTTTTGAAAATTTTGGTAGTTTTCGCGCAATATGTACAATTTTAAAAAAAGAACACAAAAACAAGATTTTCTCGGCACCAATTTGTTTCTCTAAACCTTTAGAAGGGATAGTACATAATGCACTCTTTGAGATGACATAAACGCCAAATTGCTCTATTATTTTGTTGTTTTTTTAATGGCAAAAATGTATTTTTTTTTTGCTTCTCTCACGTCGTTTATATTTATATTACCGGTGATTTGTTCACATTAATATATTAAAGTGTACCTGTACTTTAAATAATGTCAAGTAAAGTTTCTCAAAAACTCAACCGTTTTCTTTGAAAACTAGTTCAATATTCCACATTTTCAAAAACGCAAGTAATTGGCAATTCACAACTACTGCTAGTTTACCCTCCCCAACAATTACGTAAACATGAATGCATTAAAGGTATCCGTTTTACTTTTAATAGTATTTTAGATATGTTCTGATTATGATAATACAGAATTTGCAATGTTTTTGCTTCTCAATACATCAACAGTTCTTGAAACAGCCGTCCTTTTCTCGGACGCTATGCAGCATGGACACTTGCAAAACTTTTTCTCAAGTGAGAACGACATTCTTTAATTTTCAGCCTTTCCTTCAATGCAATTTAGCGCAGTTGATGATAGAGAGAAAGTTATATTAAATTGTCACTTTCTAATATGACACTCTCGCATTCCACTATATTGAAGTCACGTAATAAAACTATAGAAAGCGTGAGCACAACTCAACAGACTGGTGCCACACCGATCAATAATTAAAGTGGTGAATTTCTGCTTAATTCGTAGATACCTTTGTAGAACTTATAAATACACTGTGAAGCACTGAAAATATAAGGCAGGCAATGGTTTTCTGAACGTTACTATATACTTTCATCGCAATATTTCCATGTTTGCGGAAGCATGGGCAAACATCCGAAGAAAAATGTTACTGAAAACCAGGATATGATGAACGTTTTGAGAAGACTAATCACTGGTCACACCAAAATGCAACAAAGACATGTATGTTTGAAGATCATAACTCGAAATAAACACTTTTTCAGAAAATACAATATGATCCTTTATCCTGCATATTACACGCAATTCCACTGTGCCTGAGGAAATAAATGGGATGTATAATTTTATTTTTTCTTTGTTTTTGTCGCCGGATGTGTTATTTGTAGATGATAACCTGATCTGTCGCCGACCTGTTGAAAACTGCGACGTATTCTGTCTTCGGCGTCCGCAACTCAACGCCCTCAGTCAAGGCCAGGAGATTCACGCCCTACGCTTCACCGACGCAACGTCTCCTGTGCATAGAGTACCCTGAATTGCACAACGAATGATTTTGATGATTGCCTGATGATTTTATGCGCACCCGCTGCACCCTCAAGTAATCAGTGCGACTTTGCTGCATATTCTTCCCCTGCGATTGTGAAATATCGGCCGGAATTATTACTTGAATGTCAACTCGCACAAGTAAATCAAATTTCTACAAGACAGGTTTTGGAGAAATTACGACTCATACATAGACAAACTTTAGGGAGAACATTTTAACAATAGGATACTTGGCAACCATATCCAAGCCAGAATACAGAACAAACCCATACTCGTAAGAAATGTTTTCTTTCAAAAGAGTCCTTTTGCAGAGCGTAGCGTAAAACGTGATTAACAATCACGTTCTGAGCAGTAGCGCGTGAAGTAAAATACATTGCAATAGCGAAGCATTCCCGGGTCCATTAGTAAATGATAAAAACGAGTAGACACCCTTTGAAATAGTGGTGAACTGGTCGCCCTCCACAATGGTGGAACTGGGATTCGCTCTTCCTTCGGGCGCCCTTCGATTCCCCTTCGATCTCGCTTTGATCTCACTTCAATCTTCCTTCAATCCCAGTTTTATTCCGTTTGGTCCAAGTGGAATTTATAGCGAAAAAAGTGAATTTGCATAGTGTTTCCTCAACGTTCCCACGTTATTCTCACCTCACATTTCCCTTATCTTCAACATCTTCATGCTCATTACTCACATCATCATATTTACTTACATGTCAACATAATCATCTTACAATGGAGCACCAAAAATAATCATTCTGATATGTCTGCCTTTACTACTATGGACATTGTGTGGTCAACCCGAAAATTCGTTCGATAAGAAAATGAAAATCCAAGAAAGTACGAACACGGCTTTAGTTCTTCTGAAGTGTATTTGATTCGGATTTAATTTTTGCTCAGCGCGTCTCTCCGCCATGTCGGGCCGTGCGCGACGCGTCAAGGGCGAAGTCTTAGCCCGGTGGCGGGGGGCGGGGGGGAGGGGGGAGGGGGAGACGGCGGCGACGCGGCCCCCGGGGCCTGAGCCGGCGTGACAGCCGCCGTGTCAGCGATAACGAAGATAATTTCTCGCCTAACAAAATACATCTAATGAAACTAACTTGCAGGTCTTCCCATTAAGCAGAGACTTGGTACAAGTGTACGTCAGAGCGAATCTGGCGAGGATGTCGCCGTGCAGTCGCGCTCGCGTCGGCGCTTCTGACAGTTGGCGGCGCCTGGGGGTGACGAGGGCGGCAAGATCGGCTTCTGTTAAAAATCTGACCTTTGGCTGCTAGGTTATAAAGGTAGATGCGTCAGGCCATCTTAATGAAAGGAAGTCTTTGTTCATACAGAATGTAGGGAGATTATACAACTGTTATGAAATGCCCTGGATACTATTCTTTACTCGAGATAATGCACATCAGTCAATAAAATCTAAAATTTAATAAGATTCCGTTATCTACTGACGTATAATGTTTGGATTTTGAGCATCTTAGATGTGTATCTGATTAATTAAAAACACAATAATGAGCATCAATAATAATCATCATCTAAAACTTATCCCAGTGACCTTGGGTCGGCATTTTTCGCATCGCTTACTACGAAAACGTTGATTTTATTGTGATTTTTTTACAACAGTCTGTCAGTCTGAGGTAACCCCCAACCTGGAGGACCTAACTTCGTTAATACATTTTTGATTTCAATTTACACAACCGGCAATCAGCCTGACGTCAATCCCCAAACTGACGGATAAAACTTCGTGACTTCACGTAGTAAAATCGCAGTATGGTAATAAAGTCCGCTTGGCAACGCCGATTTTCGGATCGTGGCCTTTTCAGTGAAACCATTCCAGCATTCGCCTAGGTGACCGAGGGAAACCACGAAAAACTCCGGTCAGAGTGGACGGCGTGGGGTCGAACCCGGGCCTCCCAATTGCGAAGCTAGCGCGCTAAGCCCTGATGCATTGTGTTGGGAACAATAAAAGGCATCAATCGCTTGTTTTAAATATGTATTATGTTACATGCAAGAAAAACCTTTAATTTTGCTGTTAACTTCAATGTAGGTAGATTTTTCAATGTGGTGTTCTAGCAGACAAGGAAGGTTGAAAAATGACAAATGCTTCTCAAAAACTAATAAAAAGACTGAAGACTCGGAATGTTACCTTGGTCATATTCTATTGTGATAATTATTAGTTTAGAGAATGATCATGCAATTCATTGAGATACTAATTTGAAGTTTTTTCCGCATGTTAGTGGTTATTACTGATGAACCTTGAACCCAACTTAACGTCAGATATTCCCAGATACACAAGAAAAACTAACTACACAATGTAAAATAATGAAAATTAGCTAATCACGACGGTTCTGTTATTAGTGACATGTAGTCAAAAACACATTATCAACACAATGAAATTGTCTGGCTTGATTCTCCTCGGGCAATGAGTTACATGTAAAAGTCAATAAATCTTCAATAGTTTTTTAAACATTTTATGATTCATTAATATTAGGTTTAAATATCTTCAATCTTATGAATATTTTTTTTAACATTTACGTTCTATTGGAGAGGAAGCAAAGTCATTTACAGCGTTTCACCTCTACAGATGTCTTTAACCCTTTAAAAAAATGTTTTTCTTGAATTATTGCAGAATGCTTTAGAAGGATCTTGCTGCAAATAGAGCCAATCAAATCGTCTTATCCGGAGTAATCGAATAAGCTTCTGTAGGGGTCTTGTAAATCTCAAAAACGCATTTTAGGTGCTAAAAAAGCCAAAACATGTTTTTCGATACTTCTCTTGGAATATACTCAAAATATCAGGAAACAAATGGTGAATTCCCCACCAGTGCGATCGAGTTGTTTAGAATGACTTGTTTGCCCAGAATAGTCGACCGGAAGAGAGATAACCCTGAGTGACGGACGGCATGTTACCCCAATATTATACAGTATGTCTCCAAATAAATGTTACGAACTTTCAATGCAAGTAGAGAAGTCGAATATGATCATTTTTGTTAGTTAACATATTGCGGGAACTTAGTTAAATGCATTTGAGCCATTGAGAAATAAAGTGGTGTAAGTCAAATTTTGGCAGATTTGAGATGGATGCACTGGTGATGATTTGAACATTGTTCCATCACGGGCTGAAATGGTGCGAGTCAAACTTCAATATTTCTTGGCGAGAGGCCAAGACAGTGCAGAAGAAGCCAGCAAGTTGCTTAGACCCCGGCGTGAAATATTGGTGTAAATCGCAGGTGGGACGAAATAACAGTTTCCAAGGTCTCCCAAGAAATAGCTCTTGTTTATCTGTACCCATCACAAAAGAAGCATCTCGAAAAAACATTTAATCGCTTTTATTGATACGTGCACAGATCAAAATCACAACTTCAAAATTGCTCTCACTTGGTTGAAAATTTTGACAAAGCCCTATTTTTCCGTTACATTACTATCTCAGACGAAGATTGTGCATGCCAATTATTTGAATGTAAGTCATAGTTTTAAGAAACGATGTGTGCAAAAGTGGTATTTATTTATTTATTTTTTATTTATTTATTTACGTCAAAAAACAGTTAAAAACTGCGTATGACGAGCTATGGGGAGAAGTGAATTTTGTGCACGTTTTCATAATTCTGTGGTCTCTATCCTAAAC
The DNA here is from genome assembly GCA_031308135.1 of Acheta domesticus. Classification (NCBI taxonomy): domain Eukaryota; kingdom Metazoa; phylum Arthropoda; class Insecta; order Orthoptera; family Gryllidae; genus Acheta; species Acheta domesticus. The sequence continues at coordinate 3,380,232 of JAHLJT010009436.1, read as the reverse complement.
CATATTTTAGTCGAATTTTGAATACAGAAAAGAGAGGTTTTTTTCGAGTTTTATTGACAAAATATTTGCTCCTATATAATAAAATATATTTTCAAAGGTAAATTAGCTAGAAATTCCTGTCCTGAACCCTCATGTTCTTCATGAAAGAATAATACTTTTTGCCGCGATAATATGAAAAACGATAATTTGAATAACTATATTTCCCACTGAAATTCAGAAGACGTGCACAAATAATGAAGTTACATTTATGTCTAGAAGCAAAACAAGGGACCATCTCAGCATTTGCTCAAGGATCAGGGAAACTGGACGAAAAACCTGATCGAGATGGGGGCCATCAAGGTAGGTGGTAGGTAGGTGGTAGGTAACCTCACTTCAAAAGCAATGGGAACGAACCACAAACAATTAATCATATTATTCTAAATAGTTAATTTTTACTCAAATGCAAATAGGTAAGAGGACTAATAACTGTAACATGTAACACTGGCACATTTACACATTTTTTGACAGAGCTGTTTCCCACCTTTGCATTCCAAATCGAATTTGTGTATCAGCATCAAAATGCGAACTGCCTGAAGTAGTAGTAAGACATTACATAGAATAAGCCAGGCATGAACAATTCGTGGGTAAGGTAACTAGCCCACCTGAGTACGCGGGCCTTGCTTGCAGAGAACAGGCGCGAGATTTAAAAGTAAGGGTTGTACAAATTGATCTAAGGTGGTGGTAAGTCATTGCATTTCTGGCTCATGACAGCCTTTTGAAGAAATTAGTTGACAGTTATTCAAAATTTGTTGCCAGTCGACAGTTCCCAACTGTATATTTATTTCTTCCCATTTCCTCATTTAGTACTTCATACTCAAATTATCAATTGAAAGTAAAATTACACATTTTGAATTGAAATTATCTTGTCTCGTAATGTTTAATTCAGATTACAATAATTGCATTAGCTTCCTATGTTTAGGTTAGAAGGTTAAACAAAGATTCTTGACCGTTAAAAAGGGATCCGACAGTAAGTGAGAATTATTAATTTATAGAAATTTGTTAATTTCTTTACATTGTTGTTTCACACAACAAATAACAATGATTTATCAAACAGAATATAAAACAAAAACAAGAGAAGAATTCGCCATTCAAGTATAGTCCGAACACTTAGCAAAAGTGTTCACGCAAGGTAGAATTAATAAGAAAATAAACATGAAATAGTATCAAGAAGTTAAGAATATGAACATAATACAAATCTCGGTTATTTCATTGAACAAATGTGGCAAAGAGTTTCGTATGGAGCCACTATTTCCCTCCTCGCACCACTTCAGATTGCGCTTGTACACCCGTGCCTGCATTTGGAGGGGAAATACAGTGAAGTCAAGGGAGGAAGTCACCCATACTTGTAGGAGCGCCTGATTTCTCTGGTGGGCAAGAAGCTTGGGCGGGCACAGTTTAGCATGCTTGGCCGAAGCGTTTAACAGAAAGCAATTGTTAGAAAAACACGGTATAAAAATAATTTCACACCTTGCTATGTGAAGCATAAAAAACCTAAAGTGGCATTCATTTCAGTATATTTTTACAATTTGAATAGTGTTAGAATGAGAAGTATATTTACAGTTTTTATCAAGATTCATTTAAAAAAACTCAGTACAACATCAACGACCACCGATAACTAGCATCAACAAGCCAATGTATTAATCACGAAGGGATCATTTAGCTCATTGAGCCCTTTCCAGAAGCAAAGGCCACAAGAAGGACAGAGCGTTTATGCCCCACAAGAACGGCTGGAAGCGAGTGCTCGCAGTTATCTCATGCATAATAATGAATCACCTCCTGAGGACAAATTAGATGGTGGTCACGTCAAAACTTTGCTATTTACTGCGCATGTTTCCTTCGAGAGGCGGTTTGAATTCTTACGGGAGTAATTTTATCAGCGGAATGCAAATGCGCGTCGGAGCACCCCCCCCCGCGCCCCCGCCCCTCCCCCCCCGCCCTCGCGCCGCGCGTCGCGCCGCCACGCCCTCGCCCCCCACCGCCCGCGACATCGCCCATCGCACTGCGCGAACCGCAACGCCAGGGAGCGCGCGTCGCCCAGGCCACAAGCGGAAGCCAAGGGCGCGCGGGCGCTTGCGCTCGCTTTGCTTTGCAAGGATCAGGTGGTACAGGTCAGGTGCTTTGCAAGGATCAGGTGGTACAGGTCAGGTGCTTTGCAAGGAGCAGGTGGGTCAGGTGGTACATCAGTCGTTGGCACTGCATTACCTCTGATCGGGAGATCCTGTGGTCTGAGACCTGACGGCACCAAGATTGACACTAGCTAAATAGCTAGGTCGTATTCAGCCGTGGTCTGGAGGAGAATTCCAGTGACTGGTTTCTCTGATTGGTATTTTTCCCCGGTTTCTTCGATCAATACCAGTAGTATGCCGGAGCAGTACCCGAGCAAAATGGCCTCGGATATTTCCTTCTTCCTTTTCTTCTTCTTCTCTGTTCGAACCTCTCTCCTTACACCCAGCATTACAATACCACACATGTCGGAAGACTAGACGGGAGCTTAGAGTTTGTCCCGGTTGGGGCGGTGCCTCGCTGGTAGCTAGTTGGGGAAAACCCCGCAAGTCGACTTGTAGGTCGGCACCGAATCTCACCATCCATCAAGAGAAGATCAACGCCACTTCCCGCAAAACAAAGCACGACTACACTTACGAGATTAATAAGCATAGTCGTATACGCGTCTGGGTAGATAATCAATAAATTAATCTGACAAGCGTTTGCTGCAAGTAGTTCCTGGGTATTGGTAGTAAATAGAGCATCTGCGCGCAAGTACTTATTTTACCTAATCTGTGGGGTCCAATTCTCCTGATAAATACCACAGTGACTGCACCTAAAATAATGTCTCTGCATGATGGCAATATCATTGGGTAGCGTGGAGAGAGTACAGGAACACATAAATTAAAACTTCTACAGTTTTTTAAAAATAAAATTGATCTACTCTAGTTTGGTAGACAAACTTGACTAGATGACAGAGCAGACACTTTTGTAGAAGGAATTGTCTCCTCTGCTGAGAGACCGCGACGCCTTGACTTTGTAAGACAGCCCCGCCGTATTCCCGGGACGCCAACGTCAGAAAATGAAAAACAGGGAAACCTTTTCCTCACCTCTGTGTTCCCACTCCAAGTACACCCCAAATATTCTCCCCCGCCACTCTTTGACAGAACAGCACCAGCCCCTGGCATTGTTGCATGATATTATTCTATACATGAAAAGGAACAAATGGCCTGCCTTCGCTAGGAAATGTTCTAAAACGAATTTCTAATTGTAACCATTCAGAACCAAGTGTTTTGTTTAATTTAATTTAATACAGGTCACGGAACGCATTATGGAAGCAAATTGCCCATTACGACACTCATGATTCATACAATGCTCAACACTTTTCGACGCACGTATAATGAACATAGTAGGAACGGTTTGCATTATTTTTCCCAAAACCTATTGTATTTGCACTCCCGTAAATTTCATCATGCCTCAAATAATAGATAACACGCACTTCGCAGACTGAGCGAATTCATGTCCATTCTCTCTCACTGCGTAGCAGCAAACCACGCGTGAAATCTCTAGTTATAATCTCTACAATTTTGTTATTCAATTAGGTAGCTACACAGAATGGCACCCCCTCCTCTTGATTCCTCTGCTCGAAAACGTTTTTTTAACTGCCTCCTTGCTTCTCCGCCAAGACCACGTGGTAGTCGTGCCCCAGCGATCCAATCGGAACGGTTTTCAATCGCAAGGAATGTACCCCCGGACGGTATCTGGCCAGCGCCAGATTACGGGAGTCAAATAGGTAGTCGAGCTGATAAAGTTGACTGACGTGTTAGGCTGGCTGCAACTCTCAGGTATGATACCACAAAGTGACTTGTTTAATAAAACACAGGTGACATTGCAACATTTAATATAGAAGAGATATTGGCAGTGGTCGAGAGATTTGGACTCTGTGCTAGCGGGCGGTCTAATGCTGCTCGGCAGTAGTGCTCTTTAGATTATATAGATTCAATTACATTTTTACATATTCTGGAAGCTTCCAGTAAGTTCTAACAAAATTATATTGTACAATATGCTCTCGGAGATCTCGGGAATAACACATTCAATTATTAGGGTTATAGGTTCGGTTGGAAATAACATTTTAATTGACATTTTAGTTGTATGTTTTGAAGTTACGAAGCAGTATTTGGAGTTAGGAAACGTAATAACATGCAGATAGGGAAACGTGTAGAGTGTATAAGTTAAAGGTTACACTAAGTGATCAAAAGTATCCGGACACATGACTAAAAATGACTTACTACTTCGTGGCGCCCTCCATCGATAATGCTGAAATACAATAGGGTGTTGGCCCACTCTCAGTCATGATGGCAGCTTCCACTCTCGCAGGCATACTTTCAATCAGGTGCTGGAAGATTTCATGGGGAATGGTAGCTCATTCTTCACGGAGTGCTGCACTGAGGAGAGGTACCGATGGAGGTCGGTGAGGCCTGGCACGAAGTCGGCGTTCCAAAACATCCCAAAGCTGTTCGATAGGATTCAAGTCAGAACTCTGTGCAGGCCAGTTCATTAGAGCGTTAGAGCGATGTTATTGTCGTGTAACCACTACGTCACAGCCCGAGCAGTATGAAAAGGTGCTCGATCGTGTTGAAAGATGCAGTCGCCATCCCCGAATTACTCTTCAACAGTGGGAAGCAAGAAGGCGTTTAAAACACCAACGTAGGCCTGTGCCGAGATAGTACCACGCAAAACAACAAGGGGCATAAGTTCCCTCCATGAAGAACACGACCACACCATAACACCACCGCCTCCGTGCCCGGATACTTTTGATAACGTAGCGCATCAACGGGCTGGTCGCCGTGGAGGCGGCGTGGGTGGCGCCGACCAGAGGCAGGCGAGGGCAGGGCTTCTGGGCCTCTTCGGCCGGCTACACAACTCGGGTGACACCCAATCCCAGTTCGCCTCAACCCCTCGTCGTGGCAGTGGCCCAATACTCTGGGCAAAGAGGAGGGACGCGGTGTCCTGGCGCATGTGAGTGGCGAGTTACCATACAGGTAATATTGACTGCGGTAGTAGCCTGGATAGCTAGTAGCTCTGAGCTGACGGAGCGGCCCCACCCTGGGACTGAATGGGCAGGTTGCCGCGAGGGCTAACTGGGTACCGGCCGGATCCGGTTACCTGCCTGGCGGCGTCCTTGTACGCATCTGGGGGGGGGGGTGAGGATAAAGGCCAAAGAGCCATATAAACCCACCCCGGGGACTTGTCCCCCAGGTAGAACAAGGACCAGCGGAGGTTGTAGGCCCGCGAGACTCACCCCCTCGCCACTGGAGCTGGTGAGTGCTCGGCCTCTGTTCAAGACGATCAACTCTGAAATCCACCACAGTACTTGTTCCGGCAAGGTTTGCGGCCTACAAAGGTCTGACATCAAAACCGAGTGTTTATGCGGCTTATATTTGCTTGTAGTTTGTCGCATTAATATGTAGACTTCGGGACAATAACATGCCATGCCACAGTGTTTAAGTTCTGAGAGAAAAGAAAGTAACGGTTTAAAACATTGCATTCTACACATTGGAATAAAGAACATTAATTTATGAATTACACTGCCATCTTGCGGCGAATCTTTAAAATAAAAACCCAATATCTACATACAACTATGGAGCATCAAAAACACTAAAATCTCAATTTTTTCAGAAAGGTGGCGTCGCATTTTATTGCCCCAAGGACTTTATATGTACAGAATTATAACTTACTATACATAGTCTGCTAAGCTTCGCAGAATCGTAATATGAGAGCGGTGTGATTGTTGCGCCATCCTACCACGACTCTGGAAGCACCCACGCTCACAAGAAGTGCCATCACTCGCAGTCAGAGAGCAGCACATAAGCAAGACAGTATCAGCCAATCAGAATTCAAGAATTACAATATTTACAAAACTTATATTAAATTCTTAATTCAGCTCTTTTCTACGAGTTAAAGCCTTTAATTATCCACTTCTCTGATCCGTTGTGCACTTTTCGAGATATTCCCAAAAACCTCTATTAACGTCCTGTATAGCAATAAAAATCAAATGAAATTCAATAACGGTGCAATAGAAAAGAAGATGCATTTTTCTTTCATAAACGAAAACAAAAAATTAAATTTAATATTGAAAAACGCAATAATGAAAGCATTGTTTAAGAATTGCTTTTGTCAACCAATCTCAACTTGCCCCAACCCATTTAAAACCCCTCGAGCCGCAAATAGTCAGACTGTGTACATATTTACATTCATCATTTCCCGTCCGTATTTAGAATGTGCCGAATCCCTTGCGGGAACCCACCTCACCCCGCCCCTCCCTGCACACAGACACACAACGTGAATACCACTCCTGAATAAAAACCGCAGCAAAACCCCTAGCTTAGCGGGAACACGAAGAAACTTTCGAGCATCTAACATTTCCCCCCCGAGGCTTAAAATATTTTCTGTATAATCCCTTTTCTTTTCATTTTTCATATTCAGCTTTCACCCCGCCAGCCGTGTGTGGTTGTTGTTTTTTTTTCTCTCCCCGCGCGTATGACTTTTTGTTATAAATGTAGGTAAGTTGGTGGTCGCGGCCGAACATAAATCTCCGCAACTTTCCGCGGCGCAGACGTGCGCGGCACGCTAAGACGAAGGCGGCGGCCACGCGCGAACAAACGCTCCCCGCGCTGCGCCCACGCACGCACGCACGCACGCGCCGTGGGCGCCTCCGCTGCAGTGCGGCCTCAACAGGTCCCGCTCCTCCGACGCGCCGGCCACTGTTCTTTTTGCAGAAGCAAACATTTTTTTTTTCTTTTTTTACTACGACAAATTAAACCTCACACACAATTAAAAGATAAATAATAAAATCAAATTCAATAACATTCTTTCTTACTATGTACTTTCTAGTGCATAGTAATACATACTTTACTGTACTATGTTTCTTACTATTTCAGCTATGTGTAATATTTAATTTCATTTGGGCGAAAGGCCTGTTCAATAAATATATAAATAAATATTTGTATTGAATGCGCGAATAATTCCCTACCCAGGAGTGGATAATTCCCGCCAGCGAGTGCTCTTTTCCGATAAGCAAACATTTTTTTTACTACGACAAATTAAACCTCACACGCAATTAAAAGATAAATAATAAAATTAATTTTAACAATATTCTTTCTTACTATGTACGTCAAATATGTGTAATATTTAATTTCATTTAGACGATAAACCTGTTCAATAAATAAATAAATAAATAAATATTTGTATTGAATGCGTGAATAATTCCCTACCAAGGAGTGGATAATTCCCGCCATCGAGTGTTCTTTTCCGACAAGCAAACATTTTTTTTTTACTACGACAAATTAAACCTCACAAATTAAAGATAAATAACATGGAACACATCCTATGGAATGACTGAATAATTCCCTACCTTTTAAATATCTAGGTGTACTTCTTGGTACTAAACTCAAACGGAATAAACATTTGCAACCCACAATCAACAAAAGTAAAGCAAAAATTGTACAACTTTACCCAAGAATCAATAAAAAAAATATAATCTAAATATAGATACTGTAATTTATACTTCGACGAATACTTAGTTATGACTGTCCAATTTGGAGAAATACTGTCAAAACTAACCTGAATAATTTACATGTTACGCAAAAAATAATCTTACTAAAAATAGTAAAAGGATCATGGTTTATCTTAAATACGCAAATACATGGTGAATTACTAATCCCGAACGTAACAGTCTTTATAAGAAATCAAGCCCAAACATTTTTTATCTTATTCCATCTGCAATTAGTGCAAAAGATCTAGGTCAACCCAAAGAGTTGGGGCTCCGAATGAAACTTAACTTTCCAAGAGACTGGTTTCGTCCCCCGTAATTTAGTATTATGTAAATAGATTAAATTTATAAATACTTTATCAAAACCCCTAAAATAATCTTATCTGTCTTCACAACGTCCATTAAAACTAAATTTCTCACTTGCCTGCTGGGATTCCGCAGTTAGGTTAATAAGCAAATGTTAATTAACTGATAAAGAATAACTTTTCTGAAAAGCATGCGTTGTTGAACAGGTAGAAAATAAACTAAAAAAGGGTATTTTTGGACAAACAGCTTAAACATATGGATAAATGGGACACGTGTGGCATTCACGTATTTCACTACATTTCATTCATTTCAAATATTTTAGGAATAGTTGTGTGAGCGAAGGAACTCGAGATGAGCCATAGGGTATCTGTATTTTCGTGTGAAATGCGTTGACGATTTTGCGTTTAGTGAACTCAAGGATGATTGAAAAAGATTGAAGGTTATGATATATATATATATATATATATATATATATATATATATATATATATATATATATAACAAGAATGATTGAAAAGGATCTAAGGACAAAACTTTGCCCTCAACTTGCAATTATGCGAGCGAAAAGAGCTGAATTCGTCGTATTAGATGTTTTTTGTTAATTTAACTTCACTTTAATACCTGTATAGATACAATTTTCTTAACCGCAGTCCATTAACCACGAGGTAAGAAGATTTACAAATTCTGGAACAATACAATCACTAATCGCTGTGAATGCAGAGCTCAACATGTTTCTAAAAATATACTGGAAATGTTTTAAATTTACCAAGATCTATAAATGTATTTTGTAGTGAACTTTTGTAGGGCAAATGTCACACAATTGCTGAACACTGCTCTAATTTTTTCATTTAAAAATTCTAATCTTTGTATTTGAAAACAGAAAATCTTCAAACTTAAAATTTAGTTATTTTCACTTCACCAACTATAATCACGTAGTGCAAAAACATCTTAGCATATTAGTAGATAAGCTCATATACGCATGCTCGCGTTAAAGACTAAAAAGAACGTCGAGTTTTTTATATATAGATCACAATCTCTCTAAACAAAACATCCCAATTGTATTGTAGTTGACCTTCGAAACAACGTATTCTGAACGAATGACGTCAGATAAGAATTCAATCTATTAATTTTAAGATATTATTAAAATGTGGTGTTTAATTATAAAATAATTTAATAAGGACAAGTTACAACACATCTAGAGTCTACTATCTTTCATTTTAAGATATAAATCACAAAATTTGGTTGAATATAAAGCTAAAGTTTCTTCCTAAACGAATTTCTGTAGTGTCTTAAATTATAAAGATTATAATCATTAGTATCTACGCATTTTCGGTCCATTGATGAATAGTTTGATGTATGGTTGATAGGCAATGCACGTCTCATGATTTCAATAATGAAGCAATGGTTATCTTCTACAAATTACAGTGGATCGAGCGGAACTTGAACTCTGGTACCCAGAGGTGAAAGGCGAGCCGTCAATAGAGTTGCCCTGTGATAGTAACACTAAACCAGAAATAATATTTTTTCAGAATAATATCCTCATCGAGGTCATTTTCCAATCACTTTCTCTCGCGGTGCCCACCATTTCCTCTCTTCACTGCACCACTTGCAATCGTACGACATTTGGGTAGCTCCGCTTTTGTGCAGTATAGGGACATGCGGCGAGGACAAAGGCTGTAGAGTAGGACTGTAGAAAGGGTAAGCAATCCTCCTAATAATGTGCCTCCACTTGTATAATGTTCATTCTTGACAATGCAGTTTGAATACGACCACATGCATTTCCATTTATCGCAATTCCAAACGCAGCTACACATTTGAATTGTGTATTGTCAGAAACTAATCACACACGCAATGTGTTAATGGTGGAATATTTTTCTAAAAGCATGTATGTAAATGTTTTCAATAAAAATTATTGAAATATATACTACTTGCGGAAAAAATGAAAACCCCTATCAAAAAATTTAGTCTGATGCTAGACAGTGTTCTCTTCGTTTCGAAGAGGAGAGGAGAGGAAAAGAAAAGAAAAGAAAAGATGACGAGACAGCAGATAGGTTCTCCGGATGAGGGGTGAAGATGATGAACGAAAAGAGGATATAAGATGAAAACGGAAAGAGAAGAGAGGGAAGGGTGGGTGAGGAGAGAGGGGAGAAGGTGATAGCGAGGGAAGGGGAGGGGAGGGGGGAGCGACGCCCGGCCGACACGCGGAATGCTCCCGCGACGCAAATTAAATTTTCATTCGGCGCCTCAATTAATTATTCTCCTTGACTGGCGGAGGTGCGCTGGCGCCGCCGAAGGCTTTGGGCGCGGCCCGGGCGGCGACTGGTAATCGCCCGGCGCCAGAAACGAACCGCAGCGCGCACAGCTCGCGTCGCACTCGCCACGCCCACGCCACTCGGCCTTCTTCGTCGCCTCGCCCTCCTCTGCGTCGCCGCTGCCACCCACGCCACTACAGCATACACCATCGTCGCCGCCATCGCTCCCACCGCCAACCGTCAGTCCCGCCCTCTACGCCCCCGCCGCCGCCACCGCCCTCGTCGCCTTCGCCACACTCCTGCCCCCTCCTGTCTCGCCCCAAACCCCACCACGGTCACCGTCACCAACGCTACCGTCACCACCCTCACCTCCGCACCGCCACCACCCTCACCCTCCCCTCCGCACCGCCACCCTCACCTTCGCACCGCCACCCTCACCTTCGCACCACCACCCTCACCTCCGCACCGCCACCCTCACCTCCGCAAGGCCACCCTCCCCTCCGCACCGCCACCCTCACCTCCGCACCGCCACCCTCACCACCGCACCAACACCTTCCCTTCCGCACCACCACTCTCCCTTCCGCACCAGCACCCTCCCTTCCGCACCGCCACCCTCCCTTCCGCACCGCCACCCTCACCTCCGCACCGCCACCCTCACCTCCTCACCGCCACCCTCCCTTCCGCACTGCCACCCTCACCACCGCACCAACACCTTCCCTTCCGCACCGCCACCCTCACCTCCGCACCGCCACCCTCACCTCCGCACCGCCACCCTCACCTCCGCACCGCCACCCTCACCTCCGCACCGCCACCCTCACCTCCTCACCGCCACCCTCCCTTCCGCACTGCCACCCTCACCACCGCACCAACACCTTCCCTTCCGCACCGCCACCCTCACCTCCGCACCGCCACCCTCACCTCCGCACCGCCACCCTCACCTCCGCACCGCCACCCTCACCACCGCACCAACACCTTCCCTTCCGCACCACCACCCTCCCTTCCGCACCAGCACCCTCCCTTCCGCACCGCCACCCTCCCTTCCGCACCGCCACCCTCACCTCCGCACCGCCACCCTCACCTCCTCACCGCCACCCTCCCTTCCGCACTGCCACCCTCACCACCGCACCAACACCTTCCCTTCCGCACCGCCACCCTCACCTCCGCACCGCCACCCTCACCTCCGCACCGCCACCCTCACCTCCGCACCGCCACCCTCACCTCCTCACCGCCACCCTCCCTGCCGCACTGCCACCCTCACCACCGCACCAACACCTTCCCTTCCGCACCGCCACCCTCACCTCCGCACCGCCACCCTCACCACCGCACCGCCACCCTCACCTCCGCACCGCCACCCTCACCTCCGCACCGCCACCCTCCCTTCCGCACCGCCACCCTCACCACCGCACCAACACCTTCCCTTCCGCACCGCCACCCTCACCACCGCACCGCACCCTCCCTTCCGCACCAACACCCTCCCTCCCGCACCGCCACCCTCCCTTCCGCACCGCCACCCTCCCTTCCGCACCGCCACCCTCACCACCGCACCAACACCTTCCCTTCCGCACCGCCACCCTCCCTTCCGCACCGCCACCCTCACCTCCGCACCAACACCCTCACCCCCCGCCACTCCCGCATCGCCTTCACAGCCATTTCCGCTCTCAACGCCGCCGCTGCCCTCACCACCCCCACCATCACAGACGCCACCCTCACCACCCTCATCGCCCTCCTCTACCGCCCTCCCCGCCCCGCCCCCGCCGCGCGGAATACGGCTTCATTCGGCGTCGCCGGGCCCCGTTCGCGCGCTGCATAATGCACGACCAATTATATTACGGCGATATAAGTGACCCTGGCGACTGCGGCAGGAGGCTTAGCGCGCCGGCAAAGGCCAGCGGCCCCGCGGCCACGCCCACGGCGGGCGGGCGGGGAGCGGGTGGCGACGGGGCGCGGTGCACCGTGGAGGGAAGGCAGGTGCAGGTGGTGAGTAGCGAATGGCGGTCGACGGTTGCAAGACGGTGTCGCGGCGAAAGTAGTCAATCGAGAGCCACTGGCGTGCGGTGCGTTGGAGCGGGGTACAGACCTGGAAAGGTGGCTCAGGGCATCAACTGATGTCACCGCAGTGTGACCAGGAGGTCCTTTCATTCACCTCCCGACGGTGCCAGCATTTTCGACGCTAGCTTCTCAGCTAAGTCGAATTCAGTCGCTGTCTGGAGGAGAATTCTAGCGGCCGGCTGCTCTGATCGGTTATTCTTCGTGATTTCTCCGATCGACCCCACGCGAATTCCGGAGCACTACCTTAACAAACGAGCCACGGACCGCGCACGATCTTTCCTTCCTCTTCCCTGACTTTCCTTACACCTTACACACACACACACTATCACGCACTTCATGCACCTCACCCTAACATTACGTATTTCGAGAGACCGGTCGGAATCTTGAAGCGTGTCCCGACTGGGGCGGCGGGGCGCCCCGCTGGTGGGAGTATCTGGTTGGGGAAAGCCCCGCTAGCCGACGGGCAGGTCGGAACAGGAGCTCGCCACCACCTCCCGAGAGAAAAACATGCACCACACTTAAGGGGAGGTTGTGCATGAAATAGGATCAACATTTTCGATTTTTGTTTTTGTGTTATTTTGAATCTTTAATATTCACTAATATACTGCAATATACGTTTTCGAGATATTTTGTTACTAAAGGCTTGAAAATGCCATTTAAATGTCTAGTCGTGCCAAGTATATCTTGTTGTGTCTTAGCCACTACAAAACACTACTACATCACACTACTACTTAGTCACAGGGCCAAAAGGCAGAAGAGGAGAGAGAAACAAATCTTGAAAATAAGTAAGATTGTAAGAACAAAGAGGAAAAATTCAGAGCATTATGAGGAAGATACTGAAGAGTCAGAATATGCACCAGGACTGTCTTAGAGTATTGTCACAAATGCTGCATTTCCCGAAAATTATTATTTTTGGTCTACATGTACATTTTTCTCAAAAACTATTGCAGATAACTATGAAATTTTCATCACTTAAGCAATCTGTATTTGTCGTGATTTGTTTTTATAGAATAGTCAAATTATTCGAAACTGATATGGAGTATATTTACAAAAAATGTTTAAAAAATAGGATGTTGGGGAAAAAATTAAACAACGAAAATGACGCCGAATCGTTACAAAAAACACTGCGTGAAGAACATAATAAAATAATGTGGAAAATTTCACAGAGTTTCATAAAATAGTTTTAGAGAAAAAGGTACATAAACACAACACAATAGCATTACAGAGAGAGGCTGTGCAACCTCGCCTTAAGGGACTAATGACTTTTGCAGTTGACGTGCCCGGAATCACTAATCAAAGCGGGAAACAGTTGAGAGGAGGCGGGATGTCGGCTTATTGGTGGCTGTGCTTAGTAGCGTGGTGGTTCCTTGGTAGGAGTTAGAATGGTTGAAGTGGGGTGCGGGAGGGAGGCAGTAGGCCAGAGGCAAATTGGCGGTTAAAGAGTGGTAGATTGACGTTGGGTTCTCGTGGGGCGAGGCAAATTGTTTGCGTCGCCTTGTGGGGCCGTTGCACGTTGAAGTGGGGAAAAGTGCCATTCTCAGGTGCAGCGGTGGGTCGTTTGGAAGTAGGGGTAGTAAGCGGATGGGGTGGCCGTATGTGGCTGCGTGAGGGAAGGTAGCCAACAGAGAGTGGGAAAACTGTTGGGAGGAGGCGAAGTGGAGGTAGGATGGTGGGAAAAGAGCAGCGTATAATGGCGCGGGGGGGGGAATATGTGGTAAGGGAAGGTGCTAGATTGCAGCAGGTGTAGTAGGCGGATGGGTGGAGGTGAGACGGCAGTTGTGATGTGGCGGCGGCTGCGGCGGTAGGCGGATACCCAGTAACGGCGAAGCAATCGAGTGTGTACGAAGGTGTCTGCGTGAGGCAAGATGGCCGACCGATAGTGCCAAAACAGTTGGAAGGAGGCGGGATGGCGGTGGGATGGTGGGAAATGCATTAAGGCGGCGGGGAATATGCGGCAAGGGTAGGTGCTAGATTGCGGGTGGGGAAGTTGTGACAAGACGGGGTAGCGCTCAGTGCCAGAGGGTCTGGGAAGTGCGGAGGGTGGCGGGTTGACGTGTGCTAGACACAGCTAATGGAGGTGCGGTAGGAGAAACTGTGCGCCTAGATGCCTGCGTTCGTGAGGTGCTACAATGCGGAGGGAGATAAGGTGAAGTTGTGCTAAACACACAGCGAGTGGAGGTAGAGCAGGAGAACGGGTTAAATTTATTATTTACTTTTCTGTCTACAGATTGTTCTATTTTATCAGAATATATATGGTCCTTTATTTTAAAGGGAAAATATTGTTTTAGGATATCTGTTTTGTATCAATTATTAAATGTGATATATAGTAGTAATAGCAACGTTTTGGAAAATAATTATTTCCATCTTCCGGGTTAAATATCAAAATAAATAAATATAATGTTTTAAACAGTATTTTTTACGTGTGCCCGTAAGTGCCGGCGTGCGTGGTGGAAGAAGGGAGTCGCCGGGTCATTGCAAATTGGGAGCAAGTGGCGGTTGGGCGGAGATCGGTGGGCGGCGGGCGGGGACGGAGCGGGGGCGTGTGGGAGCGAGTCAATCGAGAGGGTGGTCCAAGATGGCGGCTTGCGGGAAGGCGGCGGAGTGGGAGCGGGGATAATTGGGTGGAAGCGGGGAAGTGGTGGCACGCGGGTGGCGGGTTGTAGAGGGGCTGGGAAAAGGTTCGCAGTCAGTGGCGTAGAGCGCTGGCTTGGTGATAGCAGAGCCAATCGAGTGTAGGTGCTGGTGTTGTGGGTGGTGGATTATTGCAGGCGGGGCAGGGGTAAGCTTATTACACCTAGTATGAATTATTTGGTTCCTAAGGGCTGGACAATGTACACCTGTCTGAAAGAAATCATGTGTAGTACTTTATTTTGAAATATGTAGCTTGTAATATGAACTGTGCAACATACGTGTTTTAAAACCATAAATTATTTAAATATATGTCAGTCCTTATATATTTCGTACAGAAAAGAAAATGTCGAAATAAACTCTGAACATAAAGTGTAATTTTGTTAACAGTATAATGACTGTAAAAAGGTCGTCGTAATGATATTCAAAAAAAATTGGTAGTATGTCTTGTGCTGACCTACAATAAATCAGATTCCTCGTGATTGTGAGGTCATCGGAGTAAAACTGTACACTGCGTAATTTTCTCACCTTTAAATTCCAACGCAGTGCAATGACGGTGCAAGAGCGCACGAGAAGCGTCGTGAAGGCGGAGGGAGAGGCCGCGATGCATCACCCACGCGAGGTCTGGCGCGGACGCGTCCTCGACGCCGCGCTCCAGGGCTGCCACCTCACCGCGAAGACAGAAACTTGGAGAAATATTGGCGCCGCGCACACGTGGAATGTCATATATCACCTGGCAGCGCTGCGTTGCGCCTCCATTTTAAACGCAATGCTTTTGACAGCTGCATAAATCGAACGCTAAAGTTCTCTTGAACGATTCTTCAAAAGATTATTGTATTCGCACCTCCGAGCAGTCTGTCAAATTCGACAGGAGCCGCATGCATTTTGTTCCATCAATCATTCAATATGATTCCCAATGGTGCAGTAATGCGTAAAGCATTTCCACTGAAGATACTTTTATATTTTACCAAACATATTTTAGTTTCGGTTTGTTTGCATTCACGTTTAATCAGAAGGCGTGAAAAAAGATCGTTATGTTTCTGACCACGTACTTTTCTATTTTTCCAATTTTCCGACCATTCATACTTAAAGTGAATCTGAAGAGGTATCTAAAGGTGAAGAGGTATCTAAAGGACGTCCCCCAAATGTTTACACTAAACACAAGATCCTTCCTATTCCCCCAAATCATTACATTAATGTGACTTTTAAACACTTCACAGACATAACATCCACTTATTTCTGTCCAGAGTAGCTCTTGAATTCATCCGAGCTGACTCTACGATACAGGAATGTCTTTTCCAAACTGTGAGAATGATAGGAGCGCACGCAAGCTTTAGCGTTCAGGACTAATTCAACGTAAAAATATAGGCCCAATTTGTGGCTTCATAAGGTCTCAATTTGGACATGGAATACACATAACACGCCAAAAGTGAAAAAATATCAGAAGAGTCATTCCATGTCAAATCAGCCAAAATTTCCCGACTATCTTCCGACTCGACTGAAACTTTTTAAATCGTTTTAGAATGACGAAACAACACTAAATATTGACATTTTGGCATTAAATTTTACTTCCTTTTGAAAATTTTGAAATGTGATTTTCTGCATGCGTTTCAGAGGGTATTATCTAAAAAGCTAGTAAAATATCGTCAAATTTGATTTTACTTTGCAATTTGCTATATATTTCTAATGAGTACATTCCACTCTAAAGGTTTGATATGATAAACCTAATTTTCACGGCATTAATAAGTCCGAATTGAGGCCAAAGTAAATAATTACGACTTTTTTTCAAAATTCATTTTCTGAAATTCTACATCTTGGATTTTCTTCTTTTTGACGTCACATTGAAGCGGAAACATTGAAGTTTATAGTAGTTAAAGAATCTCGATGGTAAATTTGAATTTACTAAAGTTATTACCAGTTAAAGTTAAATTTTTATTTTTGCTTTTTATGGACTTAGGAGATCTATACATATATATAAGCGCTTATCATTTGTAAATCTTACTTTCGTTATTTAGTGATTAATTCTCAAACATTTTAAATGTATCTGAACCATATCTTCGAAGACAGAAACTTCTATTTATTCCGGGTGACCCACCAATTGTGAGCCACCCTCATATCTTCTTAATGGTTCACAACATCGAAAAGCAGTTTTCGTTCACCAATGGGGAATGATGGGACAAGTAATGCGCATTAGAGATATTGTTTGTAATATTTTTGGTTTTGTGTGGTTGTAGTAGCCGACATTTCAGAGAACTACGCATTCACAACTCAAGGCAGTGTTCAAAAAGTACATTGGAACAATTCTCAAACTATACATGTTCTTTTCGGTCAACTTTAACTGGTAATAACTGGTAAAATTTAATGCCAAAAAGTCACTATTCAGTGTTGTTTAGTCATTATAAAATGATTTTAGAAGTTTCAGTCGAATCGGAAGATGGTCGGGAAATTTTGGCCGATTTGACATGGAATGACCCAGAAAGAAAACTATACGTAGTATATAACATATATGTAATTTACTACTCCTGACACCAAGTATGTTCTTACAATTTGTCCAACATGTATCATTTTTCTGATAAGATGGTTTTAATATGACGAATTTTTTTAATTATCTTCGAAAATAACGACGTATCTAGTCAACAAAGAAAAATCATTCGAAAAACTGGGATGTCATGCCCTGATTCCAAATACGTGCTTAGATTTTCTCTAACACGAATAGTTTCTGAGGTAGGATTGTTTGTATATGGTGACAATGCAAATCCCCTAAGGCAAAGCCGCTCTTGCTGTTGATGGGGTTGAAATTATCTTTTATTTTGACTAACGTATCACAAAACACGTAAAGAAGAGACTGAAACAGAGGGGTTTCTTATGAGCCTGGAAAACATGTTCTGAATGTTCCTTTCGTTGATTCCAAAATGATATTTGTCCCTCCTCTTCATTGAAAGCTTAGATTAATTGTTTAGTGAATAAGATGGATAAGGCAAACTGTGGAGAACTTCAGTATCTCCGTGAAAAATTTCCAAAGAAATGAAAGAAGGAATCTTCCCAAATCAGAGATATTTTAAAAGACGATGCGTTCACACAAACGATGACTCCGGAAGAGCAATGCCTGGGCTAGTTTTCAGTGTGTGTGTGTGAACATTTCCTAGTGGAAAACAAATCATCAGATTTTATTTGTGGAATCAATATATTGTGAACCTTTCAAAAACAGGCCTGTAGAATATCACCTAAGTTACACTTTCTACATTCCTATTTAGATTTCTTTCCTGATAACTTCGGTGGCGTGAGAGATCAACAAGGTGTTTCTACCTAGTTGTCAGAACAAAGTAAACACGCTACCAAGGTTTCTGAAATTACTCCTTGATGTCATATTTCTGTAAAATGTTACACAGAGAAGAACCTGAAGCAGTTCACAAGAGACGTGGGAGTTCATCACATTTTTGAGTAAGCTTTACTAACACCAATTATAAGGAAATGGAATATGTGCGATTTTTAGTGGAATAAAAATATTCGCTATTGTAGAAAAATGTTGGGTGATGGCGCAAGTCTGAATGCAAAATTGTAATCTGTGACGAAAACTAGTTTAGAAAAATATGCGTATATTTTTGATGATTGCAACTAGTTTCATTTTGTAGTCCTGTGGACAGTCGGAAAATTATTTCCCCAGAACTTCTGTTTTGAAAAAGATCTCAGGCAAAAATCAAAAGTGAAACAAGTAAAAATGAAATTAAAAACTATGGGAGCTACAACAGCGAATTGCTTCTCGCATTATTGGGAAAGGTTACGTGATATTATAATATTGCAATTTCTGCCTTCACTTCAGCTATCACATGGAAGTCCAAACAAATTCACACGGTGTGCCTGGGGTGGATTATCTATAATTACTTTGAGAGTCAAGAACAGTACGCCATCTTCCTTCTACAACCAGAACAAACATAAATAAATCTCAACTGTTACAATATTTTCAGCACGTTATCCAGACAAGCAAAGATAATTTCATATAAATCAAACATCCGCAACTGAATATCATTTAATATATTGCCTTCTTATGAATATATACACATGACGTAACTGATATTAAATAACTCTCGATAAATAAATTTTAGTAATTAACTAATTGAATATCCCCTTTAAATAACTAAATAGCTCCTTATGGTTAAACATATGCTGAATGATTCCAGCAAAAGACGTGTGGGAAAATTACAAAATCTAATTGTCTCTCTCACACCAACACACAATTTTCAAATAATCAAAGAGTTAAATGAAAATGAGATCTACGCTTTCAACGTCTCCTGTTTTATCCAAGGAGAAAAAATAAAGAAAAATTTGTAGCGGATTTTG
Source organism: Acheta domesticus (assembly GCA_031308135.1). Lineage (NCBI taxonomy): Eukaryota > Metazoa > Arthropoda > Insecta > Orthoptera > Gryllidae > Acheta > Acheta domesticus. Next base: position 3,361,086 of record JAHLJT010009436.1, on the reverse strand, counting down.
GGGAAAGGTTTTTTTGTAAATTATTTTCATTTCAAGCAAGAATTACGCCAAAATTACCACTAGTTTTCTTAAAAACTTGAACACGATCTCTTTTAAAGAGATGATTTTTATAACAGATTTTGTTTCAGATAATCCCAAACCTCAATGTTATAGTTGTGAATTATTAACTTTTTACAATTTTCGAAAATACAGAGAGTTCACCGGAAATAGTGCTACAACCAATATTTTTTACCGTGCTGTGATACATAGGAAGAGAAAATTAAAATACTTTTTTAGAAAATAATTGTTTAAACATTCCCTGTATTTCACGGGAAATTAGGCGAAAACCACACACAGTTCAAAAAATTGTACTTGACATTATTTTAAGATCTTTCAAGAACTGATTTCATTGAGCAAAAACCAATATTTTCCATATTGTAGTTGTACGAAGACGACAAAACAAAAAAATGGGTTTTTCAATTTTTTAAAAATTAGGTATTTCAACAAAAATGAGATCTTCATCATTCTTTTAAACAGTCTTTACGCTATCCGAGGAGTTTAATCTAAATATTTGGAGCCATTTTAAAGAAAAAAAATTGAAAATGTTGAGGCTTCATCTAAAGTACCCCCAAAATGTAAATATTCGTTTTCAACATAGGTCTCGAGTACATTTTAACAGATCGAAGAGTATCAAATTTAGAGAAAATCAGCTGAACAGTTTTGGGGATAGCTTGGACCAAAGGCAGACGATTAGTCATTAATCGATTTTTCGGTGTCAAAGACATGGATTGTGACTACACAACGTGTAAATATATTTATTATATATAGGAACGAAATGTATCCACTCTTTCGCTACCAGAGGCGGACAATGAAATTGTTTGCGTCAAAAGTTGCCGTCTTCGGCACACGATTACAATAGTTTCTCTTTTAACGTATTAAGGACGAGAAAGTATGAATCAGGTTCAGACAAAAACTTCAGTCATTCATTTATGCACCGCCAAATTAGAATACCCTTGTAATGTACTGGTTCACCGTCAGATTTTAACGTATGCATTGTAATGATTTCATCTATTGCATAAAAAACCCTAAATTCCCCATAAACAGATTTAGAAATAAATGTAAACATTGAATAGACTATATCAGGAAGCGGTCCAACTATACGTGAACCATAGCTAAACGGCCGGCCTGTACTTGAATCGATAGTGACAAAACAAAAGAATGACGCGCCGCGGAAAAATCATATTTTATAATTTTTGAAAACGCGTACAGAAATAAAGTCTGACAAAATAGCGAATTAGAGATGGAATAAACAAACATTTTGGTGTTTGTTTGGACGCAATCGGACAACGAGTTCGCTTAAATTTTGAATATGTAGCAATGGAGAAAAGTTCACGTGAGACGTTCAAATACAATAACACGAATGTCAAGATTTTATAAAGGAACTGTGATGTAAGCGACGAAAGGCGTTGAAAATCAGCATAATTTAAAATTAGCGAAATTATGGAATGCTTAAAAGACTTATAGAACGTCGGAATTATTTATTTTGAAGAAATCTTGTATGTTTTAATAATGTAGAAAAACAATTGTCGAAGCAGTGCATAATTTCGACATAGAAATTCATCATTTTCGGCATATTAAGCGTTAGAAACGTCTATTTTGGCAATAAAACTCGGACGTTGAGCACAAATAATAATAAATAAACGTAATGGCGTGTCAAAATAACTAATATTTTAGATTTTAGAAAATTGTATGAAACAACAATAGAGAATGCAAGAATGGAATTCGTCGGCATTTGTAAAAAAACAGTAGACAACACGAACTTGCAAATATGTTTTAACATGAACGTGAAAAAAACAAACAGCAATTATTTCTGTGAGACACGGTCGAATGTTTTATCGAACGAATTGTAATTTCATCTTTACACACTGAACTTTATTTTCGCGAGGCAGCGACGACGTCTATTGTTGTCGCAAGAATTAGATACTGACGCGGCAAATACTTAAAGAAGTTCATTTTGTATGTGCTTCGCAAAAACGCAGTCGCGAGTGATTAAGAAATTCTTGGAGGCTATGGTTTTCTTTTGGAAGTTGGTGAATGCAGTTTTTGTGTAAGCTGATCTGTCAGCGCGTGCAATTGGGCACGCAAAACTGGTGACCGTATTTGGGGCAACGACGACGTGCTGGCTGTATTTCGACAAAGGGAAGTGCCTGCATTTTTTGTCTAGTATTTCCAGTTAAAATCTGTACAAGACCAAGAATGTTTAAGACAAAAATAATTTAAATTCTTCGCAAATTAGTTGAGAGAGATGTTGTGAAGTATTTTCTAAAACATAATCCATGCGAGTTGTCGCTGAGCAAAATTATAAAAAAATAAATGTTCTTATTAACAAACGGTCAACGTACGTACGAAAAAAAATAGATAAATATTTTTACAAAAAGGAATTCCTACATAAATTAAATAGTCAGTCAGTTGGTTTTATCATTTGGGTTTTTAAGTGTTATTGTATCGTATTGTTGATGTTGCAAGCGAGTGTGTATGTGTGTGTCTTCGTATTGTTGTATTTACATGTTGTCTAGTTACTGGGTAAGGGTTTTACGAAAGCGAAGAGACTTTCCATGTGAATACTTATTTTTTGAAAAGAAATAAACCAATGAGAACGGAATTTTCCGAAGTTCTCCATTCTTTCACAGAAAAGGTGTTATTATTATGAATTAAATAGAAGCCTGGGTATGCTGCAGTATTAATAATAATAATAGAAACGCGTACAAATTGTACAAAGAAATTATAGCTTAGTTTTTACAGAGTTTAATAATTGGTATGTCTCTTTTTCTGCACTGAGTTATATGATACCGGTCACAAGGTTGATAGCACAGTTCACATACGCAGTTTTCATCAGGTTGATGGTACGTCTTTGTTGAACAGATTTTGTGGTGATATCCATGAGTCGCTAGGGAATTGACGAAGTGTCGAAGGTCTTGGTTGGCTTCCGTCCAGGATCGGTCCACCATGGCTTCCGTGGAGTAGAAGTCTATCCATATCTCCTTTCGTTTCTCCACTCTTTCTAGCAGTACCCTTGTATAGCAACTGGTCGATGGCAGGTTATGTTCTAGGCGCAAGTCCTCTAGTAGGAAGGATTCCTTTGCAAGTTCATATACAAGTCTGGATTTCGTATATTTGGAAACCCCGAGGACAGCTTTTAGGAAGCGGGATTTTACTGCTTCTATAGTGCGAAGGTCGTTTGTGGTTAGCTTCTCCCATGTCAGCTCGATTCCATATGTGAGGATGGGGACTATTTTGGCTTTGAATAGCTTTACTGCTGATTGTAGGGATAACCTGTTCAATGATTTAATGTCGTATATGGCTTTAGTGGCTGCCGCAGCTCTTGACTTTGTATGCAGTTTAAAGGACTTCATTGTTGTTTGGAGCGTTACACCGAGGTATTTGAAAGAGTGTACTATTTGTAGTGGGGCTCCGTCCATTGTTACTCTATCATCGGTTGCTATTCTTCCACCTTTCCTAAAGATCATTTGCACCGTCTTGCTGGTGTTGATTTTTAACTTATTTTCCTTTGCCCATAGTTTCAAAGCATCAATTGCTCTCTGAAGTTCAGTTCTGCTATGTGTTCCTATGACCATGTCGTCTGCGTATATGTAAATCCTTACTGTCTCTGCCTCTTGTCTTAATCTCTGGACCACGTCGTAAGTGGCAATGTTAAATAACAGAGGGCTTAAAGGGTCTCCTTGGAGCACACCGTTAGTTTGGATTATTTCCTTCGACATTGTTATATTATCTGAGATTTTTACGGTGTTAACTCTGAGTATGTTGTGAATCAGGGTCACTAGTTCCTTATTTTCTTCTATGATTGACTCTAGCTTTGTTGACAAGATGGTTCTGTCAAGCGTGTCGAATGCCTTTGCATAATCGATGAAGACTGCATGGAATTTTCCAGAAGTAGGTCTCAGTGCATCTTCTATATCTCCAATCAAGTTTTGTACTGCTTGGAGTGTGTTTCTCCCTGTTCTAAATCCGAACTGTTCTTCCGGGATTTTAAGAGTGGCTTCCCTGTTTAGTCTGCTTGCAATTAGTTTAGTAAGGATCTTGAGGAAGTTGTTTTCTAGGGCGATACCTCTGTATAGGTTGGGATCACTTGGGTCACCCTTCCCTTTATACAGTACTTTCACTATGGAGCCTCTCCATCCAGTTGGTATATTTCCCAATTTCAAGCATAAGTTCATTAGGTCTGTGATCTCTGGGAGTAGTATATCTAATGATCCTTTTAGATGTTCGTTGAATATCCCATCTGGTCCAGCTGCTTTGTTGTTTTTCAGTCTTTTTATTGTATCTTCAACTTCGTTTTTTGAGAAAGGCCTTATGTATGGTTTGTCTGTCTCCGTGGGCTTCAGCGCATATGCAGACGTGGTTCCTTCCTGATTTAGTATGTTGGTGAAGTGTTCTTCCCATGTGGTCATACTTATTTTTTCTGACCATCTGTGTTCTTCGAGGTTTTAGTGTCAGGTAAGGGTCATTTTTGGCAGCTTCTATCATTTTTGCTGTCTCGTATTCCAGGTGTTCCTTTCTTCTCTTTCTCAGGAGGTTTTTGTATCTTTGTCTGGAGCTACTGTATTTCATGAGGTCTTCTTGATTTTTAGTAGTTTTCGCGACGTGTAATAGCTGTAAAAACCGCTTTTCGTTCCTGATAGCATTCCTTGTTGAACCAAGCTTGTGCTCTTCGTGTTTTTTGGGGAATAATGGTAGGTTTAATAATCTTTTCTAAAGTTGTGGCTGCGGCATCTAGGTCCAGGTTCTTCAGATTGTGTTTAAGTTCTTGCAATTTACTCTCGTTCTGATTGAGTATGTTCGTATTTATTTTTCTTGATGGGGGCTTGGTAGATCCTGTATTGAATTCACGCATGAGTCCGGTTGTGGTGAAGATTGTTAAAATAGGGCAGTGCTTTCTAAGCGGCGTTTCAGCTTCTGTGTAACATACTTTATGTTTTATCATTCTTATGTCAGAGCCTTTATAGAAGATGAGGTCAATGGTGCTGCTGCCATTTGGTGCAAAGTATGTTTTGGATTCTCTCTTGTTGGCGAGTTCAAATCCTTCCTCTTCCATCAGTTTTAACAGTTCGTTACTTTTATGGTTCCTGATGTCAATTCTGCAGTTCATATCCCCGGCTAGAATTATATTGTGGCCTGGGGTAGATTTTGTAGTTGCGCTCATGATGGTCTCTATTACATTTTCTATTGAGGAGGTGGGTTCCGCATAGAGTCCTGCATATGCTGCAGTATTGAACGTTAGTTTACAGGTAATTTCCGTAGGGGCCAGCCACGACCTGCGACCAAAGAAATTTTCTGTAACCACATAATATAATGTTTTGACAAATATTGGGCATTTCTAAGTTATTAATTGAAATAAATTGTAGAGATTTTGGCGAGAAGGTAAGGAGTATATTACCGTGAATTACCCGTTACAGTGGCACCACAACGTAGGGGCCAGATTAAATGAATTACTGGTTGCAGCATTTGTTACGTTTTCAAACAATAATGCAATATTATTTACATTTATGTACGAGGTCTTGTTATCCTGGCATTTATGGAGAGTTTCCCTTTTAGTACCTGCCAGCATTGTAGCAAGTACCAGGAAGTACTCGGTCAAGTACAGAAACGGCCCGATTTATCTAGAAGACTGTATTGAGATTGATTTGTAAAGAATGAAATGCAGGGCAAACCAGCTCGTAAACCAGCAGTAATACAAATAAAATAAACTTTCAATAAAGCATATACTCAGTAGTTTCACTGTTGAGAGTCATGTGTATACAGTTTTATCTCTACGAAATGATTTTAAAACGCCACAGTGAGTTTCATTTAAATTCGTGTTATTAATGCTTCCTTTCGCCTAGTAATTAAGGTTCTAATTACCTGAAAATTGCATTGTAATAACTGGTTTAATATTATTTAATAATTTGTCGCATTGTATTTAGCGGTTTCTCCTATCAAAATGAACGTATAAAATTAGCGCATTAAATTGCTGCAGAAATGTGTTGAATAAAAATTGTTGTTTTAAATTTTAATTAGTAAGTACTTACGATGCACACCTGCGAATAGTATTTACAACAATTTCATTGTTGTAGAACCCTAAAATAATAAGGAAATTGAATGAAAGCGAAGAGGATGTAATTTCGTATGTTTGGGTATTTCAAATGTTCGGTTGTGTTGATACATTGCGAAAAGAAGAGAACTTTATTCAAAACACTTTCTAAAATACAGGAAAATTTAATTTTATAACGTTTCATTGAAAGAAACAATTCACACACATTATTAGCATTTATATGGTTAACAGGCCCTTTGTTGATAAACTTGTTTAAATCCATAAATATTCGAAAAACTTTTATACTATTTAATGCTAATAATGCCTTAGACAGTTATAATGTAGGACATCTATAGCATGTGAGCAAACTAAATGTTTGTCTTGAGACCGGGAGAGGTGGCTCAGGGCATCAACTGATGTCACTGCAGTCCCTCTGACCAGGAGGTCATAGTTTCGAGTCCCGACGGTCGCAGGATTTTCGACATTAGCTTGTCAGCTAGGTCGAATTCAGTCGCTAACTGAAGGAGAATCCTAGTGGCCGGCTGCTCTGATCGCTAGTTTTCCGTAGTTTCTCCTATCAACACGAGGCGAATGCCGGAGCAGTACCCTGACAAACGGGCCACGGACCGCGCGCGATGTTTCCTTCCTCTTCCTTGTATCCTCACTCCTTACTCATTCACTTACACTAACATGCACTACACTACTACACATGCCGGGAGACCGGCCGGGGGCTTAGAGCTAGTCTTAGGGCTAGAACCAGCCTGGGACTGTGCCCCGCTGCTGGAAGATACCTTGTTGGGGAAAACCCCGCTAAGTCAGCGCCCGATCTCGCCATCGAGCAGGGAAAGATCACCGCCACCTCCCGATAGAAAAACATGCACTGCACTTAGTGGACTAATGACCTCCGTAGTTGACGCGCCCGGAATCACTAATAATCGATCAATCATTTGTCGTGGGTTTATTAACAAAAATCCGTCATCCGTTCGTTCGTCCGTGTGTAAACAACGGTAGCGGATAAATCGTACGCAGGATTTTTATGAAAATTAACATTTTTCATAAAAATCGAAGTCTCCCGACATGTGTGGTAGTGTAGTGCATGTCAGTGTAAGTTTGTGTAAAACGCCGCGCCGAACAACAGCTTACAGGTGATCATTTATATTCATATTAGAAAACAAAACGCAAAAAATATAGCTGTGCTGTAGCATTATTCATATACTTGTAAGAAATTTTAACAGCGATTCTAATTTTGAAATTGCAATATTACCTGTTCATATCCTTTTTGAAGTTAATATTCAAGGCCATTGATTATGGGGAATTTTTGAATGGGAGTATAACATTAACAGATTCTACGATTCATTAGTAAGTCCAATGCCAGATACTCTAAGAATATATTTGAACAAAGCTACGCGTGAAAGAAATGAAGTATGAAATAAATTTTTAAAACATGAATATACTTTTAAAACAATTTACAGCTTCGGCGACGCCAGATTTAACTAGTAATTGATATTTGTCTACTCTGAGTTGAAGGCCACTAACCCCTACTTTAGGCTTCCATTCCGATAAAACTTTATTTAAGAGAGTTACGTTAACCTTAACAGAGCCTCTCTTTTTAATTAACTGTTGTCTCCTTTGCCCAGGGGTTTTACTCTCATCTTCGATTATTTGGAAATATTACATCCAACAATTTCACAAAACTATTAACCTCAAAATCAAATCACCATGAAATGATAAATAATGAGTAATTGCGCATACAAAACCACGTCAACTTAGTTTACTACTGCTTCATGTCAACATGTTTCCACAAAAACTTATTTCAATTTTAACAAAGTTTCAAATTCAATCATAATTTTGTCCTACAATGAAAACGAACCATTACATGTGCAATACTGACTTCACGTTAGTCGTCACTGCGAGAGGATTTCCGTGGCTTGTAATGTTAAAAAAAAAGCGAAATGGGATCTAGAACTTTGGTTCATTAAGTTTATCTTGCTTAATTGTTTTAGCGGTTGTTTGGCACACTTTTACACTTTAAGGATGTTTACTTCACACATTACCTTATATCTTGCAACACTTGATATGTTGAAACACCATCGTCCGTTTTGCACCGTAACACAAAATGAAATGAAACTTTGATGAAGGAACTGTTCTGGCCGTGATCCGTACTGTGTTCGTCGTCTGCAGAGCGAGGTTTGACCCGGGGGGCCTCGAGATCCGAATCGTGAGGGCCAAGAACGACTCGCTATACTTCGGTTTTTCTTTCTTGGCGCACGGGGAAATGTCATCAAACTGGAATATCTCACGGTATTTCGCGCCGTTCTCGGTTGCGCCGCTAGGAGTCGCATGATCGCGACTGTATCGACCAGTGCTGGCCAACATGCGACTCCTGGCGGCACAACGGAGAAAGATTCGAAATACCGTGAGATATTCCATTTAGATGACACCCCCCCGTGCGCCAAGAAAGAAAAACCGGAGTATATGACTCAGAAACCTGTGTTTTGGTTGGTTGAATATCTGATTTAGCAGAAGAGATATACTTGGATTTAAACATAACCACACTTGACCTAAATCAGCTGTTGTGGTGTCATCCAATCGGAAGGTTGAACGTCACCGTGATGACATGTAAGCTCCGATTGGATAGCGCCATAAGAGCTGATTTAGGTCAAGTGCAGCTCTAAATAAATCGAAGTACAATGTATACCTTGTCTGTCCTCACGCTTCGACTCTGCGGATTGCAGCAGCGGCATCGTTCATCGCTAGTATTAGATATTCAAATGCAGTGTAAGCATCGTAATCTTTGCTATTTTGAATCTCACGTAATTACCTAAATCATATTTCTTTGCTTCGTAATTGTCTGAGTCACCCGGGCACTTGTGCTCTAAACGTAATCATTAACAACCCCTTTAGATGTGTGAAACAAAGAAAGTTTACAAACTCAGGACGGATTTGTTGTATCATCGTATTCATCAAGCTTATATTACTTTTGAAAGTAGAAGCAGTAGTGAATTAACAACAACTCACACACAACAAAACAATGCACTGCGAAGCATCCACAAGACCTCAAACCCTTAGGAGTATAAAATATCATCTAACAAATTTAAATTTTTTAAAAGAATTTTGGTTCAGAAATGCTTTAGATGAACAGGGAGGTTTATGATTATATTCTATAAATGTGTGTCAATCATACTGATTACCACTAAAAGTAAAATTCAGTAAGTGTCTCTTGTCAGATACAAATACTCAAGTATTAAGTAAAGAAAATTGAATCTCGTAGAAACCTACAGTGGCTCTAAGAGGGTGAAATCACCATTCCATTTTACCTCGGCACAGGCAAAACTAAATAAGCGCCAGCACTAACAGCAGCGGCCCTTGCGATAAGAAGGCGCGAGGCGGCGAGGGGGGCCGCCGTCCAAGCACCTTGATGCGCTCGTTAAGGCGCCGAGAGCCGTGATCAAGGGCCCTCAAAGCCCCGCCCACCCCACGCCCTCGCCCCGACACCTCCGATGGCGCCTCGTCCGTCGCCTCCGCCCCTGCCCCTGCCCATCCCAACACAGATCCCGCTCCACCCGACGCCCCCGCCCCTGCCCACTCCAAACCCTCCGATGCCGCCTCTTGTGTCGCCCCACCCTGCCCTCCCCCACACCTCCAAAGCCGCCTCTTCTGTCACCCCCGCCCCGGTCCCACCCTGCCCCTGCCCCCCCAACACCTGCGATGCCGCCTCTTCTGTCGCTCCCACCCTGCCCAACCCCACACTTCCAAAGCCGACTCTTCTGTCACCCCCGCCCCGGTCCCACCCTGCCCCTGCCCACCCCAACACCTGCGATGCCGCCTCTTCTGTCGCTCCCACCCTGCCCAACCCCACACCTCCAAAGCCTTCTGTCACCCCCGCCCCGGTCCCACCCACGCCGCCACCCTAGCCCACGCCCATGCACCGTCACCGCTCCCCATCCGCATCCCCCGTCACCACCCACGCAATACGCCACCGCCGACCCTGTACCCTGCCCACTCCCCGCCACCGCCACCCCGCCCTCACCTTTGCCGCCGACACCGCTCTAACCCCCACCACCGGCCCCTCCACCTTCAAGAGCCAACGCTGTCTTCACTACTATCAACCCTCCCCCCGTCGCCGTCGCCGCCGCGCCGCGCCGCGCCGGCCCGAGATTTCTTAATGAAGGGGAAAAGTGCATTTCCTGGAGCCCTCTTGCGCTCAAAACACCCTCCTTGCTCACTTTTCGGCGCGGGAAGTAAACAAACTTTGTGAAGATGATTCCCTCGTCGCTTCCCGTCTGCCGCTGACGTCACGGCGAGCGAAAGCGCCTGCCAGGTGGTCGCGCGCGCCACTTGTTCGTACCTAGACCTGGGCTTTCCTTCTTCATCTTCAAAAGTCTACGACTTGTGAAAATGACTTGAAAATGAAAACAATTGTTTTCAATGAATGAGTAAATGTGCTGCGTTTGATCCGAAAACTACGCCTGTCTTGAAACCCTACATATACGTGCGCACGGTTACATCTGCAAAAGTACGAGAAAGTGTTTGGAATGTAATATCTGAGTGAACATACCTCCAGTACTTAACAAACTGCCTCAAACCTAAGTATATTGTAAAAAATCAGTCATTCAAAGTTTTTGAATTTTTAAAATATTTTTACATTATTACTTTTACTATTATATCAGATAAAAGTTATTTTCATGTAAGGCAAATAAAACGTCTTCTTCATATTCTTAAAAAGTCAAAGACTTGTTCCCTTTCAAGAATTATAACGGGTCTTTCCATCTTTTCATTGGTTTACCAACCTCTCTTCTTCCCCTCGGCCTTTCATCTCTAGCAATCCTCACGATTCTTTTCTCCTCCATTCTCTCAATGATCGTTCCTTTCCTTTCTTCGGTCTCCTACCCATTCCGTAATTGGCTTATTTTACACACTTTCCTGACGTGTCTGTTTCCTTATCCAGTAGAGTGTGATTTGTAATTTTTCTCAGAACTCTCATTTCAATGAACTCAAGTTCTTGTTGGGTACATTTTGTTTTACTTCTTGTTTCTCTTGCATATGTTAGTATTAGTCTAATTATTGATTTATATATTCTAACCTTCGGGTCCTGTTTATTGTACAATATTGAGCAGTTGAGACAGTCAGCAAATTCTGTTACCCTTTATTATTTGCTCTTTGATTTCTTTCTCCGTTTGTCTTGGGCTTTTGTTAGCGATATACCGCGTTGTCGAATCGTCTCTAAGTACGTCGTCACATTGTGATTACAACTTGCATATTTCGAGAGGCTGCATGCAAAGCGCACATATGAAAATAGTAAATGGGTTTCGATTTAGAGTTGTTGAAACCAAGACAATCGTACAACCCGAGATATGGAAAATTTATAAACGGGAATCTGCAAGTCTATTGAAAAGGGATGCAAATAAAGTATCTGTAAGAAAGGGTTCTTGGCATTTTTGACGAAAAATTACATTTGTGATATGAAATTCCCTATGGTTTTATTTGTGTATCATTCTTGGTAATACAAAGGAATGGTGAACATCAGGAAACAGTGCATGTTAGAATGAATGTAGTCTTGGCAACTTAGGAAAACCTAATTCTCTTTAATGCGACAGGCAATGGCGACAGGTTTTTATCTTCTTATCTAGTTCATACTAAGGATGCATAACGTATTTACGTTATAACGTATGTATGCCCCCTTGTAAAGAGAGCAAAAAACACATAGCTTTTACAAAAAAAATACATAATATTAGTGCGCAGTAAATATTGAAGAAAAATTAAACGCAATACAGAAGTTCATTGACTGATTAGTATTTCCGGGCGCGTCAACCACTAAGGTCTCTAGTCCCGTAAGTGTAGTGCATACTTTTGTACCACGGACGGTGATTAGCGAGATCCAGCGCAGATCTACACGTCGGCATGCGGGGTTTTCCCAAGCCAGGTATCTCACACCGGCAGGGCACCGTCCCAGCCAGAACAAGCGTGAAGCCCCCGATCGGTCTCCCGCCATTCAGTGCAGTACGCCCCAGTACAGTGCACATATATATATATATGTGTGTGTGTGTGTGAGTGTGCGCGCAAAAAAAGGGAGGAGATTGGACAAGGAAGAAGAAGGCAAGATTGCAGGCGGTCCGTGGGCCGTTTGTAGGCTGATACTGCTCCGACATTCACTTATTGGTGATCGAAGAAACCACGGAAAACAACCGACCAGAGCTGCCGATCGCTTGTATTCTTTTCCAGACAGCGGCTGAATTCCAGGTAACTCACAAGCCAGTGTCTAACAACCTGCCACAGTCGGGACTCCATGACCTTCCATTCAGGGGCATTGCAGCGACCTCAGTTGATGCCCTGAGTCACCAAAGCCAGTACAGAAGTTGATGATCGCGTTCACTTATACACGTATTTTTTCTGAGACAATTCTAAAAGGTTTTGCAAGGAACGAAGAAGACAAAAATGTTTCAATAGTACTGCCATCACTCGATCTCTGTGTAAGAGTGAATTGGAAACATCCACGGTCATTAAAGATCGTCAATTCGTGATTGCCGAAATAAATTCGAGTTCAACGCAAGAAATTGTTTTCATAATTATTCCAGGAGAATTCCGTTTCAAACATGAGTAATTCTAGGCAAATTTAGTCCGCCTATTTTAATTAATCATTCAGAGTTTTCAATTATAGTTTCAGAAGTATTATTTCTCTCACTTTTCATCAATGCTACGTTTTTTTCATTGCGTCTTAATTCTTGGACAGCAAATGGATTGGTTGAAAAACATTTGTGAGACAACAATTTACCAATACACAATATTTTTTATTGCTATAATTTTTTATGTCACGAAAAATCGTAACGGAGCGAACCTACCACTCCGAGTAAACTAAATCAAAGAAAATTTTAGGTAGAGTAAATGCGTAAGTTATGAGAGGTGCGGACTTTGCTATTGCGTAGAAATTCAGAATAGAGACGTGATATTGTGTGTTTTTCACTACCAAAGAAATCCAACAATGAGGTTCCTTTTACTGAAGAGGTAGGCAATATTTATTGTAACTGGCTTCTCGAAATACTTTTTTAATTTATTTCTAGTCACATCGACGTAAATGTCATTAGCGACTAATTTGATACTTTTTACACCCACAATACAATATTGAGAAACATATTTATGATCAAAGTCAGCATGAAAACAAACAAAAACATGAATATGGTAAGTAATTTCTCTAAATATTGCTGTAAATATTGGTTTTTAACCATAATAATATTTTAGGTCACTTTTTAACTACTAGGTCATGCAGCGATCACTCCGATTGGTTTACATTGGAGTAACTCCAATGGAGAATACGACACGTAAGGACAACACGAGCCTTAACGCACGAGGCGGAATTCGAAACCGCGACCCTTCGAGCCCGGGCAGCAACAGCCTTAGCGACCTCGTCCATCCAGGCTGGCAATTAATAATTTTCTTTTGATGATCTTTAGAATTAAGAATGTTATCGTGTGTGCGTTCTACTTCATGTTTTGTCGATGCTTTTGTATAGAAGACAGTAAATTAATATGTTATGTATATTTAAATGAATTTTAAGTGGTCATATTAGGAGGTAGTTTTCCAATCATTAGGCGAGTATGCGTTATATGCAGTGGACCATTGCCAACTTTGAAAAGACCGTCTCATCATGGCGTGAGAACTCATTGAATGATTTTAAGGATATGGCGTTGGGGACTTTTTGTGCATTTCACTATCCTTCATCGATTCTATACATTTTCTGGTCTTCATCAGAATGATTGTATTTGGTTTTATTCCAATTATATGATTGTATTTTAACTTAAGTTCAATTTTACTATGCCTCGCATTTCCATCAAAGCCGAGATCATCACTTAGATCGTGGGGGAACATATAAATCTGGGCTATCCCTGCACCGACGCCACCGCCACCGTCACCGCCACTGCCGCCACCGCCACCTCCACTGCCGCCGCCACCGACGCCACCGACGCCACCGCCACCACCGACGCCGCTGCCGCCACCGCCGTCACTGCCACTGCCATTGCCACCGACACCGCCAACGCCACCACCGCCCCCACCGCCACCGCCGCTCCCACCGCCACCGCCGCCGCCGACGCCTCCGCTACCGCACCGCCATCGCCGCGCCGGGGGCGGGGGCGGGGCGGCACGCCGGAGCCGCAATTAGCAGTGGCGGCGTCAGCGAACCCCAACTATCATGTCAGGCGCGCGATTCAACAATGGGGCCGCATTGTGCGCAAAACTAATATAACGCAGCCTATCGAAGCGATTAATCAAGCGGTGATTGCGGGGCGGCACGCCTTCGCCGCCGCCGCCGCTTCATTAATTAGCAAATACCGAGACATTTGCCAAGAACGCGAGAGCACTCTCGCCGACTCACGCGGCGGCGGCGGTGGGGGCGGGGGCGGGCGAGGTGGCGGCGGAGACGGCGGAGACCGCTAAGGCGTTGGGGATGGAGGTAGGGAGTGGCGAGCTGGGGTGGATGTGAAGATGACAGGTGGAGCCAGAGGGGTTGAAGGCGTGACGCAGGTGGTGCGGCGAGGGCGGTGAGGGCGGTGAGGGCGGCCAGGGCGGCCAGGGCGGCCAGTGCGGCGAGGGCGGCGAGGGCGGCGAGGGCGGCGAGGGCGGCGAGGGCGGCGAGGGCGGCGAGGGCGGCGAGGGCGGCGAGGGCGGCGAGGGCGGCGAGGGCGGCGAGGGCGGCGAGGGCGGCGAGGGCGGCGAGGGCGGCGAGGGCGGCGAGGGCGGCGAGGGCGGCGAGGGCGGCGAGGGCGGCGAGGGCGGCGAGGGCGGCGAGGGCGGCGAGGGCGGCGAGGGCGGCGAGGGCGGCGAGGGCGGCGAGGGCGGCGAGGGCGGCGAGGGCGGCGAGGGCGGCGAGGGCGGCGAGGGCGGCGAGGGCGGCGAGGGCGGCGAGGGCGGCGAGGGCGGCGAGGGCGGCGAGGGCGGCGAGGGCGGCGAGGGCGGCGAGGGCGGCGAGGGCGGCGAGGGCGGCGAGGGCGGCGAGGGCGGCGAGGGCGGCGAGGGCGGCGAGGGCGGCGAGGGCGGCGAGGGCGGCGAGGGCGGCGAGGGCGGCGAGGGCGGCGAGGGCGGCGAGGGCGGCGAGGGCGGCGAGGGCGGCGAGGGCGGCGAGGGCGGCGAGGGCGGCGAGGGCGGCGAGGGCGGCGAGGGCGGCGAGGGCGGCGAGGGCGGCGAGGGGCGGCGAGGGCGGCGAGGGCGGCGAGGGCGGCGAGGGCGGCGAGGGCGGCGAGGGCGGCGAGGGCGGCGAGGGCGGCGAGGGCGGCGAGGGCGGCGAGGGCGGCGAGGGCGGCGAGGGCGGCGAGGGCGGCGAGGGCGGCGAGGGCGGCGAGGGCGGCGAGGGCGGCGAGGGCGGCGAGGGCGGCGAGGGCGGCGAGGGCGGCGAGGGCGGCGAGGGCGGCGAGGGCGGCGAGGGCGGCGAGGGCGGCGAGGGCGGCGAGGGCGGCGAGGGCGGCGAGGGCGGCGAGGGCGGCGAGGGCGGCGAGGGCGGCGAGGGCGGCGAGGGCGGCGAGGGCGGCGAGGGCGGCGAGGGCGGCGAGGGCGGCGAGGGCGGCGAGGGCGGCGAGGGCGGCGAGGGCGGCGAGTACGGCGAGGGCGGCGAGGGCGGCGAAGGCGGCGAGGGCGGCGAGGGCGGCGAGGGCGGCGAGGGCGGCGAGGGCGGCGAGGGCGGCGAGGGCGGCGAGGGAGGCGAGGGCGGCGCAAGCGGGAAAGTGGACGGAGCCCTGAGGTGGGTTGTCAGCGATGGCAGCAGGAGCAGCAGAGTCGGGGGCGGCGGCGGAGGCGGCGATGAAGTTGGCGTAGGAGGCGGCAGCGGCGGGGGCGGCGGCGAGAGCAGCGCCGCGCGTGGCCGCTTAGAATAGTTGCCGGCGCCGCATTCCGCCCCCGGCCGAGATGCCTCCGCGATAACGCAAGTTTGATTTAATTAAAGAGTCGTCAGCGCGAGCCCTTCTCGGGTCGGGCTCTTCCGTCGAAAGTACTTCGCCGCTCTTAACACGCTCGCTATTTGCGCCCGCTCCGGAAGGAGTTGTCTGGAGCGCCGCTGTCGAATTCCTGATCCTTCGGGAAAATATCCTGCTCCATTAAGAGCGTTCGACGCAAGTGCAGCGCCCCGAAAGTTCCTCTCGGAGAGTTCGCTACTTTACGGGAGGGGAAAATAATTCAGAAGGACGTCTTAAAGAAAAATAGTCGAAAAAGGTGTTTTATTCAGTATCTAGTCCTGTTTGTACGTTCACATTATGAACAGTTCTAATCAAAAATTTTACATAAAAGACTATTAGTGAAATGATGAAGAATTAATGACGTTATTATCATTTTGGCAAAATGACCATCACGAAGCATGGAAGTTCAAGTCATTTTAAGGACATTACCCTCACAGATTCATTGAGGTTTGTGACATGTCTGAGTTTCACTTGGCCCTTTGTGACTTACAGAAGTACTGTTTTTATGTAATACTATTATTTGTTTGTTAATAAAATGTTATTTTGATATTCAAATTCTTTCTTATATATTTTTAATAACAAAGCCCACCGACAATCACAAATAACAAATCACATTTTTCTGTCAGAAATCACCGCGTTATTGAAAAATTGTCCCAAAAATAGGAATAACGGCAGTGACACAATAATAAGAGATTCTTCAAAATGGTACAGCCTTTTCGTATTAGTTAGATTTCTAATTCTTTGGTCAGAGCCAGCTATTCCCTTTTATCTCATTCACTACCCAGTTGCCTCCTATCGCCGCCTAAAGTTGATTTTTTTTAAATTATCTCATTTTTTCGGTATCTAAATGGCTGGAGAAGCTAGCAACGGATAGCAGTGAACTGATTGAGGGAGCGGTACCCTGCAAAAGCTGCTAGCGCTACCACTTACTACGATAGCTTTTCGAAGAACCAGTATGTTTGGTTGTGAACATACACGCTATGTGTTTCTGAAATAGAAACATAGAATATTCTAGGCGATTGCTATCATTCAGGGTAATTCAGAAGGCACTGCTTGAATTGAGAAACATATAATTGAACTGAATAGATTTTACGCAGTAGATTAGTTAATTAAAAATGAATACTCTTGCAAATAATTATTTAAGTACCTTGAGAAAATACTGTAGATGTTTATTGAGATTGAAATCATTTCAGAGTAAATAATGAATAATGTGGCATTGCCAGAAAGAATTCAGAGCAATATACTTTGAACATAAAGAAGAAAACGGAAGCTGAAAGAGACACTACAGTATTGACGAGATAGTTCATGAGCTCAGCTGCATGATAAACACACGCGCGTCAGACTGTCTCTTGCCGATAGCCGGGACGAGGTCGCATTCCGTAATCCTGAGGCGACGCCGATGCGCCCGACAGCGTGGGCGAACGAGGCGCAGCGGCAATGTGGAGCATCGCTGTGAAGTTAAGAACTAACGCGTAAATGTTCCGAATAAGCTGCATGGAAGGTGACAAATTAATTATTAGGATGCGCAACATGCATGATGCCGGTAATCAGCAGTTTATGTCACTGTGCAGATTAGGAAATGTACGCCACGTTCACACTGATTTGGAATAGCCCCATGATATGATATTGAAAAGTATGTGGCACAGATATTCACTGTTTATGAAGTTGAACGACAGTCGTGAGACATTGCGTAACATATAAAAGGAGAAATTGTAAAACAAACTCGAGAGCAATCAAACAATAATTTGTTATAAATGCATACCACACCGCATATAAAAGGAACTAAAGCAATTTATACGCATTTTCATTGTCTATTGCAATAAATTAGCACAGACACTATTTGTGAGTTCGAGTGATGAGCACGGTATGATGTAGCACACGTAAGAATCCCATTGAAACAGTCAATTTTACAGTAAATTAACAAAGACTTAGTTGTATGTGCACAGTACATTGGGCACAAGCTAAAATTATGCCAAATTATGCCAACCTTACTATTGTTATTGACATGTATTATTACGCAACAAGAGAGAGACGGCAGACGTTTGACTTGGGTGCCGGCTCGTGAGCGACTACTCAGCGGATTCATTAGAGATAAGGTGATGAAAACAATATTCGCGCGGTTTCCCTGACTGATCCAATGAGAATTCATTTCAGATTGTTGTAATTAAATGGGCTTTGAGCTATGTTAAATTATAACTTCAACAAAATGTACGAACATATAGCAAATTGAAAACTAGAATTTTAGTAAAACTTGTGAAGCTAATGTATTAAGTTGATTGCATTGTGAAACCGTTTCCTAAGAACCGTTGTCTCGGGCAGCTGCGCTAAAGACGTGGGCAATTTTGGAAATGCTTGAATCCTCGTAATGCCTGAATCTTGGGAAGGCGGACGCCCGTACAGATTAAGTAATCTCATCTAAGCGAAGCGATGCATCTTAAGAACGATTAAAACATCAAATACAGAATACAATCGATCTATACAGAATAAAATAGAATTAGCATTATGATAGTACAATACTCAATTGCTGTTTCATGGCCAGACGTGCATGTTGGTACATAAATAATGTTTATAAAATAACACATTAAATATTTAAGCTTGTTCCGATAATGGTAAACCCGAAATATTACTTGAATATTATAGAAGAGTAAAACCTCCTCCTATTTGGAAATTTCCATTGAAAAATTTGGAACCATATTTAAGAAAAGGCCGTTTAAGCGCTACTACGAAATTTGTAGCTCCTTTTACAGAAAAAATGTTGAGTTTTCGACTGATTAATTTATTGACTGATTGGTGATTCCGGGCGCGTCTACTATCGCCTGAGGTGGTGGTAATCTTCCCCAATGAATGAAGAGAACCGGCGCCGACGTACCGTCGGCTTTCGGGGATTTCTTCTACCAGGTATTTCCACCAGCGGGGCACCGCTTCAGGCGAGACAAGCTCTAAGTTTCCGACTGGCCTCCCGCATATGGCACATTGTGGTGCAATTGTGTGTAAATAAGGGTTTAGGGTAGGACAAAGAAGAGGACAGAAAGATCACGCGTGGTCCATGGTTCGTTAGGATAGTGCTCCGGCATTCACCTGGTGTGGATCGAAGAAACCACGGAAAACTACCGATCAGACCAGCCAGCCGCTAGAATTCTAGTTTGGAAATGGCTATTAATTATCCTATTGTTAAAACGTTCTCCCTTAACTTTGAGTAAGCATTCCCTGTGACACTGTTGGAAAATTTTTATTTACTTGTTCGACATAACAATCAAGTCTTAATTCTGGCCGATGTTTCACAATCGCAGGGGCAGAGTATGCAGCGAAGGCGCGCTTAATACACGAAGGTGCGGCGGGTTGCGTAGAGCTTCAGATCAGGAGCGCTTGAGTCGGCATAAACGCATAAAATCAACGCGCATCTATGTGCAGGAGATCTATGTATATTCGTTGAACTATGCCTGTATTCTTCGCGTAAGATGCAAGAAATAATGGGACAAAGTTTTACCGCAATCAGATTAACAGTACGGCAGCGCATAAAAACAAACAAGCAAACATCGACTTTGATATATAAGATCATTCGAAGCACTTGTTTTACCAATTTAAATAATGTATACAAATTGCCGTTAGTAGAAATGTTACGTGAGAAATGTCAAAAAAATTACAGTGACGTATTTTGTAAAAAAAACAAGACTTCTGCAAAATCGCGTTTATGTCACCATAAACAATTAGAGCTACACCTACCAAAAGTAGGAGCCGTGAAATAATTTTGTTTTTGATATTTTTTACTTTTGCATGTACTCGTATTTTATCCAATATTGAGCGAAAACCACTAAAGTTTCAAAAAATGCGCGTGACCTTAATGAAAGGACTAATTATGGAGAATTATTTTCATTTGAGGAAAAAATATCTATTTCAATTTTGTAGTTGTAGGAACACGTCGAAATTTTTTTCAAACTTTCGCAATTTTCAAACATTTTGAGTTAATAGTGAAAATAGGACCAATGCCACCTTCATAAGTCTTTTTCATTCTACTCTTACAAAAAAAATATAAAAAAACTTGGAACCATTATTTAGAAAATGTTTAAAATCTCCCAGGGGCTTCATGTAAAGTATCTGAAAAATTAATGAATGTTTTTCAAAACTGCAGAGCTTTGAATGAGACAATGCAATATAATGTGCCAATTTCTGACTTACACGTTAACTACCATTCGAAAAATTCTGTAACAGCGCGAAAAATACATATATTTTTATCAGAAACCCTTAAACAAAAACATAAATTTGCTATTATTTCAATGTATTCACGTTCTACATAAATTTATCAACGTTTCCCGATGCGTATTTTAGCCATAAATAAAATTATTAGTTTATAATAGCGCGAATCAGCTGCGGTCTTCTGTTATCAGTGTGGCGTTGTCAAATCAACAATAGCTGTTGTTTTCGTAAGCCATACACATGTTGCATATCATCATTCTTGATACCGCTAGCAACGAAATGCAAATGGATAGAAAAATGTAATTATTAAATATATTATTGTTATATTCATCAAAACTACTCGTTTTTACACAAATTACTCGTCATTCCTGCACTTGACCATGCAAAGTGAAACGATTCGATTCGTTTTCACATTTAACTCAATTAAATCATGCAATTTAAATTCATTTAAAGTTTAAATAATATTAAACTTAATCTTCCTTTTCATGATTCCAATGACTGCCTCCAAGCACATCTCACATTACTATATTGGCAGAGAGACAGCGCCTCGAACGAAGCACAGGAAGTTCGAACTTATCATTTCGATTTTTTATTATTTTTCTTTTTCATTTTGAATTGTTCTCAGACGGACGGACGTTTTGCCATCATTCGATGTTTCACTATCAAGGACCCACGAAACATGCATTCTGACTGCACAACATGTAAGAGCACACATTAGAGAAAGTAATTTACTGTACTATCTAGGAACAAGATTTATCCTCTTTTTGTTACCAGGGTCCGGCAATAGGAGCTTTTTTTTCGCAGCATTACAATACTTTCTCTATACTTCATAAGCAGTAACGAGGACGTAAATTCCATCAGATAGTCAAATAAATGTATTATCGATTGATATAATAAAACTTTTCAAAAGTTCATCGAAAAGAAATTTAAAATCGCGTAGAAAAATTGAAAACTACCAACCAGCGCAAATAAGCTCGTGTCTTCCCTTCTATGTTTTGACAATGTATGGGTAATTTTTAACACGACTTTTGTACTGCTAGGGTTAACCCTCTGATGCGGAAGTGGGGCCTTCGATGCCCAATGGTATTTTAAATTTGAAACAATTTGATGATGCGATACAATCTATCGTCATCCCTGTTGGTATTCTTCTATTGTAATGTAAAGAACGATTTCTGTATATTTTCGGTGAACTCAAGTTATTCGAAACTTTCAGAAGACTTTTATTTTGAATGATTTATATGTGCAACTTGCTGCAGCAAACATACAAAAAAAGAATGAACAATCCTCGAGTGCATGGAAGTACTCTGAGTGATTTGCGAGTATTTGGATTTGAGAGAGAAGCTGCTTACAGAGACAGGCAAAAGAAAGCGATGAGTAGAAAATTTGTGTACGTATTGTAAAAAGATTAATTCCCAAATATTTTACCCATTTTATCTTTTTCTTTCAAGTGTTACATATGTCCTTCTAAATTGACAGGAATTACAAAACCTATTGTGATAAATATCAATGTCGTGTTTGCAAAACACACAGTAGCGCTGTCACAACGTGTCTTAATTGTAAATAATATTGTAGAATATTGCAGCAGTAAAGTACAAGTGCATGTGTAACTGTATATTACTCTGAAATAAAAGTAAAAAACAACAACATTGGACATGATTTGAAACACGAAATTATGATTTCATCTGAATCTGCAAAGCGCCATAAAGTGCATAAATGAGACGAAACAAATTTTTATTTGTGACGGCAGTTATGATAGGAGGAAAGAAGATGGACCTAAGGCAGCGTCCGCAATGATGTTGCATTGTGTTCCGTTGCACTCACTTCGGTCTCCGAAAGGAAATTACTTCCTGTCCAATAGCCGAATGCGCTCTTCACGAAATTCCTTTCTCGGAGTTTCGAAATTATGTAAATCTCACATTTCAAATCTCTTATTACCTATTAGTGTCACGTGCATATCAAAAGAATTAGTTGCAACGCTATACAAATAAACGCTATGCAAATAAATACATATCAAGTGTAAAAGGGTTTACTGACATTGTTTTTGTGGTGATATGTCGTTGGCATTTAAAATTAAATGATCACAAAAGTTGTCATTGCCAACAGTGCTATTTATTTCAAGAGCAGCTTTCGATGGCTTAGCCATCATCATCAGTTTTCTGCTGTCTGGAAACCACAAAACGACTACCAGACAAAACGACTACTCTTGAAATAAATAGCATTGTTGGCAATGACACCACCTGTGATCATTTAATTTATTTACATTGAAAGAAATTCACTAAGAGAAGACCTACTGGAAAGTTCAAGTATGATGGTGTCAGAATGTCGTCGTGTTTGAAGCAGTCCGAGCACACTCGAATACTGTAACACGCCATTCAGCCAGTACGAATAACTCATCTCTCATCCAACCCGTTATGGAAGGTGTACAATGATTTTCCAGCAAAATTCTCGCTTTGAAGGGGGGGCGGGAAGAGAACAACTGCGCCGAATTCGGAAACAAGCGGAAGACTTTCTCGCCGAAGACGGAATAAACGGAAGCGTTAGAAGCGAGAGGAGAACGGAGGGAAACAAAAGACGAACGCGCCAGGAAAATGACTCAGAGCGAGTCGCACAAGAAATTTCCAAGTTCCACTGCCAGCGTCCCCAAGGATCTCGCTTCCCTACCCCTTCCCACTCCCCAGCACACTCTGTAGGGGCGCACTACGCACCTTTCTCGTGGCCCGCCCCGCCCCGCCCCGCCCCTCTCCTTGCCCCGCCCGCCCTGGCGTGCTCAGCACAGCCGTTCGCCTAATGGGGAAACCATCGTCCGATTTGCATAACGGCGACTTTTCTCTCGTCTGGGCGCGTGGAATCATCATTTTTCACTTGTCTTTCGGCGGCGGTGGCGGCGTGGGCGGAGGCGGTTGCAGCCGGGCTCTGTCGGCGCGCAGATAAGCGTCTGGGAACTAAGTTGCGCCTCGTCTCGTCTTGCCGCGCCTCGCTTCCGCACGCCCCGCCCCTCCCCGACCTGCCCGGGCACGCCTGTCTCACGGTCCTCCTCGCCCTCGCCCCGCGTCGCCCCGCCATCCCCCGCCATGTCCCTCCCCGCCGTACTACTCCCCGCCATGCCCCCAGCCATACCACTCCCCGCCATGTCCCTCCCCGCCATACAACTCCCCGCCATACAACTCCCCGCCATGCCCATCCCCGCCGTGCCCTGTCATGCCCTGCCCCGCCCTCCCCGACATGCCCCGCCCCACCCCATCATGCCCCGCCCCGCCATGCCCCGCCCCGCCTCGCCATGCCCCGCTCCGCCATGCCCTGCCCCGCCATGTACCACCCCGCGCCGCACTGCCCCGCCCCATCCCCGCCCGGCCACGCCATGCCTCAGTCATCCCCCGCCCTGGCCCTCCCCCGCCACGCCCCTCCCCCGTCTCCTCCCTGCCCCGCCATGCCTCGGTTTCCCTCGCCCCGCCCCGCGTCTCACCACCCCACCACGCCATGCCCCTCCCCGCCCCGTCACCACCCGGACCCGCCTTGCCCCCGCCCTTCCCCGCTTCGCCCCTCCCGACACCCCCCCCGCGCGCCGCCGCGCCGGCGTCTCCTTTCGGCCCGCTCTCCCCTTACATTTTGTATGAAGACATTAACATCGCTCCTCTGATCTCTGAATTAGAAGGCGCGCGGTGGCGGGCCGCGTTCCGTTTGTTTGCTTTCCGGCGGCGGGGACGGGGGGGAGCGGGGCGGGGAGGGGCGGGGCGGGGCGGGGCGGGGCGGGGCGGAGGCGGCGTCTCGGAAAGCGCCCCGCAGCGCCGCCCCGTGGGAAAATCAGAGCCTCGGCTGCGCTTAAATTTTCGCCGGCTCTCCGGCGCGCCGGCGCAGCCCGGGCTAATAAACGTAATGGTGGCGGCGGCGGCGGCGGCGGCCACTCCCGGCGTGGGATGAGGGGCGGCTGCGCGGTCGAACAATGAAGCGGCCGGGACAAATGGCCGGCTCCAATACCGAGGGTTCTCGACGCCGTTCCTTCAATATTTGTACGTGGATTGTGATGTAGTGTGATAGTGCTCAGCACTGCTAATGCTACTAATTCGTGTAAGGCTGTAGAACGTCAATATTTCGAATCATGAAGGAAAAGAAAGGATTCCAATTATGTGTATATTCATGTTGCCAATTTCTAAATGTAAAAGCTACTACCGGTGCAGCTTTTTCGACGTCCAGAATCCCCACCCAACCGCTTTTACGATACAAAGTTGGAAAGGTAGCAATGCGCATTATTTTCGACCTAGATTAACAGTAATGTTTCGCTCTCGTGTAATGGAAACTATTTTCTTAGTTAAAAACTAGTCATATATTTTATTTGATAGTATTGCTGACGAAATAATTAATTCCTCACTTCTCTCACACTTGTCAAGAAGGGTGAACAACATGTGCACACATTAAACGAAAAGGAACGAAGGAAATTCGAGATCTCGAGGTATTCAAATTGTTGGAGGTGCTACAGCCTCGTTGCCGAACACAATTTATTTTGTGACGTCCCCTATTCGGTTATAATCTTTAAACACGAACGTCGTGAGACTTCGAAGTAAATGTTTACGTAATGTAACAATGTTCTTTCTGACTTTCCAGGATACCTGCTGGTTACTGACTTTTTAAAATTTATTTCTTCTTGTTCGGCATTTCTGTCTTTCAGGGGTGTTTGCATACAATTTCCATAACGTTTTAGGATGAACCATCCTCAGGTCTGTCAATATACTTCCGGTATAAGTTTGTTAGATAAGAAAAATGAGTTTGTTAAGCAATAGTTGGTATTGTTGTGTGTGAGAGAAAGAGAGCGAGTGTGTGTGTGTAATAAAGAGAGAGAGAGAGATGCAAAATAATATATTTTTATGTAATTAGGGAGGCTTTAAAATGTCTTTAGGTTAGCGTGAGTGGATTCTCTGTAGTTGGCTGTAATTTTCATCTAGGTGGTAAGTTGCTGTAGCTGGGGATTCTGGTAGAAACTCATAGAATTTTTTTTGAAATTTTGATGATATAGTCTTGAATAGATTCTATTTTTAATTCTCTATGTAGTTGTTCTTTACTTACAAACCACGGAGCTTTGGTAATTTTTCTGAGGCACTTATTTTGTATAACTTATTGATTGTTAATGACTTTAGTTCCAAAACCAGAGTGACAGGTGATGGAATATACTTCTACAGATGTGTTCATATTGTAATATTCAATATTACAATAAACTGTTACTTATTGAAAATTACCTTGACTACTGATTTAATCATAACCTATGTACTTCTCACCGTAAGTTACGTGCACACTTATTCTCGTGAGAGCATGAGGTAATCACAGGGAGCACGGTATTTTTCACGCTACGAGAAAGCACTCTTCAAAACACAGCGTGATTGGTTAAACATCAAATTGTATAATCTTCCAAAGTAAGTTGAACGCAATTCATAGTTCTCTCAGAAACATAAGAAAAGTGAATGCAAATTCAATGACCACAAACACTTGGCAGTAATTCGGATATATCGATCATCAATCAGGCGTACAATGGCAAAGTACTGATACTACAATGCGAATTATGGTCATCGAATTTGCATAACAAGTTTCTAAAGATAATGGAAAAGTGTTTTATCGTATCATCAACTTGCAAATTTCTCATTCACTTTCGATCTTAAAATTAATTCAAAATAAACAAATATTACCAACTGGGCTTAATTTGCACATAAAATAATTGAGATGAATACTCAATCTCCTTTTAATTGTGAAGCAACGAAAATTAGTGGTGTTGTAACAGTACAAACTGTATCTCATTATTTCTAGCTTTTGCAATTTTCGACAATTCAGAGAGTTCAACGACAATGACATCAGCGCAATTCTTTTAAATGTCTTTCAAGGACAAAGATTAATTTAACTAGTAGTTTTACAACAGTACATACTTCCTACTTTCTGTACAAGTATAATATTATTTCGCAATATTATACTTGAACATGAATCTGAAGTGTTTTCAACCAGCAATACTCTTTTTTTCAAAGAGAATCAAACACAGGTTCTGTGTGTTGACTCGTCTTGCGCTTTATCTCTACGTCATGTAGAATGTCTGTGGTCCCAACTCCGGACGACGCTTAAAAATCTGATTGTCTCAACTCAATATTTCCCAAATGCAATTCTCGAAAATTCAGAGAGATCAACTAAAATGAGACCTACACCATTCTTTTAAGCGTCACGTTTTTATCGGAGGATAAATTAAAGAAAAAAAATTGGAGCGGTTTTTTTCAGAAAATTTCCTTTTATAATTTGCATTAATTTCAAGCAAAAATTATGATTTTGGACCTAACTTTCGATACACACACTGTTGAATTTCGCGAAAGCGTTTTGCCAAACCAACAATGACATGTCCGAGGCACATATGATTCCTTCACCTTCATGGGACGTGGTAACAAAAGCAAATCCCCAAAATTTCGCCTAGTGGCTTCTTCATGATCTCCCTGAAATAGCCTAGAGGAGTGCGGTATGACACCCTAATTCTGATAATTAAGGAAATTTAGAAGTGGGAAAAACATAAATTTAGTATTAAAGAAATTGAGTTTTGCTTCTATTCATAACAATGAATTATTAATTTGGGAGTGATATTTCGTCCCGCCATTTTTCAAGGGTTATTCCTGGTAGTAATGTAATATTTCGCAAAAATCTGAGAGATACCTCGAGATATAAATTGTGTAATACATTCCCTTTGCTTAGACTCATATACACGTATATTAGACCTACAATACTGATGACACGGATATTCCCGTAGAAGCATGTTAGACTGATCATTGTAGGACAAATATATGAAACGTAATGTATCGTAACAATTTAATCTCTTCTCTATGACCTTCAAATGTCGAAAAAAACAAAGAAATGAGAGATTCATTACCCCCCCCCGCCAGTACAATACGCCTCTTCATCACATTTTAGATATTTTCGACCAGACATCTGACAATACCTCAAGATGGCAAGGATGTCTCCAAAGTTCCTTTCCTGGTCTTGCAACCCTGAGTGTTGTGTCCTGTGTGTTGGATGTCGCTGGATCCCAGTTCGCAATGTCGCTCACAATGTCGTCTGCTTACACACTCTTCGTCACACGTCTCTCAAGCAAAGAAGTGGTAATTAACGGAATACTGTTCATCGCACAGGAAAGATACGAAACTATTATTGAATGTTACAACAAAGCAGTGATGCCAGAAATGCTTTCAGGCACTGCTATCCTAGAGTATGTGGAATTTTTTTTTATGAAATCTGCTGTATATCTCTCAGGGAGTATGTTGCTTAGTGTACAGGCTGCAAAATAAATTGGAAGTGGAAGAGCTAAATAAGCGGCAGGACTATCGGCTCGTGGATAAAAACTTCCAATTTCCTCGCTGAATGTCTGCAAAAAACGCAATGGATCCCTCTTGTTAGAACATTTATATGAAAGAATCAGTGATCATTGAATAGATACTTAAGCTTTACCTGGTTTGGGCGCGGGGAACAGCGGTTTTGCTCTTATTTCGATTAGCAAAACAGACGCTACGTTTTTCAACACTACATTTTATCGCATGAAGTCCCTATGACCTCTTAGAATTTTTACTCGTTGCCAACTGTCTCGAGTTTAAATCCAATTGCCACGGCACGCTAATACACACGCACTCATGTTTGTTTCCATTTGCCGAGACTACGACTGGTATGAAATCACTGTTGTTGAGTTTTGAATTTTATAACGCTGCTTAAGCCACGTCTTCCATGAAATGGGAAAATTTCTAGAATCACAATACTGCTCTATCTGGCTTGCCATGTGACCACTAAGTACTGCAATCTTGCAGTCGTCTTTGAAAGCATTTTTTTTACAAACAGTCGAGAATCTGGCACCAAAGAACCTGTCTTCCAAGGCACATCGTGAAAGAAATGACTCTGCTCTTTTGTTTAAAATTAGCGCGCGAACCTCCAACGCGCGACATTGAAAATGTATGTTCTGAGCTGGTATTTAATGCCGAATATTGTTAAAAATTTACTTGGTTTACTCGGACGGCGCCAAATTTGAATCATTTTTTGGCCGCTCATGTGCCAACACATTGATTTTTGGGAGTCTGTCGTCCAGCTGTTCGAGAGACGCATGTAGTGCTTTTTGGAAGTTTTCTTTCTGATAGAGAACAAAACCGAACGGTTTGGTATTTTAAAATTTACGAGGAGCTGCTGTCAACAAGCATACTGTCACCATTTTTCACATTTCAGGTCCAGTCCGCATCGTCACCGCACAACGACGCGAGGTGCCAAGGAAGCTTCCAAAGTTTCTTCCGCGGCCCGGCCCCTCCGACCCGGTGTGTAGGATGTCGCTCGGACCGTGAGTTTCACTTCCACGTCCCCCCTCCCCTCCCCCTCCCCCCCCTCCGGGTGCGCAGATCAGATTACGCGGCGCCCGGGCGCGCGTCGCCTCGCGTCGCCTCACGTCGCGTCGCGCGCCGCCTGCGCCGCCAACGCCGCCCTGCGTCGTATTTCCACACCAAGCGGCGTGTAAGACATTCGGACGCGCCCCAGCCCTCGCCGCCGCCCCCGCACAGTGGTCTGAAAAGAGGCTCATAAAGAGCGGTAAGCACGCGCACAACTTTTTATACTTTTGCCGTTACAAATGCCCCAACTAATATTCGTCAGTAAATTCATTTTAAATCTTAATTATATTGATAAAAAATTATGTAATTGCTTCATATAGTGTAACAGAAACTTTCAAGAATTGCTACTTTCAAACAGGTTGCTTGCGGCAGCTGATGTCAATGGAAAAATTTGTGTTATTGTGTACTTTGTGCGAGTATTATTTTAGGACTATGCTTTTGGTGTATATTTATTCGGTTCTCAACGTTTTTTTGAATAAAATCAATTTTGTACAACGAAATAATTGGGTAAATAAACTAAGAACAAAAAATTCATTTCCAAATAAAAATACATTTTAGAAGACATACAAAATTTATACATAAATTAAAATATTTATTGGGTAAGAAAGATATAAACAGACAATAGAATTATGAATCGAAGTGAAGTGAATAGGAAACTGAAGTGAAGTAAATTGGTGAAGTGCGTTAGATTACGAATATTTAGAATTAAGGTAAAAATGTTCATTTTATGATACCTGCAAACCACAGGTAACTTTCTGAATTTTCATTGTAATCATGTTTTCAAGCATGCATTAGCTAAAACTAAACATTTAACAAATTGTAAAAATAGAATATGTTTTCGCTGCTAGTTGGCAGAAACTTTTTATTCCATCTCAAGATCTCAGTTAAATGGCAACTTACAGAAACGTGTAAAATAAATTCACGTTTAGTTTAGAGTTATTTAAAGTTTTAGAACTCTCTCCCTTTTAACTTTTTTCAATCAAAAGGCGCCTAACAGATGAAGAAATTTATAAAAATAAACTTATTTTTTTCAGTTTCCAGTTACTCCAAGTTTCGTGCTCTTTTTCCCCCGCGCGTGCGTTCGGGCCCAGCTCGGAGCCGCGCGCCGCCGCCGCCGCCGCCGCC
The DNA here is from genome assembly GCA_031308135.1 of Acheta domesticus. NCBI lineage: Eukaryota > Metazoa > Arthropoda > Insecta > Orthoptera > Gryllidae > Acheta > Acheta domesticus. The sequence continues at coordinate 3,331,390 of JAHLJT010009436.1, read as the reverse complement.
GCCGCCGCCGCCGCCGCCATGTCTCGTGGGCGGCGCGCGATAAAAAGCTTCCGACGCGCGCGGTCGCTGCCGTGACCGCCCCCGGGGGCAGCCACGCCGCAAAAAGCGCCGCCCCCGCCCCCGCACCGCCCCCGCCCCGCACCGCCCCCGCCCCGCCCCCGCCCCGCCCCGTCCCCGCCCCGCCCCGCCCCGCCCCGCCCCCGCCCCCGCCCCGCCCCCGCCCCGCCCCCGCCCCGCCCGCGCCCCGTCCCCGCCCCGCCCCGCACCCGCCCCGCACCCGCCCCGCACCCGCCCCGCACCCGCCCCGCCCGCGCCCCGCCCCGCCCCGCCCCGCACCCGCACCCGCCCACGCCCCGCCCGCGCCCCGCGCCGAGCTGGCAGCCTCCCAGCGGCGGCGGCGGTGGCGGCGGCGGCGGCGGCGCCCTCGGACACGAGGCGTTCGCGACCGCGCGGACGCGCAGGAACGGAAGCCTCGTCACGTGGCAAGGTGCCCTTCGCCCAACACTTCGCTTCGGCCACGCGTGACTCAACACTTGTTTCCAATACGCGCCTACCGGCTGAGGTGGCTGAGAGCGTCAAATGGCGCCTGCAGAGCCTGTGACCAGGAGGTTCTACGGTTTGAGTTCCGACGGTGGCAGCATTTTTGGCAGTATACAGTGATTCATAAAACTATTCCGACATTTATTAATTTAACCAAAATTTGCTTAAATTTTCCTGAGAAAAACACATAATCGGTTGTTAGAGCACAAGTTTGAAAGAATACAATGTTCTTATGTACCTCGATATTATAAACACTTTCAAAAATATGTATTTGTTTGATTAAAAGGAAAATGAATCGCTGATTCAGACTTCGCTTCAACAAAACTATTTGAACAGCCGAGGGGGCAACGTGGTAACTTATCTTTTGATCTCCGTAAAGAACGTTGTTCCGCCACTGTCTGGACGAGAATTCTTGCGGCAAGCTGCTCTGATCACTACTTTTCCGTGGTTTCTACGATCAACACCAGGTGAATGCCGGAGTGAATAGGTGATTACCCTCACAGATGAGGCACGGACCACGCGCGAACTTTCCTTCCTCTTCCTTGGCCAACTCTTGCTCCTCACATACTTACACACACTTACATACAGTATACTACCACACACGTCGGGAAACCTGTAGGGAACGTAGAGCTTGTCCTGGCTAGGGCGGTTCCTCGACTGGAGGGAGATATCTGGATGGGGGAAAGTCCGCCAGCCGACAAATAGGTCGCCGACAGATCACACCATTGGGGGAAAAACACTGCCATCTCCCGTGATAAAAAATTCACTGTACTTACGGGACTAATTTACACAGCTTTTGCCACGCCCGGAAACACAAAATAATCATTCGAATAATTTGAGGGAAAACTGTGCAGCCTCCGGTTACGTGAGCCTCTGGCCATGTCTCTGTTGGTTTCTTTATAATCAGGATCTCGAAAAAAATTAAACATAATGAAACAGTTTCAGTTTTGACACTAAAATGCCAATATTTGAGTACGTTAATCTACAATGTCTCATGCCTTTCACGTGACTCCTATATTCTCACACTCATTGTCACTAATTACGTCACAACTGACGTCACGCAGCGTGGAATAAAGACTTTAGTATTCACGTGTGCCGTTTCAGAATAATCCATTTCTGCTGCTCCAGGGTCATTTTTCTCACTAACTCGGCAGTAGCATTTTTGCTACTGTGCAAACTGCACTAAAGCATGGTCAAGAAATTGTTACTTTTTGACAATGAACATGCGGCGGGAAATTTCATCTCGACGAATCACATTTCGGACAGATCGCCCCTGATTGGTAGGTTACTCATCCTGCATTGGTGTTTTGCGGGCCAGAAACTCTCAGGGCGGCCTGCTGACCGGTGATTAAAGTGCAGATATTTTGTATTTATTGTTAAAATTTGACTTCCTTGATTGTGAAAATTTGACGCTCTTCATCATGTGCTTCGCCGTTATCATGTAGACATGAATCTCGTGCCCGTCATCTCGAGAAATGCTTGTAGTAAAAGTTGTACAATAAAGAGAAAACGCTGAAAACACGCGAATTGTCATTTCCAATGCATATGTAGTCTCTGACAATTCGAGTACTAAAGTTAATAAAATTTTAGCAGAATTAGAAAAATATTCACGAACAGAATCGGGTCTACATGATATAACACATAGTACAGCGACTGTCCGTGGGATGATTTAGTATGACAAAGTGCGAAATGTAAGCACAGGTCCAGCTAGTATACATTATTCCCTGTTCCGTCATCTGTGTGAAAGTCTTATTACTTCCGCACGGTACACGTACTTTAGAATATGTCCATATTTCTTTATAACAAGGCTAAAAAGTGCTTCAAATAGGAGATACTTTAGAACATACTCTTTCCTCTGCGTGATACTCCCCACATCAAATATTCGCAGCTTTTACTCACGAAATTAGGCGCGCACGTATATATAGGCATATGGAAAATACATATAGCTTGCGTAGAAGTAAACGTGCATGTCCAATGTGTGTTAAATCATCACTAGACATCGGATGTTTAGGGAAATGCCTAGTTTTTCTAGCGAACTTATTTAAAGGCTGACAATATATGTGCACAAATCATCGCAAATGATGACATACGACGAAGTTTTATAATGCTTATTATTGCATATTTTAGCATAAATGCCTTTTTTGCATAAATGCCTTTTCTTTATAATTATTGTACATTTTTGCCTTTTATGTATTATTTTTATATACAATGCTAAGATATCAGAAAATCAGCCATGGTCCAACCTGACCATTCGTTACGAAACCTTCAATTCACGTATTTGTATTTTGAAATACGAGAGAATACCTTAAAGTACACCAACATATTTTTGTCCATTTCGCTATTTCAGAAATACTAGCCATGTTCTGAGAAAATGGTCGAACTTTATTTACATCTCTTATTTTCACTCATTTTATTTTCATTTTTTCAGTTCAGTCAGAGTCAACCTTTATTCACATAAATCGCAAAATGTCGTTAGACTGTAATTTGTAGTATATGACATATGTAGGTATAACACGTACACATATAACATCGTACACGTATAAAATAGACGTAGGAGGAATCATCATCAATTCATCCCCTGTAATTTGTTATTAGTATGTAATTTGTTAATATTCAAAGAATATATTTTAATTGAAAATTGCTTCATAGGATGTCGAGTTCTCATTTGACATCACCGTCTACATCTTTACACCATCGTCTACATCATAAATGTTGACACGCGTGTAAACATTTGCTACGAACTACTTTAAGATTTATTTTATACGTCGCTCTTTCCCGTCGATCAATTGATTTAATTTTCCAACTTGCTCGCAGTTACTCTAAAACGGAGTAATTAATCCCAGTTCTAATGGGAGGAACTTGTGGCGCTTCCGAACCAGAATATGAAGATGCACCACAAGTGCAAGCGCTCAACGAGCGTAATGCACAGGCCGCTGCGCTCTCCCCTGAGCTGATAATAGTAATTAATCTTGCGGCAGGGTTATCCCCTAGATTTAAAGTCACCGAATTAGAATAGCAAGTCACTAGTATTGACTGAGAATGCACAGAATAAATCAGGGCTTTCCAAATGGCGGACCGCCGGATCTTTTTGTGCGGTCCGCGACTGCTTTGAAAACTTTTATTATATCAACCAAATACAATACAATTGCACGATTCATCTTTTTTTATTTAATCATATATTGATTTTCTCGTATGCACATTAATTATCAAGTATGTTAAATAAAATTCCTATCTAATATGTTTCAGTATAATCTCAGTAGTCAGGGGAAAACCATCTTACGTTACGATACTGCCCACGCCTCAACTGGAATTTGATATGTTGACCATAATCCCTTCCAAGTTGGTCAGCCCTGGTATAAATTATTATACTACCGAGGTCCATAATTGGTTAATGCTTGATTATTATGACATCTCTCTAGAGGATTTTAAGAGGTTAATACGACAAAACGCGAAAAGTAATTCGAAACGCAAATGAGTTTGAATAAAGACGGCTGTTTTCGCAGACATTGTGACCACATTTTTGCTGTCGTGCATTTTCTCTGAAGAATAGCCGCCGCAATATGATTGAAAAGCTTGCCCACTAGCCTGTGACGCGGATTCAACCGGAGAGCTGAGGGTAAACCAGTGCACTTATTTTCGCTAATTCCACAATCGATACCTACCGATTCTTTTTTCCACTTCCACACTCGATCTCCCAATTCCTGCTTCTCAGAAAAGCAATTTGATCTTCCCTTTTCTTCTTTTCAACTCAGTCTCCCATTTCTGGTGTTTGTTTTCTCTTCCTCTCGTGTTGCCACGAATCAGCTGAAATTTCTCGTTTTCTCTAAATTGCATTTTCGCGAAAGCACAAGACTCAAATCACTAGTCGACATTTTCCGGATAGCTTTAAAATATCTACGCAACTAGAGTTCACTAATATTGTATAGAAATATTTTAATTTACATTGAACAGAGTACTAACGAATAAATTATCGCTCTGGTGTGCAACAGCAACACAAGAACTATCATTCCAAGAATTCTGTATTGCTTTTAATTCAATTATAACAATAAATAATTGTAATTTCTAGTACATTTACACATGTAGTGACAAAGAAAAGTATACAGTACTTACAAGTATTTTGACTGTAGACTCGTTAAGTACTTGTGAAATTGCAGAAAACACAGTATAAGTTCTCCGCCGGTATTGACGATTGAAATGCGTTAGAGCGTATACAGACTTCGCTTCTATGCTCGAGAGGTTGCTCTTTCATCCTTCCTTATTTGTATGTTGTCCTTTTGTCGTCGCTTTCAGTATACTAGTATATTACTCCATATTAGTTTAATGTGGCGTCATCGACGCTGTGATCTGTTTTAATTTTTTTCGTGGCATTAAAATTTATAAAACTCATGTTTTTTTTCTTTCAAATAAGTACTTACAATGTCTGGCATTAGACATACCAATGAATTGTAGTAGCTGTTTATGTTATATTCCCATTCAAAAATTCCCAACACCCAATGAATTTGCATGTTACCTTCAAAACGAATATTAACTGGTGATATTGCTATTAAAAATTGTAATAGCCGTAAAATACACTTGCTGATATGAATGATGCGAATAGTTAGAATTTAGCACCTACATGTAGGTTTTTTGCTAATATGCACAAAAATGCACATAAAAAATCACTTTTGAGCTGCTATTCAGAGTTATTCTCTAATTCTATTATCAGATCATTCGCAATTAGTTCCGAAAATTCTGTCACAAAACCGTCTAGAATTACATTTGATTCTTCCGCCGTATTTGCACGCTTAAGAACGTAAATGTGCAAAGTCGAATACGCATGTACTTCCACTCTCTAGCATTACTCACAGTTGTGGTTTTCCTCGTATTCACTTGGCGTTCTTCAAATTTAATTAGTTTCAAGGAAATACTGTAAATAGGTGTTTGCAAATTTACTATAAAAATACGCTAATACGGACATTAAACTGCACTTCTTATGTCCAATTCCGAATCACTGTTGACAGTTCGGCCGCGTGTTTCACATGTTCCAAAACAGTGTTGCCATCCTCGTAGAAGAAAATTATGGCGTATTGGGTACTGGGGTTTAATCAACACCACCTATATACTACATCCGTAGATCTATTTAGGTGGCGTTGGTTTAATTCCCAGTGTTTCCACTAAGATCACAGCGTTAAACTACCGAAAACCCTTTTTGGAATAACGATTTCTTAGAATCTTCTGGCCGGATCCGAAAACCAATTATCAGTTCCTCACGAGGATACCGAAGGCGTCGAATGCCATCTCCTGACCCGATTTATGTACGGGAACTGGTCTAACCGTGAGTGATGGATCCGCACACACGCACACTCCAATACTACACTATATAGGCATTTACATACGTACATAGCGCATCCAGAAAGTCAGTTTCCTTATTTTGTGAAAGAAAAGAAAACATAGCTGCAGCAAAACTTTATTGGTAACAGGTACAAAAATATTTGAGCTATTTTTCACTACTCGAATTGAGACACTTGTCAGCGTATTGTGGTATTTTGGATAACTGTCTCGTAGAAGTGTGGGAACTAGCGTTTTACAGTCATCTTCATCTCTTCGTCGCTGTGAAAACGCTGACGGGACGACAGGAATGGCTTCAAAAACAGGAAAAGACTAAAATTGCTGGGTGGGTGCGCGATCTGGACTGTACGGGGGATGATCTAACAGCTCCAAACCGAACTCCTGCAGAACGGTTACTGATTGTCACGCCGTATGTGGACGAGCATTGTCGTAGAGCTACAATGTCTGCAGTAAGAATGCCAGTAAGAGCTGACGATGAATTTCGATCGGCGCGATATGTTGTGCACTATAGAACTTCATCACAGACCGAACCTGCCAAGAGAACGAATAATTTCAGACTACTGCTGCCGCGCTGCTGGCACTCGGCGGAACCTGTACGGCCGGCACACGTTTGATGCGCCGAAGATCTGTTATGCACACGCAATTTCCTCGCCTAAATACGTGAACTGTCAAAGCAAAACATAGGGAAACTCCCTCTCTGGATGGGATTCGTGTATAATAAAACTAAAAATTAAAAATAAGTGTGTGCAGTGCCGATCCCGATAGCCGAGATCGCTAAGACAGTAGTGCCGTGGCGATCCCGGACGGAAGGATTGCCGGTTCGAGTCCCGCCTCGGGTATAGGTGTGTTTGTGTATGTCTTTATGTAAGTGTCGCCCTTTCACCCCTCGTTGTCATAATTTTATCTCCCACACCCCCAGGACTAACAAACCTGGGGGATAAAAATCGGATTCAGCTAAATCCTGATGCATTGAAAAAATTACATGCGTGATAAAGATATTGAGCCCAGGGAAATGTAGGGAGCATGCACACGTGGTCCAAGTCGGCCTATTCGCGAGCAAAAAATAAATATGTTCGGCATTAGAAGCTCAAAATTGCATGCACGCTCTAGTTTAGAAAGCCCGTTTGCGGCGAGCTTCTTGGCCAATGTAATCGCGGAGAGGACCGATGGGGGAGGGGGGAGGGGCGGTGAGGGGCGCGGCAGCGCTGACGCGGCGGAGAAGAATGAGGAGGAGCCGCCGCCGCCGCCTTTAATCACGCGAAATGGCGCGCGTAACGCGGACAAACAGGTGCGCGCCCGCGCCCCCTTTGTCCCACCTGCGGGCGCCGCGCATCGCCGAGATGAGCGCCTCCGCGACCTCATCTCCCACGCACACAGACGCCGCCGCCGCCGCCAGCCGTCGGCGACGTCGCCTCTTTCGCCGCCGCCCCCCTCCACCCCATGAGCTAGCTCAGGGCGACAGCTGTCGCGTTTTTGACCGGTTGTGGCGTCATGACCGGGGCCAGAACAGAAAAAACACAGACGTGAACGACTGCAAAATTTGAATATTTATTCTTAATGTGCACCGACACTTGAATTTACAAATTTACAATGGATTTTTTCACCGACCGTTACTAAAAGGAAACTTTTACTGGTCACCACGACCGCTTGCCTAATGTCACGACGTATGCGCGCCGGCTTCCTTCACTTGCCTCCGTAGCCAGCACATCGACGTGCCACGAGCCGCACCACCCACGACGACCTATATGAGGCTTATATACCCTCTGACCAGCCTCAAGGCCAGAATATCCACGGGGCCATAAACTTGCCCTCATGGCAGCGCACGGGGTTCCCAAACTTCCCCCAGCGTTCCCACTTGTTCCCAAACTTGGCAGCGCCCGTCCGGATGTTTCCTCGTCGCCCAAATATAGCATTGTCTTGCGAACTCTTTCCCATGTGCATTTCGACACACTGAAATGCACGACTAATTTTCTACAAGGCGACTGTTAAGACGCCACACGGTGGCATGTTTCGTTTACAAATTAACCAATATGGTTCCTCACATGTTTATTATCATTTCGTATACAATTAACGAATATTGTATCTCATATGTTTATTACCACAGCAACGTTAATGTTGATGATGACGAGAGACAGAGAATTTGTTATAACACAACGATTTGAAATAGTACTGCGAAATGGTAAATGAATAACAGTAAAATATATCTTGAAAGTCAATGAACATTGAAATACTTAGTAATAAAGAATTTGAAAGAATCTGCATGACGTTGTTTGAAAGTATTATGAACTATAAGAATTAAACTGAAAAGTCACACCGGGAAGTCCAAAGGTTTGAGACCGGATGGTGGCGGATTTCCAACACTGTGCGAATGGCTAGGTGGAAACTAGCTGCACCCTGGAGGAGAATCCCAGCGGAAGACATCCTTTATTGGTAATTTTACATGGTTTCGTCCATTAAATACTAGGCAAATAACTGGTTAGTACCTAAAAGAGCCACAAACCGCGTGTAATCTTTCCTTCCTTAACCCTTTATAGGTCGGGTAACTTTTTCTCCAAAATTATTTTAATTTATCTTTTAATTGTTTAAATTTGATCTTAGAAATATGAGAAAAATATTAATTTGTGATTTGTTTAAATATAAAGTGAGATAAATACGAAAATGATGTGGTCGTATAAACAACCACAATCCATTTAGGGCCATGCATTACACTATGGATTGTGGTTGCGTACAGAACCACCTCGTATAATTCCTGAATAAAAATCTTATATCCAGCCATAAATAAACTTGTGCATGTTCTTTACAAAATAGAAGAAATACGTAGGAACAAACGGAAATACAAAAAGCAAGAAAATTGAAAATAAATAGTGCAAAAAATAAGTAGTGAAAATCAATATGATATACATTTACAAACAAAAATCTAAAATAATAAATCATTGACTAAGGAAAACAATATTGAAGGAAACGTGGGCTGCTAGAGTTCGTAAGCTGCGTTATTAGCGTCACGTCATCTGCATTGGAATCCCCTCTATACTACGAATCTAAGGCCGCATCATCATTCTCGTCAATATTCCCAAGAAACTGTTAATTTCATATTAGAAACTTAACTTTTATTAGACCATGGGTTCAGAACAGACAAACTCCAAATTTTAGCCATTCTGTAAGATAGCTCACCACTAGTAACAAGTATGGGTGTAACATTATACTACGCAAATATACGTAAACACTGAAGAAATGTAAAATAAATTATTGAAATATTTTCTAAGTCACAAATATTCGGAAAACTAAATCTATTTAGCGATAATCTTACATTATTATACAATAAATTTAATTGTTCAAAACAGTTTTTAAAATTCATATTTTTACAGAACAAAAAAATATTTACGATTGTGTACTTACTCCTGACTACACCCTTGAAAATATAAATTAACCTATTTGATGTAAAAATGGAGTATATTATGAATAAATCTATTGCAATACTAAAAAACATCACAATAAACAATAATACATAAGAAATAAACCTCTGTTCTCGAAAAATTCCGGAAACTCGAAACACGAAAAATCACTTCTCAACAAAATGCTCAAATGAACACTTCGCGACAGTGCCTGTATGCATTGTGGTCGCGACGACGACCACATGCATGGCCCAACAGTAAGATTTCTAAGAATTATTGCTATCACACTATCTCCAACAATCGCATTACATTGAAAAATACTTTGCAATGTGAAATTAGTAATAAGGATGAAAATTGTTTGGTTTAGTTGAGCAAAAAACGGCCGAACAGCATGTGATCGCAGAGAGAACCACAATCCTATAAAGGGTTCTTGTCTCTATCTCTCTCTACTTATACACACATTTACACTTCCATCCACTTAATTACCTCTATTATCTGGGCGTGGGGCTTGGATGAAGAGAAAGTGGGTTGTACAATGAAGTGGGATTATGCACCAGTCAGAATCCTAAAATAGACCAATTGTGTCATTTTTATGGTAGGTGGGTCTCGGAATCTTTCGCTCAACCTTCACAGCGCAGCAATACTCACGCAAAAATATGATTAGAAAAAAATTACATTCATTCAATCAAATGTACCAATTTCTATAGAAGAGAAACTCATACATTGTACATAAATAATGAGACTTCAAGTGCTGATATGCTGTAGTTTGGAAGTTTTGGCCCATGCAGATGGGCGAAGATTGTACTGGTAGCAAATCATCATTACATGCACTTAAATGCAGAATGCGTACGTGACACTTTGTTCTTGCCTGGGATCGACTGTCGGGAGACCAGACGGTCGCTTCGAACTGTACGTATTGAAAGATGCTCTGCTGGGTGCAGGTTTCTGGGAGGGAAACCTCGCAAGTGTTGTTCTAGCGAGGGAGAAACTCCGTTATCGCACGGGATGTACAGTACATGCACTGTACTTAAGGGACTAATGACTATAGTAGTTTATTATTACAAAAGTACCATAGTATGTTATTGTTATCTTAACAAAAACAAAATAAGAGCTAAAATACGTTATACAGTGCCAATCCGATTTCACAACCACTCTTTCCGCATGGACGTCTATGACTCTTCTCTTTTGGAAATAAAATGAATTTCTCACTGATTCAAACTTAACGTTCCCACTACAAACATAAGCGCGTATGTATTCGCGTGCCGTGAAAATTGGATTTAAACTCGAGAAAGTTGATACCATTTCAAGGCAAAGTTGGAATTGCATTCTCTGTGAACTAGAGGTTACCAAAGCGCGACCCAAGGCATCTAAACGAAGTGTGCACAGAATGTACATTAACAAAAATCTCGTTCCGGGTGCCCAAACACAGGTAAAATTTGAAAATCTATTCAATAACCAATTTTTCTTTCGTTGAAGTATTCTGACAGTCGTAAATATTGTCGTTTTCAGAATGAATTAAAAGCACGCAGTTTTGATTCTGCGCTCACGTCCAACCTCAGCAGCTCTCTCACAAAAGTCAACAAAGCTATTGTTCGCAGCCTCAATATTCATGCACCCAAAACCATGAAATAATCAATCCATCATCATCATCATCATCATCATGCTCTCGACGACATCTCAGTCGCAATCGCCTACGTCGTGACCATTTTCCCCTCCACCGTCATTCCTTCTGTCACCGTTGCCATTTCCGCAACCGTCTTCCCAGCCGTCTCTGGCGCCTTTACCCCTCCACCCCTGTCTCCACCATCTCCTCCGTCACTGTCGCCACCGCCACCTTTCACGCTGCCGCCCACACCGCAATCCATTTTCCGCAGACACCACCTCCGAAGCCGACGGCGTCTCCATCACCAGTGCCTTGACACCTGCACGCGGAGAAGGGGTCGGCCAGACATGCCAAGGTCTCGTAACTCTCTGTCGTCCCTTGACTGCTTCACTTGCGCACGTCTTGCACCGCTCCTCCTCCCACCGCTTCCCTCTCTTACACGACCAGCACTACACTCCTTTGCCCTTTCTGGCTCTGCTCACCTTGGTCTCATTTCGCACCTATGAATCCACATCCACCCCAACATCGCCTGCGCAACCTTGTCGCCTGCGCAACCTTGTCGCCTGCGCAACCTTGTCGCCTGCGCAACCTTGTCGCCTGCGCAACCTTGTCGCCTGCGCAACCTTGTCGCCTGCGCAACCTTGTCGCCTGCGCAACCTTGTCGCCTGCGCAACCTTGTCGCCTGCGCAACCTTGTCGCCTGCGCAACCTTGTCGCCTGCGCAACCTTGTCGCCTGCGCAACCTTCTCGCCTGCGCAACCTTCTCGCCTGCGCAACCTTCTCGCCTGCGCAACCTTCTCGCCTGCGCAACCTTCTCGCCTGCGCAACCTTCTCGCCTGCGCAACCTTCTCGTCTGCGCAACCTTCTCGCCGGTGCAATCTTCTCGTCGGTACAACCTTTTCTCCACTGCAATCTTCTCTCTGGTGCAACTAACAAAATTCCGACCCCCTCTGCAGACTTTATCTCTGCCATCGCCTGTGCCCCTTTACCACTCTCGCCACCACCCCAACCCCTACTCTCACCCCTCCCGCGCAACCCCTCTCCCAGCAGTCTCCTCCCGTCCCGCCCCCCCCCAACGTCACGCGGGAACTGTCGCGCGTGTAGCAGGGGGCTAAGTGCTCCCGTCTGGGATGGCCCACGCCCCTCGGCTGCAGCTTCAATGAACGACTGCTTTCTGCAGATGGTCTCAGAATAAAGGTTACAAACTTCTAGGGCAAGGAGAAGAATCTAAAATTATAACTTTTGACAAAGAGCATGTGAGAAATTTCACACGACTGAATTTCACTTAGGACATTTTCCCCTGATTTTTCGGAAGCAGCTTTTGCACATATTTTTGGCAGATCGTGTTCTGACGACATCAAGGAGGTTTCGTGTTGCAGCAAAACTTTTGTGTGAGGGCCCCGTGGTCGAGAACGCTAAGGCAGTAGTGCCATAGTGGTCGTGGGATAGCGGGTTAGAGTTCCGCCTCGGGCATGGTTGAATGCGTACGTCTTTTCACCCCCTATCATCACCATATCGTGTCATCATGTCATAACGTTACTTCCAATAGTGGTCGCTAATGACCGAGTAGTTGATGCGACCATAAATAACAAAAAAACTTCTGTGCTTACGGAATTGCCTAACAATCAGAGGCAAATGTCAATGATGCTACATGTATTAATGTTTAATGGCGCAATAGTCCCTGTCGAAGCCTGGGCCTACCAGCGGCGCGGAGTCCCGGCCTTGCGGCCATGGGTTATGAGGTACATGTGGTTAGCACATAGACTACCTCCCTACGCGATCTAATACGACATCCCGCCGTATTCTGGTCTTCTCTACCTGAGAAGTGAGTTTTCTCATCGTCACACAGCAACATATTGAAATATACCATTCTCCCGTCTCATCAAAATCGTGGCTGTAATTATGTCCTGTTCCGAATTTATTAAGATTTGGCCAGAAACAGGTTACATGAATTACTACCAAAGTTTTTCTATCTGATTTTAACAAAATTATATAAAAATCCAGCTAGCTTGGGTCGATGGGTCCGGATACAAATACTCGCTATCGCCTCGATAGCCGATTACCTGATCTGCCAACCATACAGTATGGCGTGGAATCTGAAATGTAATAATTATGCTTCCAACTAATTGAAAATTATGATTGACAAATGAAAAACTCTTTTCTTTTCCAAAGAACCAAAATTCAATAATTTATTTAACTTTCAATTAACACAATTGATTTGATGGTCATGACCCTTTTTTGAATAAATTATCTCTTTTATACTGCAGTATTTTTTTTACCGTTTTTGCATGCCAACGCTCCGTGGTAACTTCTCACTTGGCCGTTGTTAATTCCAAGTTCCGTTTCTTTCTTCGGTCTTGCGCCGCTGCTAACACGTCCAGTCCACACTGCCTAAACTATTTGTTAGTTCTTATCCGACGCTCCCGGTTCCTAGTCTCTCCCACCGGTTATGTAAACTATTGAAGTCGAACTGCAATGTCCAAAAATCTGAACAAGTCCTCCGCGAAATCACTTCTGGTAAATTATTTCAAAGTCCGAAAACAAACTATCACTTCTCTCACAAGAAAAATACAAGTCTCACTTTCCCACTATAAACCGGGGGAACCCGGGGTCGCGTCATGGAAAGAGAGCACGCTGACCAATGAGCTACTCGTGAGGGGAAATGTAATTTTATACAACTACTAATTCCGTAATATGTCATTTCACATTTATGTTCAGTGACAAAAAATAACAATTTCTGGCACCTCCACATGATCTAGATGTTTGTAGAATTTATTCTTAGAAACGTTTGTACCTTTCAAGAGACCGTCCTTCTAATCCACTTCCTCTCCGCAGGGGAGATACGAGGTAAATACGTGGCGCAGTCTGTTGAAAACTGAATTTAAGGTAAAATGTATTTTAATATCTCAGAGCTAAAATCCGCTTCTCAAAATCTGCGATTGGAACAGAACAAAAATGCGTTGCCAACTCTTGAAAATATAATTGTGTTTTGAGTAAAATACTTTAAAATATAATGCGTTGATAACTACTGAATAAACATTGCTCAGATAAAAAATATTATCCATATTGGTCAATTCGTTCTGCCGTTCTCAATTGATTATATTATGTGGAATGATGCTGCGAAATCAACATCAAAGTTGACTTCTTCAGGAACCTTTAAAGCTAGGTTGTAGACGTAAACTCTGCACAGACGATGAAAAGTTTCACAAAGACATTAGGAAATGATCGTTGGTTGCACGGGTAAACAATCCATTCGACTTAGACACTAAAACGCATGTAAAAACGAGCGAATGAGGATAAATAGATAGATAAATAAACAATAAATAAATGAATAAACAACAAGATATTGCCGAGATCATAAATGTGATAGTTAACTGTCATGACAAATAATGAGCAGTTATGTGACGTTTTAAATGATAATTTGCGTTACGGAGTGATTTCGCTTTGCTATAGTCTCAAACAGAATACATCAAAGCTTTACTCATGAATTCAATCTTGATTTATAAACGAACCGAAAACACCAAGGCAATCTAGCAGCAAAATAAATGTAGAAAAAAATCTACTTACAAATTAATTTAGTGCATAATATAATAAAGATGTCACGCATCTTCTTCTTAATATATATTGCATTACTTATTGCTAAAAAGTAAGCCTCAATGGTATGGTTGTAAACCCATTGCCGTGAATTCAACGCGACTGAAGGGGTGAATTTTCAAATGGAGGAAAATCCTCAGTATGCCCGGCAAAAGTAAATTATTCGTAAATCCATCGCAATCAAATGCAGTATTTGATCAATCATGGCATAAAAAAAGTAATTTATAGCTACGCCTGCTGCTAGGTTTATGGCAACAAGGGATGTTAAAAGGTCAGGTAGGGCTGAGAACCCATGCGATGGCTCATTTCAAATCCCGCAACTGAAGAACCCAAATCGAGGATGGGTAGTGGGCAAGCTTCCATTGGACGACTATAAACATGTTACAAGGGCACACCCTTCATTTAGTTTTGAAGAAATATTATAAACGTTTTAATATTCATTGAAATAATAAAACAATAATAAAAATAATACGACTGCTTTGTACGTACAAGGCTTTTGAAAAAGGTTCTCCCTTCCGGCAATGCACATGGTATTGCATTCTTTAAACGGAGGCGTTCTTCTGTGCTGAACTGCCCTTATTTAACACCGTGCAAATCCGACATTACAATAGAGGCACGCGACGTCATAAGGCTGAGAGCGCTTAGAACTCTTCATCCTAACCCGCGGGATTCGAACGCACGACCCCAGCGGCCACAGGCGACTGTGCTTCTAACCTCGCCTGGGGAATTCTCAGCCAACCTTCCATGAAAGAGCAGGCGCGTGGAGCGCTGAACAACTCCGTCACTCAGGGAGTGTACTCTCCAGTGGCGGCGCGCGGCGGCGGCGGGGCGAACCGAGCCGAGAGGAGGAGGAGAAGGCAGCAGCAGCATCTGTCCCCGGGTTGGCTTCCGCCCGCCCTCCCGGGCTCCTGCCCATGTTAATTGCAGCAGCGGCGGTGGCGGCGGCGGCGGCGGGCGGGCCAGCGGCTGGAAATGGCCGGCGGCGGGCGAGGAGGAGGCAAAGCGGCCGCGCTGCAAATTCACAAAGACTGGAAGTTTGTTTTCCATCAGGAGGCGGCGAGGGCGAGGGCGAGGGTAAGGGCGCGCGGAGGAATATAATCCCGCGCAGCGGGACTCCACCGCCGCCGCCGCCGCCGCGCCACAGGCCGCCCCCTGCCACCGCCGGGAAACACGTGTTTGCGCGCGCCGCGCCGCTTTGTCGGTGGCGGAGGGGCTGCCACGGATGAAGCGAGGAGGCTGGCAGCAGGGAGGGAAAGGGGAAGGAGTGTGGCGAGGGAGTGGGTGGCGTTGGCGAAGGTGACGTTGGCGAAGGGAGCGTTGATGAAGGTGGCATTGGCGAAGGTGATGGCGAAGTTCGTGTCGGCGAACGTCAAGTTTGGCGTAGGGGGTGTTAATGAAGGTGGCGTTGGCGAGGGTGACGTTGGCGAACGAGGCATTGATGAAGGTGACGTTGGGGAAGGTGATGTTGGCGAAAGTTGTGTGGACGAACGTGAAGTTTGGCGAAGGGGGCGTTAATGAAGGTGGCGTTGGCTAAGGTGGCGTTAGCGAAGGAGGCATTGATGAAGATGACGTTGGCGAAGGATGTGTCGGCGAACGTGACGTTGGCGAAGGTAGTGTTGGCGAGGAGGCTTTGTGAAGTTTTCACTGGTAAAGAAGTCGTTGGCGAAGAAGGCATTGGCAAAGTTATCGTTGGCGAGCTGGCAATGGCAGATGTGGCATTGGCGAATAGGATGTTGGCAAAGATGGGGGTTGGTGAAGATGGGATTGGCGAAGGTGGGGCTGGCGAATGTGGGGATGGGGAAAGTGGGGTTGTAAAAGGAGGTGGGGTTGGCGAACTTGGGTTTGGCTGATTGATTGACTGACTGATTCCGGACGCGACAAGTACTGAAATCATTAGTCCCGTAGGTGTAGTCCATGTTTTTCAGGGCCAGTGATCTTCCCCCGTTTTATGCCAAGATCCGGCACTGACATACCGTCGACAAGCGGGGTTTCCCCCACCAGGAATCTCCCACCATCAGAGCATCGCCTCAGCCGAGACAAGCCCTAAGCTCCCGACCGGTCTCCGGCGTATGTGCTAGTGTAGTGCCTGTTAGTGTGTGAGTGTAAGGGATGAGGACAGGAAAAAAGAGGAAGGAAAAATCGCGCGCGGCCCGTTACCCGTTTGTTAAGGTGCTGCTCCGGCATTCGCCTGGAAGTGATATGAGAAACCACGGAAAACCACCGATCTGAGCAGCCGACCGCTATAATTCTCTTCCAGTTGCGAGTAAATTCGACCTAGCTGACAAACCAGTGTTGAAAATCCTGCGTCTGTCGGGTCTCGAACCTAGGACCTCCAGGTGACATCATTGAGGCGCCTCTCCCGGTTTGGGGTGGCGGAGGCGGCGTTGGCGAAGGTGGAGTCAGCGAAGTTGGCATTCGCGTGGGTGACGGTGTTTAAGGCGTTGGCGGAATTGGTGCGACCAGACTTGGACTGACGAGTTTGACGTTGGTGGGGAGGAGAGAGGCGTGGACGAAAGCACCGTACGTTAGTGGGCGAGGCGTATAATATATCCCATCACTAATTTAAAGCGGCTGGAACCTACCCTGGTTATGACATGTCTCACAGAGGGCCTCCCATCTCCCACTAGTCCGGCAGTCACCTCATGGAGAAACATGCTGGAAAGAGATTTCAGCTTTTTTAAAATTCTTTTCTTTTAAACAGAAAACTATTTGCGAGGTGTGCAGAGTTTGTCAGTGATAACTATAAAATACTGAACTAGAATATCTGTATTTCAAGTATTTTTTACTTTCTGTTTACACAGTAGAGAGAAAGTTATATAATGCTGCGGGAAAAAGCGACGAATTTTCGACATAAAAACTCGTATTGCTGGGTAACAAAAAGTTGATAAATTCAGTTGTTAAATTTAGAAAAAAATCATCTAACAAGTGGTGTAGCCAGAATCCATGTATTGTGGATTCTTCATACCGAAAAATCGAATGACGGCAGAACATCTGTCTGTCCGTCTATGAACAACGCTAGCGGCTAAACGTTCAGCCGATTTTCTATATATCTATACTAATATATAAAGACGAAAGTACATTGGCGTACAGCGCGATAATCTCTGAATCTACTGAACCAATATCAATGAAACCTTTGTATAAGCTTCCTTTAAAGGTCTGGAGTACTATAGGCTATGATTTATAACCATAAATCTTAATATACTTACAGAATAATTACTTTTTCGGACATTTTTCGTCTGACTTTGCATCACAGTAGTGGATCAATGTCAGTAGTTAAGCTGCGCGCCACCAGAGGATGACGTCTGAGATCTACTGATTTCATCAATGTCCAGAATTATTAAAAAATTCATTGGGGTTTGAATAACGATCCATAAATTCCATGAGTGAACGTTGGTGGAACATTTGAACGAAATCCGTACTGAAAGTAATAAAGAACTTCAATGTACATACATTGTCCTTAGTCTGTGCTGTACACAAATATTGGCAAGAAAATATTTGAGTTTGAAAGTATTTAGAGAGTTAAAAGTACAAAAATATACAGTACAAATTATACGGTAATGCACAATGTACAATATGTAGATTTCGTATATAGGTATCGTACATTTTCTAAACAACCTCTTCTTTTACAGAAATTTGTGAACATTGAATTGTTTGAAACAATTCCGAAACGAAAGTTATAGTTGTCAAAACAGGATACAAGTGCTGAGAGATGGGCAGCCTATTAAAATTCTGAATCGGCTACTCAGAGGCAAGAGCGACTTGCTGAAGAACACGCACCATTGAAATACTGAAATACTGAAATACTGAACAGAAGGAAGTAAATGTGAATAATTCTCTAGGAAGTATGGCAGCTTTTCATTATGACTCTCGATTTGACTATTTACTCATCTCTCATGATCCAATTGGTGAAATGGAATATATTTGTATATTTTTCTTGACTCTGTTGAACTTTTTTCTTCAATATGAGCAGGGGACTAATACAGTGGTATGTAATTAAGCAATGGTCCTTTACACATTAAGACTAATATGTGCTGTTGTTTCGCATGTCAGTTGCTCCCAGTGAATAAATTCATCAATTTTTTTGTATAAAAAATTGGCGAAAATTAATTTATCTAAACTATTTATGTCTAATCTAATAACAAAATTCTGGGACTCCTTGGTTCCTATTATTCACAATTCAAGATCCATAGTACCTAGCCCTTCAAATCAAATAACGAAGCTAATATTGTTTTGTTAAGTGGTTCACCACATTGTCAATTTATTGTGTATATATAATATACAGGTTGGTGGATCAGTATTGTTCTTATGTTGCGATGGTATGATGAATTGGTTTACCTAAACAAATACGTTTTATACTAGCACATAGGTCTTTAAACATACATATTTCTGTCGTCTTCAAAATAATTATAGAAACCATCAATTACATTTTAGCATTGATATTTTCATTTACTTTTATTATTATGATTCTTTAAACCATTTTTCTTAAAAACGGCACAATTTTTTATTTAAATTTGGACATTAGTTAGCGTCAAGGATGCATAAGAGAATGATGCAGGCCTCATGTTCATTGAAATCCCTGATTTTTCGAAAATTAAAAATATTTTTAAAATTTCGGCGTCATCCAACAATACAGTTGTGAAAATACATTTTTTTCTTAATGCAATGTGTTCATCAAAAAGAGATCTTTATATAAAGTCTTGTTCATTTTTTTTTAAATTATGAGTATTTTTAGTAATTTGGCGTAAAATAGTTGCTCGCTCCGGATAACCTGCTCTGAACGTAATATGAGAGGTGGTTTCAGGCAGTTGGATGCTTTGTAAGTTAGAATTTGTATATTATTTCATATATCTTTGTTCGTTTCTTACATTTGATTTTTTTTTATTTTACATTTGATTTTTTTCTACGTTTACAAATTAATCTTTTAGAAATTATTTAAAACCTATTTGAAATATATGGAAAAAAATTGCTAGCCTTCAGGGAGTATCAGATTAGAATGCAACAATATCATTCCACACCGGATCTCGGCCGCTGAATTTCTGTGAATTACGACTCATTGATGGGACATGATTTAGCTGTTTGAAAAGCAGTTATAATTGTCAAATTTGTATTGATATTTGGTTCAAAATATTTAGTCTTTGCACCAAATGTTCTATGTTGTGTAATGAGTTTTACAAAAAGTGATGACTGCAATGTGTTAATTCGGAGAGAAATTGTGGTATAAATAGAATTACATACTGCCACGTCACTCGCGGTCTCCGCGAATGACAGTGAAGGTGGGTCGCCTTATCTTCCAGCTAGCTCAGGTGGCAGAAAGGTGGCCTGAAAGAAATGGGATGGCGAGTGGACGTTGTTTCAGCAAGAAAAAATATATCTGAATGAGGTTAACGTTAAGAATTTAATGATTAAAAAAAGTAACCTAGACTTACACTACAATGCACGAGCTCGTGAGTTTTCCCCGTAATGCAAACCAAAATAAGCGAGACAAGAGAAATTAAAATTAAATTATTACAATCAACAACAGACAAAATGCATTACACAAAAAAATCTACGACTAATTTTATTAACGGCCAATGCGCGGCCTGAAATATTTCCCTCCCTGCTTGTTTTGAGCTAACTGCAAAAGTTCATTCCGTAGCGCCTGAGGGGCATTTGAGCGCTTTCGGCGAAGCTGTCGTACACATCATCGTCTGGAGATTTTCGTGGTCATTGCCCCATTCAGCGGGGCGGCGTCTCAGAAAGGGGGCCCGAGCGGCCCGGTGGCGGCGAAGGTGGAGGCGGGTGGCGGCGGTCAGGTCGTCTGCGGTTCTGCGCGCCGCTCCGAGGGTGTGCGGCCGGGAACAATGATCCTCTCAGCTGGTCGAGCGGGCGCCTTCAGGTAGCACTTTCGACGGGCATTGACGTAAGTGGTGGCGATCTTGATGATTAACACAGTCACTTACGCGTGCTTTTGCCAAAGATAGACTAATAATCACGTCTACTTCAACAAATCAATTGTTTTGGTTCACCGAATCGTGGCCAAGCACGGCACATTAAATAACTTGAACCGATAAAACTATGGTTCAGAAAATTGCTCGAGTCCGAAAGAAAACTTTCTCTTGAAAAGTCTCGCCACAAGATAAATCAAGTGAAGACCCCGAAGGGCAGTCAAAGAGTGCCTTCACGAAGTCTTATTAACAAGCGTCGCAGTCGAAAGTCGAAAGCAGAGCGATATTCAGCCAAAAGCCGAAAACAGAATGCTACTCAGTCAAAAGTCGCAAGCTAGCATGCCCTAGGGCCTTTTGAATACTTTATGGCCCGCACTAATACCAACATAACACATACATTTTTATGAATTCGATTTTGTAAAGTTAAGATGGAAGCAAATACAATAAATTAATGGCATTATGCTCAAATAAGTAAAATAACTCGTTATAAACCGTATTTTGCTTAATTGATATGAAAATTGCAATTTTGGAATGTTCTCGTGAATTTACAATTGCCATCGATCACATACATTTCACTGTTACGTATCACCTTTTTTAGAGACGTAATTACTGTATATTCTTCTTGAGGAGTAGTAGTAGTAGTAACCTAGTAATAAGATATTTACCCTCTTCAGTCCACAGGTGCATATATGTGCACCTCTATTTCTAAGTACGTATTTCAGTGTGACCTTCGATTTTTTTTTACTTTGACGATTCGCGTTTTTTAACCTTCAAGCTTTTTAATTTCACCAAGCGTGGTGTTTCTGTGCACTTGTGTATTGAATTAGGCGAGAAGAAAGTTAGTCATTGTAGAAGATGGCGGCCCGTTCTCAGCGGCGTGAAAGAAAGTATTTTTGTTAGCGTATTGTATTATTACATGACGTATTTTCTGTTTTGTATCTATTTTATAAAGTTGATAGAATAGCTTACTATCCTCGGAAAGTGAAACAATGCATTTTTTCATGCTCTGTATGCATTTGTTTTTGTTGGTACACAAATGTGCACCTTGGGTCATTACGTTAATTTGACGTTATGGGACTATATCTTTACGAAACAGTTTTTTCCGTTGGAACCCCGATGACTAAAGAACAGTTATTCGAATTTCTGAATCAAAATGATGTTGAATCATTGGACTCAAGTAATGATGATGAATTATTTGCTGATAAGGAACCCTTGCCTGCAAAAACTAGTTCTGATTCTGAATCAGAAAACAACATTCAAGACTCTTCTACAAGAGAAGATTTCTCCTGAGCGCAGGAATGATATGCTGTGGAAAACGAAAAGTATGATTGACAAGGGACATATTCTTGATGATGAGGGAGCTCCACGAAGATTGCAACGACCCGAAAGGTATTCTAGAAGCCTTCATGGAATATTTTCCATTGGAAGTTTGGAAATTAGTGTCATACCAGACGAATCTGAAATATATGCAAGTTTCTTCTGTATATGTCACGACTGATGTATCAAAAATTTTACATTACGTAGGAATTGAGGTAACAATAGGAACTCTCAAAATTCCACAGGCTGAGATGTATTGAAGTAGACTTCTCCGTTTTTCGCTTATCAGCGATGCAATGCCTTGAGATATGTGTTTCAAAACTAGGAATAATTTTCATTTTGTTGATAATCTTTCACCTCATGATCGTGATGAAAATCCTTGTAAAATGGAGAGACAACAAATGTCTAACACTACTGTCCTCGTGCGTAGATAGCACTTAATAGGATACATGTGAAAGACGGTCGAAACAAGAAGGGGAAAAAAGTATGTTCCACGCTTTGGTGTTGTACAAGCAGACAACAAAATAATAAGGGCATTGATCTATGTAAAAGAATAACAGCAGACAGCTACATGTTATAGTTGATAGCAATGATAAGGACAGTGCTGAAAATTGTACGCCAAGAAAGAAATCCAGGCAAGTAGTAAGTTAAGTAGGAAGAAGTAAGATATGATCAAATTAGTCATTTACCATTTTTCTGTGATGATAAATTGCAAACAAAATGAAGAAAGATTGGTTGCAAATCAAGAACAAGAGTAAAATCCACGAAGTGCAATATGTATTTGTATGTGCTGAAACGTAACTGTTTTTTGAAATACCTTTCAAAAAATCGTAAAATAAGGAAAATGTGGAATTTTGCAATAACAATAATATGAGTATGCAATAAATAATTTTTCCAGATTTCGATCTTTGATTATATCCTGATTTCCATTAACTGTTTATGATTATTTCTAGCTAACATTTAAGTAGGAAATTTACGGTATTGACCTGAGGTACACATATGTGCACCAACGATTTCCAAAACATGGAAAGTAAAATATAATATTTTTGATATATTTGCTTCCTTTACATCCCAAACAACATAATTGTGCAAAAACTATTAGAATTTCATTGCGCATTTGTCACCGGGTCTCAAGAGGATAAGGCATATCGGCTAACATCCTCGAAATGTTATATTTGGTGTTATGACATAGAATATGTCTAAATAACTTTTGGCAATATAGGCTAGTAACCTAAAGGTACTGTTTCATCAGCGCAATTTACACTGTTGTTTACATTGGTAACTCTCAAAAAATAACTCATAAACAATTTCATATATTTCTGGAGATTTTAATGGAAACCCCTGTCCGTAGTTTTGTTAGCTTTTGCGATAATTTCCGCAGGAACTCCACAATATTCTGTCATTTTGTTCGAACAAATCTGTCCAATAACGTTTATGCAATAGTAATTAGATATACACTGTTTTATTTAAGCGACGTCATATTGACGAATGAATATTACAGTGCGTCTATTCACTTTAGGCGCAAGAAATGTTATAAAATGTTTCAAATTCTCGTTTTATTCAGATACGAACTAGTAAACCATAAAGTTTTGTATGCACCACGGGCGTTACGTGATGTTTTTGCCCCTCAGGCGACTTCCAACCTCTCGGGCCAGAGGCCCTCGGGTTTGGAAGTCGCCCTCGGGGCAAAAACATCTACTTAACGCCCTTGATACATAAATAACTATTGTATTACTGTATTCTTAAAACAAGCATGAACGTAAGCCACACTTAACGGCCGCAGTCCATTATATATTTAACAGTTGACCGTCCGTTAGGAACAACCGAAATAAACAAGTTGTAAATAAAGATGGAGTATGTACACTTCTACCTGGAAATTATATTTATTGTTTCAATGAATTTTTCTTACAAGAAGATCCGTTTTACCGAATGTATTGAACGATATATAGCCGATAACATAAATAGCAGATTCGATCGGTATTTGTTGTGTATCAGCCCAATGAGTCTGATGCCCAAAGACATTCACAAAAGCTAAAAGTCATTATGGTATATGAATACAAGTATATACCTTGTATATGCCTGACCATCTCTTTGCGTGTTGCCCTATAATCTTATACACGTTTTCTGTCTTCACTACATTTGCGATTCAGGTGGGAATGTAGAGTAGATACGATAAGACGGTAAGCGCAAACCAGAACGATCGCTATCTCCAACCTTATTCTTAGCCGCATTGTCACCGCATTATTAGTAAGGGTCGAAATGCATTTTTCATGTTATGACCCTCGCAACGTTTGTTTTAGGAAATTTCTTATATCCTCAGTTTACATATTCATGGCTTTCGTATGCTTTTCTTCAAATTCAAACTATTTCCCTTTCAACTACGCACTTAAAAACTTCCCGTTTCATTATTATTTTTCCGGAACATAACCCTAACTGTTAGTACAATGACGCTACTGTCATAACACCTTCAGTAATATTTCATTACCACCATTCTTATGCAATATTTCGAACTCCACAGCTTTCTACCATCGCTGCCCTTTGCTTCCCACGAGATGCACACGATCCCTTTCGTAAGGGATCTTATTCTATACTTCGGTTTTCCTTTCTTGGCGCACGAGGGTGTGTCAATAAAATGGAATATCTCACGTTATTTCTTGTCGTTCTCGGTTGTGCCGCTAGGAGTCTCATGATCGCGACTGTATCGAGCAGTGCGATCATGCGACTCCTGGCGGCACAGTGGAAAACGACGCGAAATACAGTGAGATATTCCATTTTGATGACACCCCCCCGTGCACCAAGAAAGAAAAACAGAAGTATACAGCCCCTTCAGTGTTTCCCCTTCCTTCATGAGAGTAGAGCTTCGAAAAGTAAGCGGTAATAATTGCCTCACATTTTGAAGGCAATTGAAACCAGCGGCGGCCGCCGCCGCCTGCCTCCATCTGCGAGTCGCTTGTCCCCCGCGCGAAGAATATCTCCGAGAGAGCGCCCTCGGAAAAAGAAACACCGGCCCTCCAATATCTGCAGCTCGCGTCGCATATTGGAGACAGGGAGACGAGGTCGCGGGCCGTACCTTAGTTCTCTACGACGCCGTTTGGAGGCGCGCGCGTCCGCCAGCTGCGCTCCAGATCAACACGCGCCCGCTTCTTTCCGACATTCTCTTTCCCTCCGCGGTGTTAATATCGGGCGGTCCCCCTACAGGCCCCCCTTCGGCCCCCGTGCCGTGCCAGGGGGGAGGGAGGAGCAAGGAAAAGCCACCTGCACCAAGTGGGCGTTTCCAGGAGACCCTGCGCGCTTTGTATGCTCTTTAAACGGACGGAGTTTGTCTCGAAATATTCTAAGAAGGCGTTTGTAAGGCTTTCTGTCCGTTGTTTCAAGTAACGGGCCAATATGTTCTTTTTTATTTTATGTAAAGTATAAAATGTAGAAATATCACTAATATTTGTTTATTTAAGCCTTTCGGACCCCTTGAGGGCTAAGGCCTCCCGCAGAAGCGGGAATGTGAGTTGGTACACCTACATTATATATCAACATTTTTGCATATTTATTTTAAGTTTCTTTCAAACTTGTCTGTCTTTTGCTACTTGAGACCACTTTACACAATCAACATATCCCTTTACACAACTTTAAAAACAACACATTACACAAACAAAACTTTATGCAATCAACAATTTACGTATCAAACGTCTTGCACATAGATTTTAAGTGTCTTCCAAACTTGTCTGTCTTATGCTACTCGAGACCACTTTACATCCACTTCTTTCTTGAACACATCGGAACATCTGTTCTGTTGTCGTCCTTGTTTGCGCCAGCCGCATCTCGGATCCCCAAACGTCGCACTGTGTGACCATCTGGTTGGACCTTGGCGGGCAACATGATCGCCCCAGCTCTCCAAATGTCTCTGGCATCTTATTAGCATGGACTCCTGTGCTTTTGTTAGAGACCACACTTGAGAGCCGTATGTTAATACTGGTGTGATGCGTGAATCCATAACGGGTTTATGTCATGCTGACATAATGGATTTTTTTCGATTGTCATGAAACATCACTAATAGCTAACAGCCAAACATTTTTACTCAACAGAATAATCCCTAGTATTAATTAAGATATAATTCAAGACATCAATATCCCATTCTAAATGAATATCTCTATTTGTGAGCAATGTTAAGCATGCAACTGTTATAAATTCCTTTACAATTACATTTTTTGCGCCCGTAGACAGTTCCAAGGAAGCTTGCGTTCCAACAGAATTAAATTGATTCCATTCATTTCACAGCTTGCGTTGCTTCAGGTGGCTTCTCTACGATCTCTCGAGTCCACGGTGATATGATGATTCCCCATTTAATGTTTTTTCGATTATTTTTGGTTTTGTGAGCAAAGCGTTAAAATTTATCAACAGTGATTATATAGTGCAGACGATAAAACCATATTTTCCTAATGCAACTGCAGTGGGTGACATTGATATTAGTAACAATGTACTAATACGTTTTTTGTAACCTAGAATCTGATTGTTCGCAATCGTCTATTAATATTTCACTATTATATATTATTCTGAAACCAAGTATTTGTTTTGAAGTCAGCGAGCAACGTGGACTTGAGCCTGTTCTTTTCAACGTAACAGCATTTGCCTCGTAGCACGTCGGCGTAGTCCAAGTTTGTAATAGTTTGTCTCATGTTAAAGTTATACGGAACTTGTGAAGTATCCTTTTTAAGTCTAAGTAGTATTTTCAGTTCGAAATACCAGAATTCATAAATAATATAGTAGATAGTAAACTAAGAAATAGTTTGTACATCAGCGTGACATTAAATTAAAATTTAAAATATTTACGTCTTTCCAACTAGCCGAATGTTCTTCGTGTCATTTTTTTACCTTATAAAATTTTATTTTGCTTTTTAACTTAATCAAACTTTACTTTTTAGATATAATATTTATAATTTTATAGTGATTACCTGCATCCTTAATATTGAAATAAAAAGATAGAAATATCACGTACAATCATTGCAAACTAGAGTGTATTAACTAGACAACAATTAAAATTTATCTAAGAATAATGAAATTGGTGGTACTTTTATGTTAATGATGAGCAAGAGAATATCAAATTAAGTCTTGAAACAGGAACTGGATAATAATATACATATTAAAAGACGATAAGGAGATGGAAAATGGATAGCAGTAGGATGCTAGAGACCTCTTAGGAATATAAGCATGGAAATAAGGGGCAAGGAATAATCAGCATTGAAGAAAGACACTTCAAAAGCTGCAAGCTGTTACGCTGTATAAGATGAAACATTGTGAACCGGTTCATTTAAGTCCAGGAAACAACATTCCAAGAGTCTTAATGACAGGCGCATTCACGAATTATCGTTCATTCTATCCTTCAACGTGAAGGTGCGACTAGTCACTGAACTGCGATTGACGGGGTGGCCATATCCTTCTCTCTCAAGGCCTAGGCCACTCGTTCAAACGCATGGCTTCCGAATTGCGTGATCTGTTTAGTGATTCGGTCGCGAAAGAGGACATTACGAATCGATTATGTAATGATGGGAATTAATACGCGAGTGTGATATTACGATACGAGCGAATAACCAGCGAGTATCGTAAACTTCACACGAGTGTATTAATAGCCATTACATCGAGTTTCATATGGAACTTTTTCTACGACTTTTATAAGTTAAACTTTTAAATTGAATCGTTTCGTGGCAGTTGACATGAAGACTTCAGCCAAGGCCACCTAGCGGACAGCTCCCTAATCCTACCCTCACATGCTGCTGCAGGTGTCTGTGGCTACCCGTCCGCCTGCGAGGGAGTACTGCATTATTCAAATAGTATCAAAGTGAAATTGTGATCCAATTTGTTTTAAATAATATTCAACGAAAAATATACTAATAATAAAACAAATTAAAACTGCCAAGTATAATATAATACCAATGCAATTTTTATGTACATAATCGAACAGAACATTGATTATAACGACTTTCAATGATTAGTTGTCAATACTTGGATTGAAAACTTCGCTCCGATTGATGAAGAACCTGTATCATAAAGAAAGCTGTATGAGTATCATTATGCAATTGGTTGCAGCCATCAAATGACATTATACAATGGGAGTAGAAGAAATCGATTAACGCTCTTTCTTCACATGTCACTGTGTATGAGTAGGAGTCAATAATTGTTACGTAGAAACACCTTCCCCTCGTGACGATATGGAGCATTCACGTCAAGCGTTAAGTGATGCTGGATTTGTTATGATATCGCCTTTGTTACGATTCTGAAATGTCATTTCCAAAATTATAGAGTGTGTCGTCAATCTTAACGTTTATATCACTTTTATCATCCTGAACACTTGGGCGAACCAAAAAAAATGGTGTTCTAACACAGTAAAAAAAGAAAACGTATATTCCTGTGGACTGTAAAGGCAATTGAGTTTATGCAATACGTGAAAGCAGTCTTGAAGCATTTGGAAGTATATTATGGAGCGTTCAAATTGCTGAAACAATGTATTGCCTCTGGAATTCAGTCACTCTCTCCAAAAACGTTTCATTCCCCAATACAATTTATTAACAATGAACCAGTTCATATAATGCACAGTTCTTTGTTCTCTTTGAGGTAGAATTAATGCTTTATATTTTTGCCCAATTGAAATATTCGAAAAAGTATTTAAGAAATGAATTTTAAAGCTCAAAAAAGTATTTCAAATTGTGTTCGAAATGCTTTACATAGATCTATGTACAATACAACAATATTCTCTCGTACAAGGAATTTGAGGGTACCCAAAAAAATTAGTTGTGACAGTTGCACATCCTCCAATAAAAATGTAGAAAATTTTAAAAAGTGAACTGCGACCTCCGCCTGGTGCGTGCAATTACACTATTTCTCGGTGCCAAACTGTACACCGACCCGGCTGGGCGAAGTCCGCATTCACTGTACAGCGATGGAGCTTCTCATACCATACATTGGTTTGCTACGGAGAATGGTGTATCAATCCCCCACAATGACTTATGGTCTAGATTTGTACTTGATCACAAAGCAAATTTTGCAAACTTAAAAGTGGTGATTTCAGGGAAACAATGATAGAAGATGAAGAAGGTCAAAACAAAAAAAATGTGTAGACCAGATTGGAAAATCAGCATGCACGGTACAAGTTGAAATCATAAAGATACACAGTTTGTGGAAGAACAAGAAAAGAAAAAGAAAAAAAACAGAAACAAAATTATGCACTGACCACAATATTTAAAAAATATTTAAGCACAGTGAAATTATTGGAAAACCCTTTTCCAAAATAACAAACACTTTTATACACTTTGAAAAAATTAGTTTGTCCGTAAGGATCCTTCCTAAGGCTAACAATACTAGCTACAAAAGTTCTTATACCAGTTTCTACTCGTGGAGTATTTAAGTAAACTATTTCTCGCTAATTTCTCTCTCTTTTCAAATAAGAAATGATACAATTGTATTGGTCGTTAAATTAGTTTTGGCTTGGATCACCAACGCTTGCTTTCGAAATGTTAAAATTCGAAAAGAACATACATCAATTGTAATTCTAAACATTTGAGTTCGCGCTCAATTTACTCTGACATATAACACTCTGACATATAACACACATTACTCTGACATAACACACCATATGACATATTCCTATAAATGAAATATTTACAGGAAATTTGCCTTGACTATAATGTACAGAATTATAGTTTTCAACACGTTATTCTCATCAGTAAGAAATGTTGAAATTTTCTTACAGAAATGTATAGATTTTCTTTCTCGAATCTGCCGCTAACCTTGAGTGAATATTTTTCTCCCTCCCCTTCTGAGTTATAAATTCTACGCTGCGCGGTTTGCGACCTTGACGAGGCGGTGAGCAGTGTAACGGATTTATATTCTGTCTCCCTGGCGATCACAAAAGAAATATTTCGAGTGAGTCGACTGCCAAGCAACCAAATCACCTGGTAGCTTGAGGTTTTGCGCATTTAGCGAGCACTTGCGCCTAATTCCTCCACTTTTTTCGGAATATAAAGAAAACGTAGACCTTACTTTGAGAATCGAGAAGGCGGTTGGCGAGGGCGGCAAATGCTCCTTTGGAGACCTCTGATTGTCCCTGGACCGCTCCTCTTCTCGGATGACAGCTTTCGGGCGTCGTCCTTACCAATTTCACGATGTGGTGTAGTTCGGCTTTTTGCTCTCGCTGGCAGAATGCTATTCCTTGATCCGGCCGCGTCCGTAGAAATGGTCTCCGAGCCACGTGTCGTTACGAAACGTATAAGACTCGGCACTCCGGTCACAATCAGCTCCAGTTGAATTCAATGTGATACCATTTCCGTCCCCATATGATGCGGTGGTTAGGAGGATGGTATATCAAATACATAATTACTTAAAAAAGGAATAGTAAAGCAAAACAAAAAGTGTGAAAGAGAAAGAAAAGCTGTGAAAGAGAAAAAGTAGTATTAACATAATACTTCTACACATCTTAACATATTTCACATGCAAAAACTTGAAAATTTCCTTTTATAATTTCATAAATAATTAATCACCATGAATATCATTACAAATAGAATAATTACCTCTTGTTAAGAACCTTTCTGAAGTGATTTTTAAACCGATTATAACAGATTTCCGTTCTTACATCTTCACTTGTGACGAAAACGTCCAGTTCATCGAGTTGCTTCCAGGCAAAATGGGCGGTCAAGTTTTCGCAATCGACGAGGTGGTGAGTGCAGGTCGAACTCGATTCTACTACGCTAGTCATTTTGATACGTTGTTCAATATTGCCAGTGTCAAATACTGAATAAGTCAATAGCCGTCTATCTTGGGGTAAAGGGCGAAGTATTTCTCGTATAAGAATACGTGATCGGTCACAGTATGTTCATGCATGCTCCTCATTTTCAAGAATCTTTTATAGCAAGTTTCACTTAAATAAACAATAGTGCAGAGCTCAATGTGACTTATGATCAAGTAAATATGGTACTTGTCAACAACAAAAAACTTCACAAATTCTTTACTTTTCTTGCAACACGCAACATCCATAATGTTTATCTGTTGTCTGTGTGTTGTGTAATTTGTATTCAATTAATATTATTGCTAATAATGTCGTGACAAGTTCAAGAAAAATTGAACATGTAAGGTAAAATAATTAACTGTCAAAACTCAACTGTGAATGCCTATTGAAGGTCATCGCAAACCGTTGCTCTCCTACCCTAGAACTAAGCAGGGGTTCACAAAAAAAATACGGTTAGAGAAGTGCACTTCCGCTGAGAGATAAATCCAAGATTATAAACGCCATTCGCACATACTTTCACCCTTTTTCCGGAAGCTACTGCTGCTGCTGCGGGTCCCGCTTACACAACAGTGCCTCGGGCACGCCGACTCGCCGCCCCAGCGCAAACTCAGTTTCTCGCGGACCATGCAATCAAACCTCTACAGCCCTCCCCCTTCTCCACACGGACGCCTGCCCCCCCCCCTTCCGCCACCTCTCCACCGCCGCCGCCCCTTCCGTTTTCGGCTGGTGATTCTTCCGTCTCCATGGCCTCCACTGACCCTGCAACTCCCTCCGCCGACTCTTCCATCTCCGAAGCCTTCGCCCCCGTCTCAGCCGTCCCAGTCACCTCGCAGCACCGCCCCGCCGCCCGCGCCGCCCCCGCCGCCCCCACCGCCCACGCCGCCCACGCCGCCACCGCTGCCCCCGCCGCCCACGCCGCCGCCACCGCCCACGCCGCCCACGCCGCCCACGCCGCCCCCACCGCCCACGCCGCCCCCACCGCCCACGCCGCCCACGCCACCCCCGCCGCCACCGCTGCCCCCGCCGCCTCCGTCCCCTTTACCCACCCGTTACGTCGCTGCTCCTGTACCACCCACAGCACCGTCGCCGCTGCCGCCGTCTCCTCCACCCCCGCTTCACACTGGAGGTGTATTTATGGCGATTAATTCCGTTACCGTTTCGCTGAATCGTTGGAAATAATAATTCAGACTGGCGACTTTCTGAGAGAGGTTCGTTATGGCGCCGAAGAGCCGCGCCGCCCCGCGCAACCTCTTCGCAATTTGTCGCCGCCCGCGCCGCCCGCGCCGCCCATGCCGCTTTGCCTCTAATCCTACTTTTATTTCTTCGCCTTTGTGTCTGTAATTCGATTTCTTCGGAGGACGTCGTCGCCTCCGTCGCCGGCGTCGCGACGCGCTGTGCTTGGGCTTTGTAACCCGAGATTTCCTTTTTGGCTGTTGCCTCCACATTCTGACTGAATATAGAGTTTCAATTCGCTTTCGGCGCTCCTTGACATTTCTGTATCGACGTTTCGGGGACGTAATGACTTACCGCTCTGAAATCAGGTGACAGTAAAACTGATTTGCAACTGTTTATCACCTGCAGTTCTATTGAAGCGTACTATTTCTGGGGTCAAAATTATTGTTCATTTGACACTGAAGAAAAGATAATGCAACGTGCAATAATCTCATTTCGATGAATTCATTTTTAATTTTTCATTCATTTTTCGATGAATTCATTTTCAATGAATCTCATTTCAACATTTCGATGAATGCATTTGCCCAGTTGTATCACTTGTATTATATCAAAGAAGCAAATTAATAAATCTTCTCAAATAAAACGTCTTAAGTTGGAAATTAACTCCAGTTGTTCAAAAAGGTTAGTCCAGTTTGATGGTAAAAACCGTCTGCAAGAAAAATGAACCATTAATTTTCCTAGAAAACTTTTTAATTGCGTAGATGGTTTTGAACTGTGATTTTGACCCAACATTTTCGTTCAATCTGTCTACAACTCTCTATCCACTCCTTCTAGGTATGGATTATTTCAATAGCCTGAAGTAAACTAGTGGGAATTTGCAGCATACTCAAACTTTTCTTCCTCACAGAGTCACTAGTTGTTCTACAAGTCATATTTGTTCAAAAAAGTGTTTGACAGCATTTGAAGATCTAAAATTGAGGAATAAATTTCATTGAAAAATAAATATCTGGCTTTAATATTGGAGGTAGAGGCAAGGTTTGAAAATAAATTTGAAATTTCCCATATTTCATAGGTTTTTTATAGGTTATTTAGAAGTAATACAATCGAAATCATGTGAATTTCATACTGATATATACAACTTTTGAAATAACGTTCTCCGTGAATAGATCATTCATTTTAAAGGTGTGATATTACACAGTTTACAAAAATAACTGTCACAGAGCATTACGACCTTTTCAATTAAACACACAACAGTGTAATTCCTTTTATTAATGAGGTTCACTAAATTTAATTATTATAATTGTACCTCACCCCTTAACTATCTAACGCTTGTTCCCCATCCTTTCTTTGCCGAAAACCACACGTTTTCTGTGAAGGGTGTACATGTTGGAGCAAGCTTCTTTAAATATAACTAATAACCATTATGCATAATGTACATGCACACCTTGGCATAGAATAGCGACAAATCTCGTACAATTAATTCAATTGTATTTTAAATGTAATGTGCTTCATACTCTGCATTTTACATTGCCGACTGTGTCTGAGCATTTTACAACAGCCGGAAGCCCACGCCATCGGATGCGCATCCGCCAGCCACGAAGACACAGCTGCGCTCTTCCTTTTCATAGGTAATACAACGAGTGCTTTGGAAATTGTCGATAAATCTCCGACTCGCGAAGTGAGGAGGGGATTTATCTGAGAGTTTCCA
Organism: Acheta domesticus; assembly: GCA_031308135.1. Taxonomy (NCBI): domain Eukaryota; kingdom Metazoa; phylum Arthropoda; class Insecta; order Orthoptera; family Gryllidae; genus Acheta; species Acheta domesticus. The sequence goes on along the minus strand of JAHLJT010009436.1, from coordinate 3,298,042 downwards.
ACTCACGCCTGATATTTAATAGGACTATTCCATGATAAATTACGAGTGAAATTACGTCCAACAGAGTTCCAAAATGCGCCAAATATTGAAAATAACTGCAATCTATGTTAAAATCAATGAGATTATGTTACAGCACATACACGGTTTATTGGATATCGACATAGCGATCGATTTATACCGTTTCCTAAGATAGATAAGACAGATTATAATTGGCCAGTAGGGAGAAGCGGTAAGAAACATAGGATAGAAAAAGCGATAAACTTCTTGAGATACACCGCCCTGATTGGGGCATTTTGTATGTATCGTTAAATTGGTTTTAATTTCACGAGTGGAATAGTCTTAGAAATTCTTGCAGGCTGAGATTGCTGCGAATCGTCCAAGGACTGAACAGTTGTTACAATGCATCACTCCTCAGCCCAATTGTAGCATTGAAATCATTTAATATCTTAGCCTTGTAAAATACATCATAATTATTACCTTTCAAATTTTTGCACAATTATGTGATTTTTAAATTATAATTCAAACATAATTTTAATTCTCTAACTGTAATGTAATAAAAGATGAGCAGCTCTCCCACCGCAAGCCAGCGGAAGGCCGTTGCCTGCCTGTGCTCGCTCGTGCCAGACGCCATCACGCGACGCTCAGTGTTTCTGTGCAATTTGTGATAGTTTTTCAAAAAACGGTTTTCAGGGCGCCTTAAGTGTAAAATTACTTTGCATCCGACGCGTTGAACACGCCTAACTATCTTACATTATCATTTGTAGCTCATTCACGATCTCCACACTATGTCGTCTTCCTTGGTAAACATACATAGTGAATGTTTGTTCATAGTGTGATTAGTGAATTGTGTACAATGCAGTTAACTTGTGTAATTCATCTGCAGAGAGAGCGTACTGTGGCGTCATAACAGTCGCCTTAAAGAAAATTAGTCGTGCATTTCAGAGCGTCGAAATGCACATGGGAAATAGTTGCGGGCGCGTGCTGAAGGGACGCTTCGCAAAACAAAGGGCTATATTTGGGCGACGAGGAAACATTTGGACGTGCGCTGCCATGAGGGCAAGTTAACCCCGTGGACATTCTGACGGGCAGGCTGGCCAGAAGGTATATAAGACGACACGGACGAAAACACTTTCTTCTTCTGTTCTGGGGCTCGTCCGTAGGTCGTCGTGGGTGGTGCGGCTCGCGGCACGCCGATGTGCTGGGTACGGAGGCAAGGGGAGGAAGCCGGCGCGCATGCGTCGTGAAATTAGGCAAGCGGTCGTGGTAACCAGTAAAAGTTTCCTTCTAGTAACGGTCGGTGAGAAAATCCATGGTAAATTTTTTAAATAGGAATTTAAGGTGTCGGTGCTCATTGTGAATAAATATTCAATATTTACAACCGTTCACGTCTGTGTATTCTTGTTACGGCCCCGGCCATGACGCCACAGTACGTGTTAGCTATTTTATGTCGTATTACGCAATTACTGAAAAAACTTTGTTGCTATGCGTACGGGCATGAACTGTTAATTGCGGCCTAATTATGTCACGTGCTACGACCAGATCTATCGCTAAACGTACTTCGCACACTGTGCGATCGCAATCATGCGTCTGGCCGCAACTCCACGCATGTTCCCACACGCATCTTCCGGCGCCCACGCGCTGTGCGTCGCGGTGGCGTCGCTGTGCGTCGCTGCGCGCCTGCCTCCCGGCTATCGCAGACACCACCGCCCGCTCAGTGGGTCTCGCCACAACAATCATCCGATAGAATGCATACTGTATGTTCAATGTCCACATATCTTTATTTCAGCATGATAAAACTGTTACGTTGTGATTTATGTGTTTCCTCCCATGAAGCATCAATTTAAATGATCTGATTTTAATTTTACTCACATAGTTCATAGAGATCAATCATTTGTATTAGAAAATGTGCCTAAGTCAATCTGATTATTTATGTAATGTTTATTTTAATTTCAATTATATATCTTATTTCAAAAAATAGAAAATCTCCAGGTTTAGATGGAATAAATTCTGAAATGTTAAAATATGGAGGTATGCTTTTAGAATTTAGAATGCTTCATCTTTTCAACATGTGCTGGGAGAATTATGAAATACCAGATGAATGGAAAATAGCAAAGATTATTTCGATATTTAAGAAAGGAGAAAGAGGAAATACATCCAACTATAGAGGTATCAGTATTCTTAATTCGGCCTACAAGCTGTACAGTAAAATAGTCAACGAAAGGCTTCGAAATATCTCTGATTCAATTTTAGCAGAAGAACAAGCAGGCTTCCGCAAGGGAAGATCATGCACAGACGATGTTTTTACTTTAAAACAGATAATACAAAAGAGGAGAGAATTTAATTTAGAGACACACCTAGCCTTTGTAGACTTTGAGAAAGCATTTGATAGAATCCAAAGAGAGAAGCTATGGCAAATATTGGAAAAAAGAGGATTTCCTAAACATTTGATCCAGGTCTCAAAAAGTCTGTATAATAACACCAGGATCAGAATTAATGCTGGTAAAGTATTGACTTCTGAAATACAGACGAATCAAGGAGTAAAACAAGGATGTAGTATGTCACCAACTCTATTCAACATCTATATAGACGATATGATTAGAGAATGGAAAAGAGACCGAACACCACCAGGAATTAAAATCGCCCCAAATATATATATTAACACCCTGCTTTTTGCTGACGATCAAGTAATCATTCAAGACAGCGAGGATAAATTACAAATGGCACTACATAAGCTCAATAAACTAAGTCTAACCTATAACCTGAAAATATCCTTAACAAAAACAAAAACAATGGCTTTTTCAGGTATTTATCCAGTAAGAACAAAAATAGTTCTAAATGACAAGCCAATAGAACAGGTGTCTCATTTCCAGTATTTAGGTTGTGACATATCTTATGAGGAAGACCAAGATATTAAGAAAAAGATTAATATATATCAACAAATATGTGGCACAATTAGAAGAACTCTGAAAACAAGAACACGAAAAGAAACGCAATTAAAATTTTACAAAGTCATGGCAGTCCCCACTTTATTATATGGAGCGGAATCCTGGACGCTCAAGAACAAGGAACTTAAACAGCTAGAAGCCTCAGAAATGAAATTTCTTAGATCGGTTAAAGGCTGCACCAGAGAAGATAAAATCCGAAATGAAGCAGTCAGGAACGAACTAGGGATGCAATCAATAACCGAAATGGCGATCCACCATAAAGAAAAATGGAGAGAGCATGTCCTTCGTATGCCACCAGAAAGAATTCCAAAACAAGCAATGGAATATAAACCATATGGCAAAAGAAGTGTGGGAAGACCGAGGAAGAGATGGTGAGACCGGAACAGGCCTCAGGCCTAATCCTGGCTAGACAGAAGAAGAAGAAGAAGATTTCAAACTATGACTTCTCATTCACGCAAATGATAGCAATTTTCCCTTGTAAGTACAATCCATTACAGGAAAATGAACAGCGCGTGGACTCGCTCATAATACGTACACTGGTCCTTCGGAGCAATAAAGGTAAGGTGGTCAAGTTGGTGCTAATATTCGTCATGAGCCAATCCACTGGTAGCTGTAACGACTCTTCCAGTTAAAACGTCAGTGACGTTTGGAGGCGGGAACCCCAATTTTAAAAAATATAAACTTTTTTAGTGAGAAAGTGAGGAAGACAACGTATTTCCAGGTGGGAGCAAGATAGGCAAGATTAGGTAAGGCAGATAGGGGTTGGGAAGACGTAGCGGGTATATTAAAGAATAGATACAAGTAGCTCAGACAAGAAGTAATAATAATAATAATAATAATAATAATAATAATAATAATAATAATAATAATAACAACAACAATTCCACCTAGGTAGAACATGACCTTGTCGGTGGTAGAGCTTGAGTACCCTCATGAGCCTGAGAGGTATGTCGGCGGTAGTCTAGCAACTAGTAAGGCCTCCCATGCTGAATTGGTGGAAGGTGATGAGTCAGACGAAAAAGTGCTCCAGAGGAGCGCCTCAACGGCATCTTCGAAGAAGAAAGGGGAATTGATGAAGATGGCGGAAGAGGCGCCTCGAACACAACAAAAGCGCCTGACCCGCAGCGGGCGGCTGCGAACAGCGCCTGCCCCCTCGTCAGGGACGGCTGAATCCACGCGGGACTTAAGTAGAGAGGGAAGGGTCACCAACCTTTGCGCTTCCTGTTCCTGCGATCATAACATGAAAACTCACACCGGTACAGAAATTCTGAAGCTAGATCTGGATTGAGAGGCAACCTGAAACGGTGTGTTTTGTTCTTGTTACAGAAAATATTCTTTGTAGGCAAGTTTTATGTTGTTGATAAACGCAGATGTTCTTTAATAACCCATGAAATATGATTTATATTCTTTTCGCAAGACAAATTTTTAAAAACGAAAATGTTCTGTATTTTCTGTATACATGCAATTTGGTGAAAATGTATAAACGATGATTTAAATATATCTTATTAACTGTTTAATGGAATTTTCTTCTCATTATATTTTATATTTTGACCCATTAAATAAAATACTTCACGAAGTGTCGTAAGAATCTGGTGCTTTCCATGTAGAACTTAGCACCATTTCACGAAACGTGTTCAATTCCGACACTTACCTCTCACAATATTACGAAAAGTACATCAATTCCGCCCCATAACTCTCAGGGTTAGGGCGCGCTCTGTAGGAGGGCGATTGGCGGAACGACCTCCCTGTTATTCCTTTCGGTGTTTCATTACTGGCCCCTCTTCGCGCAGCGGAGGAAAGAGAAGCAGGTGATTGCCCCTCGTTGAGGCCGCGACTTGGCGCCTCGCAGGGGCTCCGCCTCGCCCCGCCTCAATCCACTCTCCTCTCGCCTCTCCCTGCCACGCATTGTCACGCCTTGCCCCCTCTCGCCCCGCCTCGCCCAGCCTCGGCCCGCCTCGCCCCGCCTCGTCACTTCTCGCCCCGCCTCGCCCCGCCTCGCCCCACCTCGTCCCGCCTCTCCCCGCCTCGCCCCGCTTCTCCCCGCCTCGCCCCACCTCGCCCCGCCTCACACCGCCTCAATCCACTTTCCTCTCGCCTCTCCCTGCCACGCTTTGTCACGCCTTGCCTCGCCTCGCCCCGCCTCGCCCCGCCTCTCCCCGCCTCGCCCCGCCTTGCCCGGCATGTCCCGCCTCGCCCGCCTCGCCCCGCCTCGCCCCGCCTCTCCCCACCTCGCCCCACCTCTCCCCGCCTCGCCCCCACCTCGCCCCGCCTCGCCCCCACCTCGCCCCGCCTCAATCCACTCTCCTCTCGCCTCTCCCTGCCACGCTTAGTCACGCTTAGACACGCCTCGCCCCGCCTCGCCCCACCTCGCCCCGTCTCGCCCCGCCTCATCCCGCCTCGCCCCGCCTCGCCCCGCCTCGCCTCGCCCCGCCTCGCGCCGCCACGCCCCGCCTCGCCCCGCCTCGCGCCACCTCTCCTCACCCCGCCTCGCGCCGCCTCGTCCCGCCTCGCCCCGCCTCCCCCACCTCAATCCACTTTCCTCTCGCCTCTCCTTGCCACGCTTTCTCACACCTTTCCCCTTCTCGCCACCCCGCCTCATCCGCCTCGCCGCGACCGCAACGTTCCAAAGGCTCCACCTCTATCCACCCCACCCCTCCATGCCTCGCCCCGCTCCTCTCCTCCTCGCCCCGCCACATCTGCATGCCTCCCGCTCCGTCCCGACCCTCTCTGCCTCACCTCGTCTCGCCATGTCCTTCCGGACAGATCCGTCCCACCGGGTCCGCCCCTCCAGGTACATCCAATCAGCTCACCCCACGTGCTCTGCCCCGCCAGTTCCGCCCCGCCTGCTCATCCCCGCCAGGTCCGTCCCGCCTCCGTTCGCCTCACTCTGTAGCTCCGCTCCGCTCTCTCCTCTGCCCGCCCCAGCTGGGAGGCGGGCGCCGTACAGGCAAGCTGTTGCCACGGTGGAATCGATTCTTCCCCCATTCAATGGCGCGACGCCTTATCTGTGAAAGGCCGACACCATCTAAACAGACTATCAGCTCTTCGCCTCGCCCGGCCCCGGCCCCGGCCCCGGCCCCGCCCCCCTCCACGCCGCGCCCGCCCGTCAGTTCATCTGCCCATTTAAATAGAGACGCCGCGCCGCGCCGCGCCGTGCAGCCCCGGGCCCTCCGCGGCGGCGGCGGCGTTGCCAGCGCCCAGAAAGAGCCGCGCGCAGATGCACTCGGCGACTGCCAGGAGCCGTTCGCACTTCGCTTTTGTTCCAACGACAAAAAATATTATTCCAGTCAAGTTTTGTAGGTATATATGCAAAGACAATATATTTTCTTTCATTCGAATATGCCCCGCTTCCATCACATAGGGTTCTTATTTTAGACAGACGAAGTACAATGATAGACAAGAGTACGGAGAGAAAGTTCATAAGAAATATTGTAATTAAAATAAGTAAATAGAGAAGCGGTAGTAATAAGCTTAAATTGTCGTTTCCCTGTTTACAGGTAAGAGTGAAGTATTGTAAATAGTTTTGTTTAATTATGTAATAGTTGATAAAAAGTTAATAAAACTTTTCCTCTGCGAAACATTTTGGCTTAGTTCTGCACAAATAATTTTTTATATATATATATATATATATATATATATATATATATATATATATATCCCGGCAACGAATGGGTGAAAAAATGTAACACAAACAGGTGTGTTGGGTCTGAGAGAACCGAGTTCAAAAATAAGAATTGCATAGCAAATATTTTGTTTATATCATTGTTAGAGGACTTCATTGTGTTATTTTCATATAAAAGAAAGCATTATTGTTAATTCAAAGGTATACTAATTTCTAACATTACACTTCAATTTCACTTACGTTGTGTGTAATATTATACAAAAATAACATAATTATCTGTATAAAAATAATAAAATATTCTAATTGTACGAATTCGTCTACTACTCGATTACAGTTAAAAGAACGGATGGGTAGGGTCTGGGAGAACAAATACGAAACAAATTACGCACATCGTCACGTATACAACCTTTACGGCAATAACTATTACACTAAGCGTTTCTTTCAAAATAAAAGGAAGATAGAGAGATGAACAGGCTTCTGGTGTTATCTCAAGATTGGTTGAAGTTTTTGTTACGTCGTGGGTCTCACAGACCCAACCCATCCGTTGCCGGGTTAAATACGTTTCGACACCATTTCTGAGGTCCTCTTCAGTTTATGTCGTAGTGTGAGGTTAAGTACGCATTTGGAAATCCAAAAGTAAACACCAGGTTGCACGTGGTGGGTAAACAAATATAATCTATGTATCAATGTTAAGACACTGCAAATCACTTGAATTATTCATGTTGGAAGTTATTCCTTTTGAACAATGAGTTTAAAGCAGCTAAACATGCTGACCATTGCAGACTAGCCAAAACTATGTATACGTTCTACTTCTGCATATTTCGCTTTTAATACAAGTCGCTCTTGGGATTTAAATTTTCCTCCAGGAGGTCTTACATTTTATTCCTTCTTAAATTGGTTAAATATGGCATTAGTTCTTAAAAACATGGTTTTCGAATTTAATTTATGTGGGGTGCAAGATATCTGTCATATATTCATCCAGGTTCTCGACAATCCCAAAATGTTAAAATGGTCGTTGTTTGTTTCTTCCTCAAGCGTGCATTCCTTAGATGGAATAAATAAGCCACCATCTCCGTCCCACCAGCTCCGCTCGTTAAGAAATGAGTTCTTGTAGCAAAAGGGAACAAAGCGAAACTAATTTCAATAAAAAAAGTAAGTCTTATGTGTTAAAATAAGTTTAGTATTTCAGGTAGTACAATTATACCTATGAGAAGAGGAGACTATGGTCTGAGTGCTAAACACACGCTCCCCTTAACCCACGGCCCCAAGGTCGGCACGCCACTGGTAGCCACTGGAAATAAAAATATTTCCACAAATACCAGGAATTTGCTTTGTTTTAGCCTTTTTTTTGTTTAAGTCTTATTAAAGTTCAATCAAATCAGCGTCGATTTCGAAATTATCTGCCATTTTTAGACAACTTTGCTGATATTTCTGAGAAAAAACGCTGAACGTGAGGAAAATTATGTTTTAAAATTTCAGAAAACAGAGATCTGAAAAAATGTACACGTTAAATATTTCAAAGATTAATGTCGAAACGTCTTACCTCAAGGTCATGATATAGATTTGTTGAGATAAATAGAACAAAAATATTATTTTTGGAATGTCATTGGTTCACATTGCTCATCAATTCACCAAAACTATTTCTTTAAAAACTATTAAAATAAAAGATTATAAATGGCTTGTTTCACATTTTCCTTTCTATTTTTAATGAAAGTCTATGATTTCTGAGCTTGGTTAATACATGTGTCCCCAAGAAAAAAAATTAACTCTAAAACAGGTACTTAACAAGTAATTTACTTTTTTTTCAAAATTTTGTTTCACTCACCTTCATACACTTATCACCATACACTAGCTTAAACAAACTCAAACAAATTAATAGTTTAGAGGGGTCAATTGAAAATTTCATTAGTAAAATTAATTAATTAATTAATAATTGAAAAATTGTTTTAAAGCAACCAAATGCTGTGGATGCAGTGACTGCTGAGGAGGCAGGACCGATAGCAAAGGAGTGTGCAAATGAACAGTTTGCACGCAACAAACTCTCAGGCAGTTCATGAAGACATTTATAAAGTTGTACAAACATTACATCAATTTACATAAAAAAGCATACAAATTTCATTGATTATTTAAGCACTTTTGGACTTAAGAACACATCTATCCGGGTAAGATAGTAGAAAAGCAAATAATGTAAAACTTTCGAAGAAATACTCTACATTTCTTACTCAATGATCTCGCAACTTTGTAAACACGTTTTACAAAAATATTGTTCCTGCAAAAAGGGGCATCGAGAGGCCTAGCGGAGTCACGGCCGCTCCCTCCAACTGGGCCACCGGCGGCGCGGGCCACCGTCGAGAGGCACGGTGGGGCGGAGGCAGGGGTGGATTAGTTCGTTGCGCAGCACGCCGCGCGCGGGGGTGGGGCGGGGAGGGCCAGAAACGCCCGCCCGCCCTTCCACCGTCCGCCCGCCGCCTTCACTGCCCGCCCCGCGCTTCGGCCTTCCGCCCGCCCGGCCACCGCTTCGGCCTCTCCTCGTGGCCGGAAACGGGCGCGAGGTGCTGCTGCTGCGGCGGCGGCGGCTATTTGTCAGGGCTGCCAGCGGCGCCTCTGGCTCGCCTCTACCCGCGCCGCCCGCCGCCCACCGCCCGCCGCCCGCCACCCGCGAGGCTGAAATATGAGTGGCGGCGCGGCAGTCATTACGTGAGCTCATAACTCGACTGCTGCGGCTGCCCGCAGTCAGCGCTCTCTGGCGGTTGCTGCAGCAGCCGGCTCGAAGCGCAGTCGCCGCGCCCGCGGCCAGCGTGAATTAATTGACAAGCGCCTTGCGGCGGAGGCGGCCAGCTGCCGCCAGCCGCCTCCGTCCCCGCCCCCGCCCCTCCCCGCCCCGCCCCGCCCCGCCGCCACCCGCCCCCCGCACCGCACCGCCCCGCCCCCGCCCCGCCCCATCCCGCCCCCGCCCCGCCCTCGCCCCGCCCCCGCCCCGCCCCGCCCCGCCCCCGCCCCGCCCCGCCCCGCCCCGCCCACCGCGCTCCTTATCCTGCTCCTCCCCTGGCGCATTCGACGGTCGCCGCGGTGCTTGATGATGATGGATGCAGCCGCTGTTTAAGCAGCACCGCCATTACGTCACGTTGTTCATGCTCCGTCTTGCTCACGACGGAGCATCAGCCACTAACGCGTTAATTATGGTTTGGTCAATACCTCTTCTACGTGTTTCTTTATTACAGATTTAAAAACGTAATGTGGTTTGTATAAAAGCCAATGAAGTTATCACAGACTAGAATGTATTAAAAATACATTTGTATTATTTTTCTCTTCTTGTTGTTATTATTATTATTATTATTATTATTATTATTATTATTATTATTATTTTCCACTACAGCACGACTAAAGATGTTATGTGTCGGCTAAATATAAAATCTACTCCAGGTTGCAACCAGCTACCTAAGGAGTAGATCTAGGGACTGTCGGTGCCTCTACAATACTTTGTACTACGCAAAATGTGGGCTGTTCCAAATAAAGCGATTTCTTGCACTTCCTAGTCTTTTGAATTACCTGGGAGTTTAGACAAGTTCTTACAAAAATTTTGCGGAACAAATCCCAGCGCTCCGATAACTATCGGGACGACCTGTGCGTTTATGCCCCACATTCGGCTGATCTCGATTTCCAAACTCTTGTATTTAAGACGTTTCTCTTTCTCCTTGGTAACGACGTTTTGATCGCAAGGTACAGCAACATCGATAAGTAAACACGATTTTTTCGCCAAATCCCGGATAACTATATCCGGTTTGTTTGCCTCTATCGTGCGATCAGTTTGAATTTGTTAGTCGTACAATATCGTACACAATCCAACAGACGTCACCGTTTTTGGTGCGTGTTCGTACCACTTGGGGCATGTGTTTGGAACTTCGAGGACGGTACAGATCTGCCAGTGGAGGTAACTACACGCCCTGTCGTGTCTTTTTAAGTATTCGGTCTTTGCTAGAATTGGACAAGCTGAGACAATATGATCAATGGTTATTATTATTATTATTATTATTATTATTATTATTATTATTATTATTATTATTACTACAGTTCTGTCTCTGGATAAAATCTCAGGATTGAGGTAACCGTACGGGCTCTTGCCAAGTAACGGCCCTTTTCGATGTCGAAGCAGGATTACATGTATTAGGCATGAGTAATACTATTGTTGAGGAACTTTCTGACTATTGCGCAAGTATTGAGGATGGCAACTTTCTGTAACTCCATGTACACTATCTTTGGCATTTGCAACTGTTGTAGGCTGTTATGCAAAGTTGTTGGGATGACACCAGTTGTGGACACAATGATGGGTACTGTGTAAACTTTCTCCATTTTCCACTGTTCTTTTATTTCTATTGCTAAATCAGTGTATTTGGACACCTTTTCTGTGTAAGAGGACTGAAGATTGTGTGTGTTTGGGATTGGATATCAATTAGGTAAGTGATTCTGTTTTTTTATTATTATTATTAGTTTATTATTATTATTATATTATTATTATTATTATTATTATTATTATTATTATTATTACCAGCGGAACCCGCCAGACGTTGTTCTGCCCTTCATTTCCCTCTTTCCCCTTCCATCTTCCTTTTCTCTGTCTCTCTCTCTCTCTCTCTCTCTCTCCTCTTGGTCTCTACGTCTCTCTCTGCCCCTGCTTCAGTCTGGCTGTCTCTGCCTCTCTCTGCCCCTCTCATTGACATTTAGTTGTAGATTCTGCACGTCTCTGAGCCGCCGAACCAGCAAAAATGTAATAGAATGTTCATGAAGGTCTCATCCTATAGATTACACTATGAGAAACGTTACTTTGAGGTCTTCGGTCTAAAAATCTTTGTGTTTAATGCCCTAGCACACTTCGTTTAGGATTTATTTAACGATATAGATTCAAAATGCTGCCGAGTGTTGCAGATTGCATTTGACGTGAATATTTAGTGTTGATCAACAGCGCCATCTACACTATACTTTGCTCTGTAAAGAGGGAAGGAGATGCGTAGAAGAAAACATGCTGGTATAACTCCGTTCACACCAATACAATGTTACCGCTTGCAGAACATGGAGCTAGATAACAATAAACATAAAAGGAACATCTCCTTCTTGTAAAATTGAGTATCTAATCCCTTACACTTCTAACTAATAGTGCAATAATATGGCACAGACTTTCTCGCACAGGTTAGTTTTCTGATCTTTTAAGTCTAGGCTAACGTTCCGGCGTTACAGACACTCTTCCCAGTTGCTACCCATCGGCACCAAAACAGAAATATTTCACAATCACTTACTTTTTGGTCCACTAATACTAGAATTGAAGTAATTGAATTAAGAATATTACAGAAGAGTACAACAATCAACATGTAAATTTTCATTAAAAATTGGAGGCTATTTTTGACAAAATGTTAGAACTTTTCGCAATTTTGAGCTCAATAGGCAATTTTGAGCTCAATTTCATAAAAAAGTTTTGACTTTTCGATAAACTTCCTTGCAAACCATTTGAAGTGCTTATGTTCACAAATGCAACAATGTAAAGTTAATGGCCGTAATGTATGTATTAACAACGTCAGAGATATTTTAAAATATACCTTTGTGTAATTTTAAAAAATCAAAAGAATCAATCAAAATGACGCTAACGTTATTTTATTCACAGCATTTAGCATTATCCGTACAAAAAGTTTAAAGAAAATATTAGGAGATATTTTTGAGAAAATGCCATTCGCTCGTTTCTGAAAATGAGAAATTTTGAACTCATTTTCACGGAAAAGAGTTAAGTGTATCCTTTCTTATTTGCACCAATACTACAATAATATGACATAATGTCTATAGTACAAAGAACAGTTGACAATATTTTAATATCGCACTTTTTGAAGTCGGCTTTGTGCCTTGAAACATGATGCCAAAAGAAAATGAAAACAATTGCTTTCAATGAATGAGTAAATGTGCTGCGTTTGATCCGAAAACTACGCCTGTCTTGAAACCCTACATATACGTGCGCACGGTTACATCTGCAAAAGTACGAGAAAGTGTTTGGAATGTAATAACTGAGCGAACATACCTCCAGTACTTAACAAACTGCCCAAAACCGAAGTATATTGTAAAGAATCGGTCATTCAAAGTTTTTGAATTTTTAAAATATTTTTATATTATTACTTTTACTATTATATCAGATAAAAGTTGTTATTTTTATATAAAAGCAAATAAAACTAAGTTATATTTTAAAAAGTCAGCAACAACTCTCCTAACGGAAATGAGTTCAAGATAATTTATTACGTCACTGAAGTATGTTCAACTGTCGCTTCATCAAGTATATAATTTACAGAATGTGGTTCCCTACTCTGTGTCTAATTCCTTTAACAACTAAATCCTTTCTTCTCGTATTCCCTAACGCTGAAGCCTTGCGCAAAGATAATACACTTGATACAAAGCGGTGAATTTGAAAAGGATAATGAGTAATCTCAGAAACACCGCAGATGTAGCCAGAAGTAAAAATACGAAATAAGAATATAATTAATATAATAACTATTATACGTACATCTTTTGATTTTTATACATCTATGAGTATCTTTTTTTTCGAGAGAGGAACTGTGGAAATCTATGAAGGGTACTATGGAGGGTATTTTTAACCGATCAGTTAACAGTTTCTTAAGTGTCATCAAACGGGAACGTGGAAAAAATAAACTCGAATATCGAATGACTGACCAATCAATTGTCAATTTGCAATTTGGATATCGATATTTAAACTTCATCACGGAAAAATTCTCACTTCATCATGGAAAAATAAGAAAAATATTTTAAAAAGCTTTTGTGCATTTTTCTGCATTTCTCAATATTTCTTGATAGTGAAGTCAACCACACAAGTAAATTGGTGACTTTTTATTCAATTATTATTTTGGTAGAGTACTAGTAGACTGTTTCACGTTGATGTATCATGAAGATAAATTATATATTACCTGTTTCTCCTCATTTAAAAAGAAAGGAAAATAAACACGTGCGCATCATTAGAGCTAAGAGGGAAATTATGTCTTGTCTTTCCATCTTTCGGCAACCTGTGCTGCTATACGTCTGTCTCTTTAAGATCCTGCTCCAAATGTCGACCACAAAAATAATGACCACAGTTTTCTTTTCCAGAATATTTTATTCCCTCGAACAAGCTAATTCTATTGCTGTTGGCAGAAGAAAGGTAAATCCGAGTTCCACTCAGCCAGAAGAACAAAAACATTCGCAATGGAGTTTCTCCACATCAAAAGAACGCGGAAAGACGAGAAATCCCCTCTTCCAGCCTCGTTCCCCTTTGGCGCGAGCGCGGTGAATCCTTTCAGTGGGGACGCACACAGAAACTCGGTAATACGCTCGCCAAGGCGGCAATTTCAAAGGCTTTTTATCGCGAGAATTCTATTCCATATTGAATTCTGGTGCGGCCGGGGTGAGCGCGCAGGGCGCCGCGTGAGGCCGCAGGAGAGGCGGGTGATCCGCGACGCGACGCGCCGTGCCACGCCCACGCGCCTCGCCCGGAGCCGCACCCGGCCTCACCCCCACCACGAAAGCCCTCTGTGCACACGGCCCCAGAGGTACGCGGAGGGGCACAACTTTGCGGCTTGGGAGCGGTGGATGTTCAAGTCCTCAGTGGTCGTGTCATACCAAATCTAGTTACTTCTCACCGAACAGGGAACGCAGAAGAAGTAACGATAATGGTGGGCGTTACCCTTGTATAGAAGAGCTAATGGAACAAAAAACTGAGAGCTTTCATTACTGATCTACAAGAGAAATAAGGGGTTTGACTTACAAACCTAGTCGGGAGGCTGTTTTCTGATCGGCAATCTAAGGTTTCTCAATTAAAACTTCTCCTAGGGAGACCATCGCCCAAAAGACGATTAAGAGAAGCCGTATGGCACTGCGAGGGAAAGCCCTGAAGGGGTTAAAACGAAAGACTCACACCCACCCAGGACCAACTGCCTGCAGATGGAGCGCGGGCGCCAGCGCTGGACCTAGCTACTTAGCAAGAGTCGACAATCCGCGATCAGACTGGGACCCTAAGACTTCACGATGAGATTGGCCGCAGTGAAAACAGTTGTTTCCCTAAGCTCACTCAGATGGAAAATGTGAATTTGTTTATAATATTCAATATAAAATTATAATAAATAATATGTATCAACAAAATCAAGTAACTAGTTATGTGAAAGTATGGATATCATCTGCCCACACATCGAACCGAACGGTTCATTTAATATTATTATAAGCAAATGTTAAAATATTTGTTTTTAAGCTATGCTCCGACTAGCGACGGGAGTTATCGCGGGGAGAGAGTTGCTTGTGGTGGAGCGGGAAGGAGTACAATGGTTACTATTAACGAAAAGGAAACGCAAAGGCTGTGCCCCGCTGGTGGCAGATGCCCCTCTAGCCGACGGGAGGTCGGCGCCGGATCTCGTCAGCGGTGAAAAGAGTACCGCCACCGCCCGTATAAAACATTAACTACACTTAAGGAATCCATGACCTTCACAGTGGACGCGCCCGGAATAACTCAACGAAAGGAAAAGCGAATGACCTTCAGAAAGGCTTGAGGCCGCGTCGATTATCGCGGACCGACGACAAGTTCCCAGGGAGACGAAGCTTCGAATTGCCGCAGCAAACGAGTTGGTAGGTCGTAGGGTTATTTTCTTAATTATACAAACTGTTATATATTAATTTACAAGTAAACAAAAACATACATTATAATACTTATTCAACTATTGTAAATCTTTTACAAAATGTTCTAGTTGTATAAGACAAAAGAATAGCCAAATAATGTATATTTATTTTGTACCCAAAATAAAAGTTCAATTGTTCAATCAAAAAAACAAGTTTTTACTTTCAAGGTATTTAAGCTTTGTACATTTTTAAATAAGCAAGCCTTCATAATGTATTTTATACCCATCAAGTCTTCGCATATAGATTTTACTAAAAACATTTTAGGTGTGTGACAGTCTGCAAATGTACTACTTCATATAGCTGTCTTTTTCAAACCATCTATTGGCGCCTAAAACACATTTTTCACATTTTTTGGGGCTAAAAACACATTTTTCGGCCTTATAATACTAAAATTGAAACATGACTTTAAGAACATAATAGAAAAGTAAAATCTAGTCTTATACAAAAATTTTCGTTGAAACATTTGCAACCACTTTTGAAAAAAATTTGTTTGAGCGTTTCCGAAATTGCCCATTCTGAGGCCGTTTTTTACAGAAAAAATTTAAGTTTTAGAGAAACTTCATTTAAAATCTTTTGAAGCAGTTCTACTCCCAAAAGTATCCCCAACATTTGAAGATTTTTTTTCAAAATCGCAGAGCTTTGAGTCGAGCCAGACCGACCGGGGAGTATTCATTTTGGAAAAAAGTCCTACAAATAGCTTAGGTGCTAGTGTTGTTCACGGACGGACATACGGACGGATTAACGTTTTGAAAAAACACTTTTTTGGTATCAGGGGACCGCACATCGTGGATTTCTACTGAAATCTTGAAATCGATTTTGCGCAGCCTTACGTAACTTTCTTTATACTACGTATAGAGAAACTAAAAATATAAACAAACTACTTTGTAATACATATAAAAATTCAAATATGTAATGTCTATGAATTGATTTCAATTTATCTGCCAATCTGAAATTCAACACTTAAAAATTACAACACAAAACACATTACTCAATTAATAACAATGCATTATTCCCCACCCTAAGACCTCAAATAAAAATGAATTTTACTATTACATCAGATTATACATGCAAAAGTCTGTGCATTGTTTATTTATTAATCTAATCGGGGCTCTTGTTACACCATCTTACTCCAGCTGCCATATTCATTCTTCAGCAAACCATTTGCATTTCGTACATTACATTACACGCGTCCATCAAGTAAATTTAAAATGAATTTCCAATAATTAAACTGTTAGCGAAACATTCGCGTTCATCTCGTCTAGCTTGTTCTTCTCCCCACAATTCCTCTCTCTCACAGAAAAAATTCCATATCATCTTCTGTTTAGAAAACACAATACCTTCACGTGTCAGTTCTCATTCATCTTTTCAAAATCCTTTACATAGAATTCTGTACTCATTATTTCTGTCCTCAAATAGCCTAATGTTATTTATTTTATAATTAGACTCACGTTATTTCAACAAACTCATATTTTTCTATTTTAAAAATCTGTGCATCACCATAACAGAGCTGCCAATTATTCTTCAGAGCTTTAACCTCACAGAGCTTCTATGTTATCTATGAATAAACGCGCTCCATTGACGTAGAATTCAATGTTACTTGGAGTACGTATGTAAAGCAATGTATATAAAGGTGTATCGGAATAAATGTTACAGGTTTATGTTACGGATTAAGTGTTACAGATTTCTAAGGCATGTAAAGTAGTCAAAAACGGTTTCTTTTAACCCATGAACACATTGCGGGAATTGCTTTTAACATTTGTGCAAATAACTCCGTTGCAATTAACTTCAAAGCGTATAACCAAATACTATAGAGACAATATAATGGGAGACACTTGAAGCTAGCGATATAACAGGAGACAGTTGAAGCTAGCGATATAATAGGAGACACTTGAAGCTAGCGATCCTAGTGGCCCGACTTTTCATAACCATTGTGATATCAAGAGAAGTATATGTTTCAAAGATTTTTAGTTCACTTACGATTATATTTACTTACATTTACTTTACGAAAGTTATCGTATATGTATTGAAATTTGAATTAGTCGCTAATTTTATTGCCGATTAGTTGCCTATATATTAAATTTTCCACTACATGTTCATTGGCAAAAAGTGTTTATTTTCTACCTCTTTGCATGGCCTACAATCATCAATATTAATTTGTATACTCACGTTACGAACGAAACTAAAAATGGGACACATTTCCAACTAGGCTCCCTTCCGTTGGATCAACCTATATATATTCGCATCAGCTCGCATTCCCTGAACAACGATCATCCGCGGAAGGGAGGGTCTTAAAATGAATTCTGAACTGGAAGCAATGGCCTTTCTACGAAACAGAAGAAGCTTCGGAGCGACATCCAATCACAGAAGAGGACGCCTCGAGCGCCGATCACATTGATGGAGGCCTCCAAGCGACACCAGACCGCCCACTCCGCCTGCCCCCCCCCCGCTGCACCTCCCGCCCTCCGATCCATTCGATTCCCTCTGCCCCCTTCGAGCCCCCGCAGCGGGGAGCGCGAGCACCTCGGTGCCTCCGGTCTCGGGTGGAGTTCGTAGACGACCACCCGTACCTCGAGTCTCGCGGCCCCACTCAGGTCGTTAGCCTAATGTGTAGGCAGTGAGCGGCCGATGCTAAGCTCCTGGCTAACGGTTCAACCCGGCAATCCACCAGTTGGGCCCCTGGCGCGTCGACCTCATGGCAGGATTGGGTGCAGGAGACCCCTCGGGGTGCTCTGAATCCCACAAACAGAAGTCCGGCGGTTAAACGACCATCCGCCAGGGTGCCTTGGTCACGGCCTCACCCAGGTCGGTAGCCTAACGTGTAGACAGTGGGGAGACGGGTTGGGGGCCCCACGCCGCCTGGACGTCGGCCCGGGAGGATGGGCACTTGGCTTCGTCGTAGCTGTGGCCCGATACTCTGGGCAAAGAGGAGGGACTCGGCGTCCCGGCGCTTGTGAGTGGCGAGTTATCATACAGGTGATATTGACTCCAGTACTATCCTGGGTAGCTAGTACCTCTGAGCTGGCAGGGCGGCCCCACCCAGGCATTAAATGGGCAGGTTGTCGTAAGGGCAAACTGGGTACCGACCGGATCCGGTTACCTGCCCGGCGACGTCCTTGTAGGTAGTCGGACTTGTCCCCCAGGTAGACAAGGCTTAGCCGAGGTGGTAGTCCCGCCAGACTAAACTGCTCCCTCCGAGCAGCCCGCAACCCCCGCCACTGTCCGTCCCCTCCGACCCCTCCGACCCCTCCGACCCTCCCATCCCTCCGTTCCTCCTTCCACCATACGGCTCCCTCTGCCTCTTCGTCCTACACGCACTCTGACCGTCTCTGTCACCCCCGCCCCTCCCACCTTCCAGTCTTTTCGTCCGTCCAACCCCTTCGTTCTCTCTGCGCCTTCTTTGCGCTATCTTGTCTTCATGTGCTCCATCCATCCATCCCATCCGTCACCACCGCTCTCTTTTTTTAAATTTATTTATTTAAGGTCGCTTTAAAACACCTGTGGTCATTAGCGACCACTATTGATTTATACTAGAGATACACTTTTTAGAATAAACAGAAGTATAACAATAAACTGAAATTAGTTCAACAAATTTTGCAATTATTCATAACATAGTATCTAAACCAGCCAAATTGAGATTAGTTAAAATTGTTTCGTAACCTTCTATTGAATTCAACAGTTCATAAATTTCGTTCTTGAAATTTCGTTCTCTCTGTCCTCTCCTGAAATTCGAAATCTGTTTGTTCGCGTTCGATAGTTTTGGTTGCAAATATGACGCAAACACATATTACTTAGATAAATATCACTCTGATGTATGCCAGAGTTTACTGGATCCAATGAACTTTTGTTTAAAATGCTATAAAAACTTAGCGCTCAGAAATTCACAAAACAATAAATGTTTACAAACACGAATAATGGCTTGCAGCTTAAAATAAAAATGGGCGCCATTTGTGGACCAGGTTCAATATTTTTTCCACTGGTTTTGAACATCGAAAACATGAGGATTTTTTATACAAAATATAATTTCTTTCTGACATTTGTCGAGTGCTGGACCACTTACATTGGATTGACCTACAAATAAGAAAATTGCTCTTTGATACATAATTCAATCTTTGATAAATTGAGTAAATTCAAGCTTCGATTTCAATTTATGGAAGTACAAAAAAGTATTGCACCATTCTCGTGCTTGTTAGAGTAATTATTTAAAGTTGTTAACGTAGACAACACAGAGGACGGAGAAGAACTTGACTGTAAAGATGGCAGGGAGCTTATGGTGTAATTGTTAGAAAATGTAATTGCATACACTTTCCACGGCTGGGGCTAGGGTTCGATCCCAATACAACCCAATCTCAGAGCTTATTTTCTGTCCTCTATGTCAACTTCATAGTGTATAGCAACAGCATTTCTTAAACGGAAAGCACTTCATCCTAGATTATAACTTGTAATGGAAACAGAAAAAATGCTGCCTTTGAGAACAACCGAACACACAAGGGTCAGGGAGCTTAACTTTTATGTCCTCCATGTCAGCTTAAAACCTTCATCAATTTTGAAAGCATGTATCATTATATATGCATATTTTAAAATATTACACAATAAAGTTTTCAGATTCGTCCTTTTCTATAACTGGCTTATTGCTGAAAATTTGACATTTGACATACGATCTTTAACAAGAGACAAATTGCCCTATTAATTGTTTCTGCTGCTGGTTGACGCCTTTTGTTGTTTCCTTTACTTCGTGGCATGGCCATATTACATCCTGAAACCAAGTGAATTTAATTTAATACTACACTTATGTACCTAGGGGCTACCCTAGATACATCAAGAGTCACTTTCCCTAGGCACACCAGTAATAGTAGTTATTATAAAATTGATGAAAGATAAATGCAGAAATGTTTACTTTTTACTCGTGAAATTTTCTTAACTCTCATAAAATTACGGAAACAGCTCACACTATAAAATCACAAATGGCAATAGCAATGCAGGGAAAATAACTATCCGAAATTTCTCTCACATACTCCTCAAAAACATGCTCTGTCCGTAGGTAGGACACTTTCCTCTACTAGTGAGGGGAAATAACATTTATATATTTTATCTTCAATCAGTTTATAAATAAAAATACAAATTTAAAGTAATATATGGTATCAAAATAAGTAATAAAAAGTAACAGGTATCAAAAGTGAAAGATATCAGAAATCAACTTTATAAAAACTTCTTTAATATTTAATCATGCTACTCTTCTTGAAGTATTTTCTGAAGTCGCCCTAGTTCCAGTTAAACAGTTTAACATCGTTCTCACGATTGTCGATCTCTAGATTTCAAAAACTATCATTTCAACATCATCCTTTCCCCTACAATTTACGATAACATTTAATCTTGAGGGCATATTTGCAAAGAGAAGGTTATATTCTCGAAATAACAATTCTTGATTTACGACAAAGAGATGCAGATTATGCTGTCAGGTAGTCAGAAAGTATGCTTGAATGCAGATGCTGTTACAGTGCTTATGATCAGATTAAGTACAAAACATTCTTAAGTTAATATTTTTAAAAATTGATTCATAAATGGTAATTTAAATATAATCGTTCACAGACAAAAATAGAATAAGTCACTTATTTCTATTGTGTGTAAATTCACGTAGCATTGCGAATCTTTAGCAATTACAAATTTTAGGAAAATGTTTTATATTTGTCTTCAGACAATGCACAGACAATTATATTCAATCAAAATATAAATTCATTTGTACACAAGGAATCAAATGATTTGAATAATTCATACATAAAAATATTTCTCCCAATGACTGTACCAAAGTAGTATGGAAGTGTAAAAATCCCTGTATACCGTTATTAGCGATTCCAAAACATGATCAGCATTGTTCAATACTACTAATTATAAAATCTGGAAAAACATACATAATCTTCGAAAATCAATGCTTCTTGTTTCCAGTCTCGCAACGTTACTATTTTTACAACTCTCAATGTAGTCTTCTCTTTGAAACGAAACACATCTCTCGTGCAATGCAGCTCGAAGCACGTGCATGCACGCCTCTGGCGGCCGGGGCGTAAATCAGAAACTGCCAGCGCCGCTAATTAACAGGGAATCCCGGGCGCCGCCCGCCGCCACCGTCGTCGCCGGCCCCGCCGCCCTCGCCCCCGCCCCCGCCGCCGCCGCCGTCAACCTCAGCAAGCGGGCGCTGATGGATCGCTCTCACAATATTAGACGTTAATTCGCACAGCGCTCCAGACCCGCGTCCCGGCCCTGGCCATCCCCGCCCCTCCCCTCCCCGCCCCGCCCCGCCGCGCGCAGCGCCGACACGCGTTCTGGCGTCACGAACAAACGACGGCGCCGGCGCGTCGCGTTATGACGCTGTATAGCTGGTATACCGTCTGCGCAGGCCGTTAAGTGGACATAAATACTAGCAATATAACAGTGAATTACTGTAAAATGAACACTTAAGGAAGGATTAAGCTTTCACATTCCGTCGATCGTTAAGATGCAGATAATTTGTGCTGTTTATATCAGTATTTACGTTCGCGTAATGGTCAGTAGCTGAGGATATTAAACAGAACATAAACTAAATTACTTGAGTCGCGTTCGATCTTGCCTTGCTACGTAATGTTCAATTTGAAGCTCACTTGAAGAGCAAATTGACTTACGAGAGATCGTTGTAAAGTAAGGCTAGATTTATATAATTGGTTTTCAAGGTACAAAGTTACAAATCGTCGTGCATATCGAAACGTGTGATATTTTCGAAATATTTTGGACTAAAGTGTATAGTGTAATTTTCAGGAAAAAATACTGTAAGGGAAGAGGTATCCTTGCGAAATTTTGAGAAATCAATTCAACATTCTTTCGTTACAATGGAATTAGATTCCTTGCCAAATTGAATTAAAATGTCCATTTCGCGACTCAATTAGTCGCATTATCAGGTGGACTCAAATGCTGCAAACAAATAAACTTTCTTGAATTAATATAATAATGCACAAGACAACTTAAGATTTAAGAACTGAGAATCAAAAATTATATTAGGTTTACATACTACTATTCCACTCAAAGATAAATAAAACTATTTATATTAAAAATTGAACACGAAAAGTCTCAAGAAAAGATAAAAACGTACAATGCTTTAATAGCTGTATATGCGTATAAAAGAACGAAGCGCAATTGATATATACACCCATAGGTGGTTTGATGAGTTCTTTGTTGTCCGATATTATGGTGAGAAAGTGAGAAGAAACAATTCTATCAAAGCGAATTAGGTGTCTCAGGGCATCAATTGATGTCAATGCAGTGCCTCTGACTGGGAGGTCCTACGTTCGAGTCCCGACGGTGGCAGGATTTTAGACACTGGCTTGTTAGGTAAGTCGAAGTCAGTCACGTCTGGCTTGTCTGGCGGAGAATTCTAGTGACCGAATGCTCTGATCCGTAGATTTCTGTGGTTTCTCCTATCAACACCAGGCGAATACCGGATTAGTACCCTAACAAACGGCCCACGGACCGCGCGCGATCTTTCCTTCCTTTTTCTTGTCCTATCCTCACCCCTGACACACTCACACTAACATGCACTGAACTACCACTCATGCCGGGAGACCAAGAGGGAACTTTTAGCTTGTTATCCAACCAGCAAAGATCACCGCCATCTTCCGCGATAAAAACATGCACTACACTTACATAATTACTATACTTACAGGATTAATGACATTGACCGTTGACGCGCCCAAATAACTAAATAACTAAAAAAATTATATCAAAGAGAAATCTTTTCTTTTATCAAAGATACGTAAATGGCATTTTAATCATTGTACAAATCAATCTGTTCAAGAAAGCGAGCGATAGAGATAGGGGCCATGAAAACGTTTAGAAATTAACCTGCGCCGAAAACATCCGAACCTTATAATGCCGGATTTTAAAACTCTATGTGTGTGTGTGTGTGTGTGTGTGTGTGTGTATTTATTCATCAAACATCAATGAATTTGTTTCCTCCTTACCTACCTATTCCATATGATTATTCCTCATTACCTATCTATTCCATATCTATTAAATATGATTCCATTTGGTCATAACGAAAGTTTATTTACAAATTCAGTTTAGGTACTGAACATTGAGTGCGGAAATCAACGTCAAAAACCGCCTTTTTAAACCCACGGTACAATCATCGTCTCCTATATTATTTCAGTAGTATACCTTCCCTTTGCGGCTCTCACACGCAAACAATCTCTATAAAAGAGGTCTCTGAAGAAAGATAATTTCACGGAGACGTGACTAATTGTACTTTGACTTTAAAAATATGAAGGATTTGTTTAAAAAACGCATCTAAATATCCATTTCAAATGCAACCCGCACACACGATGCCATTGTCAAAATATATATATAGTTAAATGACTCCTGAACAAAGCGTTTTAGGGCTTAACTTTTGAGGCCAACTGCCTCAAAGAAACGTTCCTCATTATGCCTCCTATTACATTTTTGTTCGTCCGGCGATTGTCGATACTCCCAATGCCACCTATTTTTCAACCCTTGGTGCCGGTGGCCATCTTTGTGACGTCACACTTAGAAGGCTTAGATTCCCTCCATCTAATATTTAGGCTTTCTGAGTACAACGTATTTTGCGCAGACTGACGAGCTTTATTTACATCATCATTGATGTTTTACTTCAAAAAGAAGAAAGAAACAATATGTGCCAGTGCCTGTGCCTGTGCCAGTGTTTTCGTTATCAGCAATGATTCGGTCAAATGTTCAAGTCAGCGTGCTGAGTCATGATATTGCACTGAAAAAGCTGGGAAATGATACTTTCCCTGGAGTGAATAGAAATTTCAGCAAGTTAATTTATATCTTGGAAAAGTTGAAGCATTTTCAGGAAAACTAGGAGGACTATTCTCGTAGAACATTCAGTGCTGTAAATGCTATTTTCAGCAGGTTAGTAAAATATCTAGATGTTAGTAAAATATCTAGACGAATTTGCAAGCAAGTTAAATATATTATTAAAGAGATAGATTTACTAATCATTAAACAGTGTTACACATACAGTGCTGACTTGTCTGCTTTCCGCAGAATTTTTTTTTCTATTACCCCTCATGCATACAATTTTTTTTAGGAAATCGGGATATGTTCTCTCTCCACACCTACGAACAGTAAGAGCAAGCATATGAGAGCATTTTGAAGTGTGCTAAAGAGAAATTCAAAACATTATAGGAATCAGATTGCATAGTTTCATTAATGTTAGATGGAATTTATATTAAAACTTTCTTAAACAACGAAGGTGGAAATATAGTTCGCACAAATACTACAGTCCAGATACTGCTACTTCAACTTATGTTTGTTGTTGTGTAACTATACGTATGTTATATAGTTGTAATCCAACAATATGTTTTATTGTTTATACCGTACAAATTCCTCTTCCCTATTATTTTATAGTATAAATAAGTTTTATTGCTCTCACACGCAACCAATTTAAGACAGAATTTCACAGAGACGTGACGAATTGCACTTTGACTTTAAAAATATGAAGGATTTGTTGAAAAAAACGCATCTAAATATTCACATCAAATGCAATCCGCAACATTCGGGCAGCATTGTTAAAATTTATTTAGCTAAATAACCCCTAAATGAAGCGTTGTAGGGCCTTAAAATCTGAAATTTCGAGGCTGGTGGCCTCAAAGATACACTCCGCGTACCGTAATCTACACGAGAGCTTCTTAGAAATTCTATTATGGTCAGGCGCTCCTCAGTTCCACCTCATGTGTTCAGAGACGTGCCGAATCTGCAACAGTGTGTGAAATTAAACTAATTACTGATATTGAAGCTAATTGAATTGCACGGGTGGACCTCTCAGTTCGTTAATAAAGTTAAATAATATTCCAAAAAGGAGGGTTACACTTGCCTGATCCTGTATTTTCGCCTGGACAACTTTACATAGTTTTCTTAAGAGTAAAAAGCTTTTCTAATATTTTTGTGACTATCAAGGAAAGTGAAAAGCTAACTGTCAAGCAAGGTTGTCTAATTACTTCAAATGTGTTTAAGAAATTGCTATGAATTGTTCGAAGATGACCTGTTAATAACACTGAATAACCCTTTATTCAAAATTTGTTTCAAACATCAATTTTGTAATTCGTTATTTTTATTTGATAACTTCCAATGTAACTGATGTAACTTCCAATGTACTTTTAGAAATAAGTACATTGGAAGTTACCTTAATAATTTCTAAACAAATAAGTGCTATGCTCGCACTTTTTCTTGATCCTCCAAGTCCCCGGTTCTCGCTCAGCCCGGCACAGCACGGCTCGGCACAAAACATGAGCGCCGCTCAGAACGTCACGGCTCGGTTTGCAGTGCTGCTCACCTTCTTCCTTTACAATTCTGACTTCTCAGTTTTTCTAACGACCTCTGCGTACCGTGCTCCTTCTTGTTACTCAATAATTTCTACAATTATTAATTATTTCTTCAGAATTTAAAAAAAGCCTTGCGTTGTTTCTCATTTCTATCTAGTCCAAGACGCGCTTTTACGCTAAGTTTTCTGTGGATGTTGACAGCACTGCACTGCTGTGACGTAGACAGAGCCCGCCTCCCCTCGCACCCCCGGCTGTGGAGTATTAAGAAAAACTGCGCGTATAGTACGTTTCGTTAACAACTTTTCCCCCTTAATACGGAAGTGGAAGGATAGAGACAAGAGTGAGCTTTAACATGCGAGCGTTCTCGCACAGGTACACTAGTGATATTTATATTTTCTTTGTCTTGAATTAAGAACCATCTGAATTTTCATTGTCTCATGATTTTCAAAATATTATTTCTCGGAGTACTAAGATCCTGTAAAGTCTCCCAAATTCTTTCCATGTTGATTTCACAAATATGCTATAAATGTTTTACGCAAGTTAAGTTCTAGTTTTTATATTCAAGTTTGAGACATTGACTGTATTCATGCAGGCTTCAAATTAAAAATCTTTCTTGTCAGATTCTATGAAGCTCTCCCGACTATCGTTCTGTAAATCCAACGAGTCGATTTCATTCTTGCCCTTCTTATTGATAGCCTCTCTCACGTGAATATTACGATCAAATTGAAACATTTTTTCATTTCCTAAACCGTTCAAAGCAAAAAAGATATAGCGCTTTTCTATTCTCTTTATATTTCCTCATGAGTTACGAGCATAAGGCAAATATTTTTATTTCTATCATATTTATCACTCCTACATCAAAAATTACAGACACGTTTTCTTAAGTTACGAGTATATTGCTGAGTGTAGTTGAACATCCAATCAATTGTTTTTTTGAAGAACACTTTCGGAAAGGCTCTTTTAGAGTGTGTACTTTGTGCTACATAAAATTTGATCCTGGATAAGTGTTGTGGATGTGAATTATTTTGGATCTTATAATATACTTTCGATTGTCAATGTCAAACGCCTCAAGAAAACCAAAGAGACAATGAAAAGGACTACCAGAACGATTTTTTTCTTTTTTCCATCTAACAGTTTCATCGACTAGCATCCAACACAAACTCCGCGAAAGGATATTTGAATAACTACAATGATCCAGCAGAATGCGAATTTCTTCAGCTGTGTTTACGTTGCATGGAATCGACAACAGAATTACGAAAACACTAAGAAAACACAGAACAGCATTAAGTACTTATATGTCGGCGAAATGAACCAGATTTAAACTACCGCCAACAGCTCATATTTGGTCTTGTTATGACATAATATTCAAATATTGCTTCCTCTTCACTACGGACTAACACTTCAATCAACACTTTAAAACATTCATTCACCCTACGCCTGCATTCAGAGACCAAATAAGGTACTCGCATTCATCACGAGTATTATTCCACTTGGAACTACCTCTACTTGTTTTACAAATTTCTATTTAAATAGCGTTCTATGAAGACCATCTAAGAACTAGTTTTATAACTAGTTTAGGAGCGACAATTTATCTAGATGCTTCATCTCTCTTGTATGAAACCACCAGTAAGTGTCTGCCACCATCGTCACTCTTTCCCATTTTATGTCATTGCCCCCTCTCCCTGTTTTTGTCATCAGCCTTTAGATCGGCGTTGGAGCACTGGATGCCGCTGGATGATGACCCTTGAGGATTCCGGTCACAGGTCCTCGGTGAACATCCAAGTTCCCTAACAATTCCTATTGATGCGTTCATAGTAAGAATGGGAGGGTCAAGGCGAAGTCGCTTGCCTTTCACCAAGGAGGTCCGGGTTCGATTCTGGACAATCTCATGTGAAATTTGTTCCGACGAAAGGAGTGTGCCTGTGTTACAGGGGCTATTTCAACCCCCTGTGAAGCGTCCTGAACCCTACCACTGCTCTAATTCCTTCCCAATTCTGGCTGCTGGGTAGTGTCGCAGGAGTGCTTGTTAGAGGCGCGTACAAGGAGATGATAGCTGGCGGCCCTCTCGACGACTTGTGTCCGTACGCGAATACGCGAGTTTCCCTACCCTTACCGTTACCCCTAAAGTTACAAAACAACATCGTTGAGGCTAATGACCTTGAAGTTCATGCGACCTTAAATAAAAAATAAAAATATAGGAGAATGGGTAACGTGTGAATAACGGTGAGATCTCAAAGATGACTTTAAGCTCTCTATGTTTCGTACCGTGCCCATAATTATACTCGCTAATACGGGACGTAACGAAAGAAGCTCATTTGGACCGTGGCAGTATTTGGCAAGGGCGTGTATAAGCGGCCTAGTCGGCTCGCGATTTCCGAAGGAAGCCCTCGTCTCGACGGCGCGGCCGTCCCCCTTCTGTCCCCCCACCCCGCCCCCGCCCCAGGCTTCCCCCTCTCCCCGCCTCCTCCTCCTCCTCGGCCAGGTATTGATCATTTCGACCCCGTCCCGACGCGGACCGCCCTAATTGGCTGCTTTGACAAACTGCGGTATTTACTCCGTGGATTAGGGCCGCTAAGCGACCAGCGGCCGAGGCCCCGCTTCACTTGAACCGCCGCCCCCGCCGCCGCCGGCCAGCTGTAAGGAGCTTTGGCGAGTGGACACACACGCGCGCCCCGCGCCCGCCGACCCAAACGACTTACACCTTTGCCAGCCGGAATTTCAGAGAAGCTTCCGTATCCTCTCTCTGCCAGCAGAACGATTATGATTATACTCATCGGGCTCTTTCAAAACCTTGGTTCAGTTACTCGCAGGTCAACGGTAAATAGTTAAAGGAAAAAATGTTATTTAGATGCGAGGAAGAAGAAGAAGAGTTTATTGTGCTGCAAACAACTAATGGTATCCTATACTATTCTTATATCGTAATCACTCACAATGTCCTTCTGGGGACCATCAAAAAGTCTTTCATGTTCTTACACATTTCTCCTAAAGTTTTTGACCACTTCACGCACGTCAACTATCGACGGAGCGGCCTTAAGTATATTGCTCACTCTTACGGAATGTTGCCTCAGTCTCAAATGCAATTTAGTGTCGAGACACCACACTCTCAATGACCATACGATTCAATAACTGGATTCTTTGGTAGACTTGATGAAGATTCTTTAATAAATGTAACGCATCTTTTATATACAACATATTTATTTTTTCCAAAAATGAAAGAAATTTAATTCCGAATGATAAATAGTAGGTAGATAGAATGCCTAAAAGTTTAATGCTTTTTTTAGAGGCTGCGGTTAATAATACTCCCCAGAAAGCGAATATCATTCATTTACAGGTTTTTATTTTGCGTAGTGCTTCGCGTTCAATTGATCCCAAATCCGAGATGTTTGCAAGAGTGTTTGTATGTAGCATACGGTCCAAGCTACACTCCATTCGCGAGAAGAGGGGAAGAAGAAGAAAAACGAGAACGGGAACGAGAACGAGAACGAGAACGAGAACGAGAACGAGAACAAGAACAAGAACAAGAACAAGAAATGAGAATAATATTCTTTTAAATTATTCTAGATAGTTAAGGTCGATCATTGAAAGTTAAGAAAAACTTCAATAATCAGAACAGGTAGCAAGTCAAAATACATATATTCCCAATAATTTATCATCGCAAAATTTAGTTGTTAATCGAATGATGTGGTGAGTCACAGCTTCATTTTCAGTCCTGAGGGGTGTTACCAATACTGGTACGTCACAGCTTCATTTTCAGTCCTGAGGGGTGTTACCAATACTATTTTGTGATCAATAGTCACCACAGGTTGCTGTGTCATTCTACGGTATTCAACGCATAAAAACGTTTTTTAGAGGGATAACAGTACAATTTCCGCAATCACACATGGACATCGTTAGGGCAAACACTAATGTATGGTATTAATGTATCGATCAAATGTCTCAAAATGTATTTCAGACTTAAATCATTCCCGTCATCGCGTACAGCTAGATGCTTTAAGAATATTGTATAATTAGTTTTACGTTCTTCATATATTCATTTGTAAATGCATTCATAAGTTTAATGCTGGCTGCTTCGAGGGCACGATTTTAAAAATTAAATAAATACTAGCTTATCTGTTCGAGAACTCTTGCAAGCTATATACCACACTCTTTCTTATTTTTCCATTTCCATATTAAGCCTGTAATATATACTTTCTTCAAGACCCTCTTATCATCCGTCACTTATTCTAAACGTCACCTTGTAATTGATAAAAATGTAAAACACCCATAGGGTACATTTAGCACTAGCCCTACCAAAAGTTCAAAGAAAAAATTTGGAGCCGTTTTTGAGAAAATCTTGTTTTGTATTTTTTTTAAAAATTGCACACATTACACGCAATATTGCGCGAAAAGTACTCAAATTTTCAAAAAATGTACATGGCCTTAAAAGAAACTCATCATGAAGAACAAATTTAATCGAAGGAAAAATGTCTATCTGCAATTTTGTGGTTGGAGGACGACGCCGAATAAAATTCAAACATTTTTCAATTTTCGAAAATTAAAAGTTAACTGTGAAAATCGGACCTATGTAACATTAATAAGTACATTGTACTCTGTTCTTGCAAGAAATTTAAAGAAAAAATTTGAAGCCGTTTTTGAGAAAAATTTGAAAACCTCCGGGAGCTTCATGTAAAGTACCCCCAAATTTTGAAGAAACTTGAGGCGTTGGTTTTTCATCGTATGTTTTTATTTCAACATAAAACCTTTTTGGCTGCATTGCGGCCATCTTCAGTGCAATTCTAAGGCGGCTGTGCGCCTCCGTCCAGACAAGACAGCGTCCGTCCAGACATTAAAAACCGACGATGTAAAACCAACACCTCACATGTATTTCTAACCTGCTAGAATGTTTGCGGTGTGTGAGCAGGAAATAAGGTGGCTCATATTATATACATGGCTCATATTACTACCCTTTTCTCAACTTATATCGTCACTACTTTCCTTTTTACGGCCCTTTATGAATTTTTTTCCGCCGAAAATTGGCTATTTTTTCGCGCAGCATTACATAACTTACCCTATACTACGTATATCACTCCGTGTATACGTACGTATACGGGAAAGTAAAAATAAATAAAGATATTGATATGTTCAGTCTGTGTTGTTAATGTATTTTGTTGTATCTCTATATTAATAAAATTAATCATTGTGGAGAAATTCTATTTAATTTTGACATCATCGGATATAGTGAACCTCTGATTTAGTGAACCAAAACTCTAAATCCCCATAAGTTCTCTATAACTGGAGTCGACTGTATATCTAGTTAAAATACATAAACTCCTATAAATCTTGATAATCTTATGTCGATAACATGGGTAAAACGAGGCAAGAAAACTGAGGGAATGCTGTCAACATTCTAGTGAAAAGTAATATGCTTGAAATCAATTCCGCTAATCTTAAATTCTGTGATGAAAGAGCTGTCCTTATGCACCTGTCACCCTGCTTAATACAAGAAGACAGATTTAGCTTAAACGCTGTACTTAGTAATTAATTTCAAATCGCAATAAAATGCCCGGTACCAATGTACATTGGAAAGTAGTTTCCGGTCTCGTAGTCTACACGCACACATACACACGCACGCACACGCACACTCTCACGCACACACACTGGTCTGCGTGTAACGCATTTCAAGCTGAGTGTATTGAGCGTTCTGGCTCCAGCCTTAAAAGAAGCGCGATGCCGATCTGCGAGCGAGTGCGCAGAGGGGCGGCGGCCTCCCGCCGCAAGCGGCCTGCGGGCGCCGGCGCCCTCCGCGGCAGTTTACCGCGACTGCGACTAAGTCGGCCGTAAATCTGGAGGCGCAGCGCGCGCCGAGCCCTCTGCTGCCCCCGCCCCCGCCCCCCTGGCCCTCCCTGGCCCCCTCCCCACCCGCTCAGCTGCCGCTGTCGCCACAGTCGCCCTCGCACACCACGCCAGCGCCCAACCGTCCCCGCTCAGCTGCTGCCCCCGCCCCCGCCCCCCTGGCCCTCCCTGGCCCCCTCCCCACCCGCTCAGCTGCCGCTATCGCCACCGTCGCACCCGTGCACCCCGCCAGCGCCCAACCCTCCCCGCCCAGCTGCTGCCACTACAAAAATCAACACCGACACCGACACCACCAGCGCCGTCTCCGCCGTCGTTTCCACAGCCCCTGAGGTTCCCGCCTCCACTGCCACCGCCGCCTCTCCTCCTCCGCAGCGTCTCCATCGCCACCACCTCCCCGCCCCCCCCCCCACCCGCTGCCACCGCTCCCCGAGGGCTCGGCTCGGGTTGGACCAAAAGTCCCGCTGCCACGCTCAAAGGAGCCGCGAGGGCAGCCAAGAATTCTTCCTGAGCTGCGAAGCGCTGTAAAGATTCAACGTTCTCGCGAGAATTATGATAGTATTAGAATTCTGATTGATTGATTGTTCATGATTCCGGACGCGTCAACTACTGAGGTCATTCGTTCCGTAAGTGTAGGTCACGTTTTTTCATCGGGAGGTGGCGGTGATCTTTCCCCGGTGGATGGCGAGATACGGCGCCGACCTACCGTCGACTACCGGGGTTTCCCTCCACCAGGTATCTCCCACCAGCAGGGCTCCGCCCCAGCCAGGAAGAGCTCTCTGTTTCCGACCGGTCTCCCGGCATGTGTGGTAGTATAGTGCAAGTGTAAATGTGTGTGTAGGGGTGAGGATAGGACAAGGAAGAGGAACGAAAGATCGCGTGCGGTCCGTGGCTCGTTTATTAGGGTACTGCTCCGGCATTCACCTGGAGAAACCACGGAAAACTACCGATCAGAGCAGCCGGCCGCTATAATTCTTCTCCAGACAGCAACTGAATTGGACCTAGCTGACAAGCCAGTGTCGAAAATCCCGTCGGGACTGGAACCTAGGAGTTCCCGGTCAGAGGGACTGCAGTGACATCAGTTGATGCCCTGAGCCATTTATCCCGAATTGAGTGTTGAGATTCTATGTTCGTACAGTCGTTAAATTGTGAGGTTTGGTTTTTGAGACATGTATTTTGTTTTTAATTCAGCAAACAGCACAGCACGCCCCTGCGAGGAAGGGAGGCAGCGGCTCGATAAGTGCGCCCCCCCACGCTCTGAGCGCGAGGGTTCGGCTTATATATATATATATATATATGTGTGTGTGTGTGTGTGTGTGTGTGTGTGTGTGTGTGTGTGTGTATGTATGTGTGTGTGTATGTGTGTGTGGGTTATATATAACACATTTATTTATCTGGATGGAATACATCGTTTAGTGTATTCACTGTACAGATGTTTAGTTTTGACTTACACTACTTGAAATATCTAAGCTAACTTATCCTAAACATTGAAGAGGATACTCTAGGGAGAACCCCGAGGTTGAATGTCATGGTTGGCTAAGATTTTGAGAAAGGCGACGAGCGCGCGGCTGGCGCTGCATCTGCGCGCGCGCAAGTGGCGTCAATGGAGATCTTCAAAGTAAACAAACGAATCATGGCTTTGGAAGTAAATTCATGATTGACAATGATTGACAATTTTTAACTTTAAGGCTATTCAAATCAGGCCTCGTACGTATGATGAAGTTATATTTATAACAGTGTAATGTACTAACAGTCATATGAAGTGAGAGTCCATATTCATCGTTCAATAAATGAATGGAAATCTAGTATATTTATTATAATGTATTGTGTGACGAATAATACTGACAGCCATCTGTATACCCAGTACACATCTGGTTACCAACTGATAAAAAATTGAATTTATGATTCGGCCCCTCATTTAAAAAGGACCGACAAAGTATCGAAATTATATGACTTATCAAAGATGATAACTACATTATGTACTCATTTGATGATTTTATTATAATACACTTTTGTACAAATTTCGGTAGATAAGGCCTTCAATAATAGTACAGTAAACCCTCACTAACACGAATTCCTAGGGAACGAAATAATTGTAGTTCGTGTTATAAAAATTCGTGTTATCCGAGTATTATAAATGTCCGTCCTACCGTAATCCCTTACCGGGACCGAAGTTTTGTTCGAGTGACGGGGAAATTCGTGTTAAGCGAGTTCGTGCTATCGGGGTGTATATGAATTATCTCTTTTTTATGATTGTGTATTGCAACATTCACATGAATTTGTACGCAATTGACAGTATGACGACAGAATATTGATACATCTGATTCAAGAAATACATTATTTTGAAACCGACCTTTTTCCACGTCCTTATCCTATCTACTCATAAATCCTTTGTTGAAAATCCCCAAACAAAATATGTACTCTCTTCTTCGACGAGTCAAATGGACACGCTCATACGAAGCCACGAGGATATCCAATATTTATTTCGATGCTGAAGGACTCAACATGTGTAGATGAATTATGCCAACATGAGGGTTATCAACGTTTAGGTTACTTTTTTCTCGAAAATATATTCCCACTTATCTTTTGTTGTAATGCGATCATTTTCATTTGCTCAAATATCTGAATGATTTTCTTGGAGTAAGAAACTACAGTATCAAGTGTCAAGATCTTCATTTCAATTGTGAAGGTTGAATATTCGTACATAAATTACGTCAATTATTACGATAATTTCTTTAAAAATTGGTATTTTCTGAAACTTTCTTTGCCAGCGATATGTATGGATCTCTGAACAAGGGGATATGTTCCATTCGCAAGGACCTTGAAAGTAGCCACGAAAATATTTCGAGAGGTAGTTACTGAACCTACACAGAAGAATTAAGGCAAAATAAAGATCATTTATCGCGAGGGATATGACAGCTTTTTAAGTTAACAATACGATAGGATTTTAAGACGTAATTTCATACCATCTAATTTACAAATAGAATCTCTGCAAGACATCATCCGAAGCTATAGAAGTATTTATATACATTCATTAAACCAATATTATAACTAATTACTATGTAATATCTGATTTACAGAAAGGAATCATTTCTTTAATATCATATCTTCCGACCTACTTTGTTTACCGAGAAACCCATAAGTTTTTTTGAGAAAGATATTTCTTCCTGAGACTACAGTTATTTACTTGGTGTACGCAATTTCTATGCAACGTCCTTCTTTCTCACAAGAAATAACATAAAATTTGCTTAATTTTGAGAATACTAGAGTTACAAATAAGAATATTAATAATGAAGTTCTAGCAAAGACATAGATTTTTTCATAGAAGTAGTGTTAATATACTATTATTTTTATCATTATATTAATATAATTATAAATCATATAATTATAAACCACATAATTATAATATAATAATATAGTTATTATTAACATATTTTCTATCCCCCTTTTAAGTCAGTAAAATAATAAACATCGGCTGTTTATCGGTGACGTAATTCCATTTTTTTCTTGCTTTTTCATTGGACAGTCGAGGAATAAGTGCGAAAACCGGAGTTGCGCGAGAAAAATCTCCAGAATGATGCCCTCTTTGAAACGGACAGTCTGGGATGCCACACATTTTTTTTCAATCCGAATTTTTCACACTTTTTCAAGATTCTCTCTGTCTCCCTCTGGGGTTCTCTTAACTCAATTTCCTTTCACACAGAGGAACAAAAGGAGGCGAAGTCGAACATCCTTTCCTCTGAGGACGAGGCCTCGCCCGGCGTGTGACCTCCTCTGCGATCTTCTCTTCTGCACATCGCTTCACACACTCCGCCTCCCTTCTCTGCGGCGCCCTTTCTCCTTGCCACTCTATCCTCAGCCGACTCCTCGACACGCCCGCTCCCCGTATTTCTCTCATATTCGCACCCTCCGCCACTCTCCCGCCTGACACAGCCCACACTCTTCACACGTAACTCAATCACCACGCTCGTCACACTCGACACAGTCGTCACGCTCGACACACTCCACACACTGGACACTCCACACACATTCGAAACAACTCGACACACCCTCCACACACTTCACAAACACACTCTACTCACTCCACAAACACACATACACACTCACACACACTCCACAAACACACACACACACACTTCACACACACACACCACAAACTTCACACAGACTCCACACGTACCACACACACTCCACAAACACACCACTCACATTCCACATCCAACACACACACACACACACTACACGCACACACTCCACGCACACACACCACAAACTCCAAACACTCAACACACCCGACACACTCCATTCCAACGCATCCATTACCTGAATCAGACCACCTGGTAGCCGTCCTATCCTCTGCCATCCGATTCTGTCACCTCCACTTCACCCTCCTTGCTACGCCTACCACCGAGCTAATCCCGCCAACCGCACCTTGTCCACGACTCCCTCAGCCCCGTAGCAAGGACGAGGATAGCGCTGGAACGAAGCCTTAAAGACGCCCCAAAACCCCCGGCGAGAAGAGTGCAAGCGCAGACTGAGGCGGCGGCGGCGGCGGCGGCGGCGCCGGCGGCGCCCGCGAAGCCAGCGGAGGCAGGCGGAGAAGAAAACAAACGAAATATGGCGGCGAGGCGGCCTCGAGGGTTAACAATCTGTAAAATTTACATTTATTTCGTTTCGTGTACAAAGGAGATAGGGGGCCGGTACGGCTGCGGCTGCCAAGACAGGCGGTGCCCGGGGAGGCGCTGCGCGGGGCGGGGGCGGCGGCGGGGGCGGGGCCGGGGGCGGAGGCGCCCCGCTGTTTGTGGCGCGGCCGCAGCGGCGAGTTGGCGCGCGCCCGCGTCACCGCCTCCCACCCCCCGCCCGCCCTCCCGCCGGTCGACCGCACGCCCCACCCGACCGCCTTTTCGCCCTTAAACTCGACCACATAACACGACCGCTAGACCACTCGCCTACGCGGCAAGAGGCCCTCTCCCGCCCAACAGCTCTCCCCTTCCAACCCCCCGCGCTCCTTCCCTCTCAGCGCCCGCCCCGCCCGCGCCTCTTGACCCGGCGGCGCGGCGGGTGGTTTATCGCTCCGAGGACACCGGAGCGCGGCCGAACGACCCATTACGCCCCGGAGCGGGCGCTGATAAGGGAAGGCGGCGGCTCGCCAGCGGCTCCTCCCTCTCAGACGAAAGCGACCCCGCCCCCCTGCCCCCCCCGCGCGCCGCCCGGCCCCTAAATCTCACATCTGACCCCTCCCCAGCAACCCGCCTTCCGGCCGCCAACGGATGGCGCCTCCGCGCGGCAGTTGGGCGGGATAAACGCCGCGCGCTCGCCCTAAATTAATAGGACAGCGAGAAACACGCGCCGTGAATCCTCCTCTGAAAGGTCGGGGTTGCAAAAATTCAGATTTACTTCATCAGTCATTCTTCTGTAGTGGACGTGACAGCGCGACAAGTTTCTTAACTTAATTACATTAATCTTTACAAGCAATACCAATATATATTTTTACAAACAGGAAGGTTTCAACATAAATTAACAGTGCACAGAATTGCATAAATTTTGATAAAACAGTTTAAGTTCTATAAACGTTTTGGTCGCTGTAACGGACATGACAAATATGATACCTGGCCTGAGAGATAGGTAGTTTGTGATTTGAAATTGTCTTAAATTTCCATAGATAATAAATTATTCTTTTTAATACTGTTTCATCTAATTATAAAGTAGGTTTCTGCACTAATCACCACTCTCCTCTGCTTTTTATTTGAGAGAAAAAATAATTTATATGTTGTAACGGATGTGACAAACATTTGTAACGGATGTGACAAGTGCGGGCTTACCAATAAGAAATAATCATGATTTTGGCAAGGACATCTTTTTTTGTTTTTATTTACTTAAAATACATGTTAATACTAATTTAAGATCCTACTTTACAATCCTCAACTTCAAGCGCCTTCAAACTTAAGGTTCCTCGATTATCCAGACCAGGTGTACTTTGTAAAAGAATAGCCCTCATGACATGATACTCATACACATGACAACGCGCGGCATCTGTCATAAACCAAAAAGAAGTTGCAATATTAAAACACAATCCCTCGTTTCATTATATACAACATACAAAAATTAAATGCAAATTAAGTTCGATCCCAAATATTTATGTACTGTGGTGCATTTTTTCAGCATTCAGACACAAAATACAGGAATAACAGGAATCACTACTAAATGCTCTGTGGTAAAGACGATGTGGTTCAGCCAAGCAGAATTGAATAGTTGGCTGGCATGTCCAAAATTGTGTAGTTAGCTGCCATGTCCATTTTTAATTTTTCAGGAGAGAAAATTTAATATTTGTAACTACACCAAAAAATCAGGAATTGTATAATAGATAAAGATGTACCAGATAAAATAGATTTTAAGTTACACTGTGGTTATTCATATTTTTATCGAATACCATTATCGTATATTTTCAAAAATCAGGAGTTAATATTTAAAAATTCGACATTAGACTTCATACTCCTTTGTAAACTTAAGTCATCGCCATTACCATCTTCATCATCATTGTCAACTTCATGTCATGAATAGTCAGGACCAAAATAAGGAGTTCTTTCTTAAAATTCAGGACAAATAATATCTAAACATCACTGATGCATGCATTTAGACATGTCATATTTTGACAGATGAAGGAAGGTAATATTCAAAGTACAACTTGTATACCCCAATCAAAAATCCAATTTTACATGTTTTGGACATGTCAATTTTTGGTAGATAACTGCAGAATCTGAAGCCGTTTTTGAGAAAATATTTTTTTTTAATTTCCTTTATTTTATGAAAAATTACATGAAAACTACTCATATTTTTGAAAAACTGTATATGATCTAATTTCAAAGTCTGACTTTAAAAAATAGAATTTATAAGAGAAGAAAATCTCTATCTTCAATATTTTAGAGACACAAAAACTCCGAAAACCTTTGAACTTTTCCAAGTTTCGAAATATCAGGGTTTTAGCCAACATGAGATCTACACCATTCTCATAAGCGTTCTATACTCTATACGCAGACGAAGATAAATCAAATACTTTGGAGCCATTTTTTAAAAAAGTTTGAAAATGTTTTTGGGGCTTCATGGAATGTATCCCCCGCCAAAAAATCAAAACATCTGTTTCAAACTTAGATGTCACTGACTTCCTTTAAATCGATTGAGGAATATCCGTTTTGGAGAAAATTGGCTAAACGGTTTTGGCGCTAGCGTTGATCATGCACATACAGACGAATACACAAAGGTTTTTCTGTATCAAGAACCCATAAGGCATTCATAGATTAACAACATAACGACTTAGTCTGATCTAACAACATAACATGTTAGAAGAAGTAATTTACTATACAAAGAAACAATATTTATCCACGTTTTCGTTAATAGGGCTCAGGGAAATAAGAGTTTTTTTCTGTCGAAACTTTGCCATTTTCCGGCGCTTAGTAACAATACTTTGACTTCTTATGAAGTAAGAACGAGAAAATATTATCTGAAATATGAAATATTTCGGGTGAATGGTTATACAATACACAGCAAAGATAGATTTTTAAACAGTTCTAAAAAAACATTACAAAGTTCTAAAAAGAAAAGTCATTAAGATTGCTGTGGATAATAAAATATTTAAAATCGGTGCCTGCCGCAGATACATTGTGGAAATGTATTTGGAAGGGTAAAATACAAATAATCTTCCATACATGTATTTTACACAACATTCAGATAAAACATTACAGCAAACATCGAGGAATTTTACCTCATCTTCAGTGCTCCCTATCAGATATACTACAAAGCGAAACAAAATGAATTAATGTAAATGATGAGAAGGATAAAATAAATTAATATAGTTAATTAAAATGCAATACCCTCGTACCCAAGAAACATTATACTACAAAACATGGCTACTAAATAATCATCCTTGCCGGTGAAATTTCATACTTTCTTTTATATATTTGATAGGAACACTGAAGGTAATGTAAAATTCCTCGAAATATGTACGCTGGAATGTAACATCTGAATGTAGAGTCAAATACAGATTTTAAAAACTATTAAATATTAATTAAAAATTATTTCTATTTTACCCAACCATTAAATATACGAGTATATAAACATCCTTGAAAAGAAGTAAAGCCTATGAGACAAATTTTAATAAAAATATATTACATTTCAGCCTTACATTTCAGCATATTCCTCACACTCATCGTTGTAAAATCTACATAAAGTTTTTATTAATTTTTGGCTTTACGAGGAAAATATTTATTTAACAAACATTCACGTTTTAACCATGATTCAAACCATGACACCAGAATGGTTTAAACCAGTCAACCTCGCTATCAAGTTATCTCTTTTCTGATTTCTGAATCATTTTTTTCCGTTTCTACTGCCCTTCTCACGCGCAAAAGATGAGTCTCACGACTATCTATAATATTGCTCCCAAGATCTGATATTGAAATTTCTTCCAGACACTAACTTCACGTAGTAATACCGTTAATCTAAATTCATTTTATAAGAAATTGAGTCCGATAATTCAGTCCAATCTCCTTTAAAGGAACTTGATAACGCAAATAGCGTTGAAGCGCAGCGAGCTGAAGAAGGAAAATAATCTCTAATTCGTTACAAAGTTATATAGTAAATCAAGAAGCAAAGTGGATTACAATTTAAACAGGTACCCCACAAAGCAACCGAAAATACGTGCAGATGAAACTGAGACACTTCATTTATACTAACATTTTATAACGTTTTAACATTTTTTCCCTAAAACACCAAGGAATTCGCGGCGGCGATGGTGTAGCGGTTAGCGTAACGGACTGCTATACCCAAGTTCACGGGTTCAAACCCGATCGAAGCCGTGGATTTTTTTTTTAGGGGCGAAAAAATCCTTCGTATGCCTTCCTTCGGAGGGGAAGTAAAGCCGGCTGTCCCATGTTAGTAGATTCACTTGCATGTAAAAGATCCTCCAGTCTAAATGACACCTCTGAGCTAAATTCAAATCGCCGGTTTCAACGCCTCAGTAATATTTTCTTTCCGCTAGTTGGTGAAAGAAATGTAACAAAATTTGCGTGGTTAGACGGAAGAGCAGGCCTCATGGCCTGAGTCTCGCCACGTAAAATAAGGCATCAGTTCAATGAATATAAATTTTAAAGAAATCCTACTTTATAATGAACTTTCAATTTTCAATTTCTTAGAAACGGCGAATTAAACATTTATACAAATTATGTAAATCTGACAAAGTGACGTTGGGCTGGATTGTTAACAAGTCTTCAAACATTTTCGTTCTATTGTCTAGGATACGGATGATCAAATAAAGGTGAAATGAGGATAGAGTGACCGTTTATATCATAAGTGATGTTGGCTTTGACAAATCACCTGAATCTGAAATTTGTTTTCTAGCATTGCTACCACGCTTCCCTCTACGTTCTATGAATCTCATAACACACTCCCTTAAAGCCAAAGCTGGATATTACCTTCCCTGTAAACAAACTCACATTCATTTTATATCCAATAGAGTTGAGGTTTTCCTGCCAAATACGATGATAATGGCCTACTTCTAATGTACAGGCATTTTCCTCCAATTTGCTCACGTAAAATGAATTTGGCAACGTTCTGCTTCTTTGCTCACAACATGTTAACTCCTAACATCTCTGATAATTCCTTGCTAGAAGCAATGGAGAAGCGCGAGAGATGAAGTAGTGGAGTGGAGGAGCAAGGTGAAGTGGGAGGTTAATATTCGTGAATATTTTTTTTATTTTAATTTATATAGAATTGTTATACAAAGTTCAGTTTTTACAACTCTCCATTTGCTTTGTTGACTTACATCTAATTTACTATAAACTAAATCTATTGAACACTACAATTGACAAGGGGACTCACCGAGCACCTCTAAGAATCATTAATATTTGCAAAAATGTTTAGGAATTAATGGATAGGATATCTATTTTTTATTCTTGTTGCGGTTTCATTATGTTTACTTATGCTAATGTGTGCTTGGTTGATGAGGATTAGGTTGGAATAGAAGTTATTGGCAACGAAGGCTATGTGGTGTGCTATGTGGTATGGAAGGCTATGTGATGATGGGATTAAGGTTAAATTCGTGGTGTAATTGCTTATTGGAAATAAACCAGGGGGCTTGAGTGATGGTAAAGACGCAAGCTCTGCGACAAGTCTAAAAGCGTAGTATCTGTGCATATTCGTTTGCGATCTCTCGAGCGATTTACATCGAGCAGCGCATTCTCACGAACGATAACTGCGACCTCAGTTGCATTCGCGATCAGAAGGAGAGATTTTTTTGTTATTTAAGGTCGCCTAAACTACTAGGTCATTAGCGACCACTATTGGATGTAACGTTATGGTATGAGGATGAAACGATATAGTGATGATAGTGAAAGGACGAACAAATACAACTATGCCCGAGGCGGCTCGAACCCGCGACCCCACGGTCCAAGATCACTACGGCACTTAGCGACCTTGGCTACGAGGCCGACAAGGAGAGGTTGGGGCCATGTTAGAGTGTATCTGCCTCGCCAGGGTACGTACTTCATGTGATTCTAGAGAAACTATATTAATGAATCAGTGTTCAAGCGGCAGATTAATGCAAAACAGTACTCAAGGGTTTCAGCATAATCTTGTGCAAAATCTAGTGCAAATTCTGCATTTGTGTAGATGCCGGATAGTCAACTTCCAGCATCGATTCTACACGCAGTACCCCATTATCTATTTGAAATAATTAAATATTTCCTGCAAAATTGCTCCTTCAAGGTGAAATTGAATAATACCTTATCTAATCAAAAAACCACACAAGCAGGAGTATTACAAAAATCACCGCTCTCACAACCCTTACGTTGCAGACTATCCTCAGATGGAAAGAACAGAAATAGAATGTACATCTAAAAGGAAATTAATATTAATTACACCAATGATATTTAATATACTATGTACCATTTGGACTATATAATTCTAAACAACCTGTAACAAGTATTATATCTCAGCTTCTGGGAGAATGTCCCCCTCTCGTTCAGGTTTTTTGTCCAGTTTCCGTGATCCCTTGAGCAAATGCTGCGATAGCCCTTTGTTTTGCTTCAGGACATGTAACTTCATTATCAGTGCACGTCTTCTAGAGATCAGTGGGAAATATGTTTTTTGAGCATTACTGTCTGTCTCGTTTTTGGTATTCAAGTTTTTTTTAAGTACACCTCTATTTTTAAGACAGACTAGTTTTTTTAATAAACTACTCATCTACTTTTCTTTGAATACGGATTTCAACACTTTGTCAATGGAAAGAACATAATATAAACAAAGTTTATCTTATTAAAGTTTTTTTCTTTATTAGATAAGTTATTCTGTGATCTATAATCTTATTTCTTATAATTCTTATTTCTCTATAATCTTATTCTTATGATAATGTAACCGATTGTTAACACTTTTAGAAATACACTGCAATGGGTAGTTATTTTTAAAGGTTAAAGATAATTTCTAGATTTTGTAATAAAACTTTTTTTCTCTGATAAATTAATAATTTTATCAACTTAATTATAAGTCAGACCTTTCTTGAGAGCATAAGAGTGTTTCGATAGATAATTAAAACATACGTCTACACATACTGATTTCCTATATCAGTCTGTCTGAATGTTTTTACTTATACTAATTAATTTCAAATCTAAAAAGTTTAAACAACCGTTTTCTTCAATCTCCATTGTAAATTTGAATTGAGAATTTATGAAATAAATTGTTCAATTGTAGGGGAAATCTCACTTTCGTTAACTACCATTAAAGTATCATCGACATAGCCTGAATAGATACTTTACGTTAAGACTTTGCAAAAATGGGTTTTCCAATTCTTTTATTTCTAATTCTGCACAAACACTACTGATACAAGCTTCAAAAGGTAATCCTTGTTTTTGATGGTGGAAGGAAGAAAATTAGTCTGCCTTAAAAAATTAGGGAAATATAGTTATTCAAATTGTCGTTCTCCACGTTGTCAGGGCAGAAGTATTTTCCTTCACGAAGGACATGATGAGGGATAAGAACGCAAACCTATAGCTCATTTGCCTTTGAAAATAAATTTTAATGCATGGAAGTGAATATTTAGTTAACAATGCTTGCCGAAAACGCTCATTTCTTTTTTGTATTCAGAATTCAACCTGTATATGGTTTCGGGTAGGAATCCCAGAATTAAGAAAAAGTGCACAGAATATGCTTCTCACCGTAGCGCGTCACACACAGTTTTTAACGTTTTTGACGTAAAATAAATTCAAAAACAATTAATATCCACCCCTCAGATTTTCGTTCTGTAATTTATTGCTGGGAGAACAGCAAT
This sequence comes from Acheta domesticus, assembly GCA_031308135.1. Classification (NCBI taxonomy): domain Eukaryota; kingdom Metazoa; phylum Arthropoda; class Insecta; order Orthoptera; family Gryllidae; genus Acheta; species Acheta domesticus. The sequence continues at coordinate 3,254,320 of JAHLJT010009436.1, read as the reverse complement.
TTAAACATTGTGTTCGAAACCTTTAAAGACAATTCCGTCACTCTGCACACTGCGCAAATGAGTTCTTTGAGCACAATTCTTCCTTTACTTTGAGCCGCCACGCCACTATGTGACTATTTCATTCTACGTTCATGGAAAATTTTGCCCCAATATACTTAAAGGTTTGTCACGGTCGAGTTCATAGTATGCGTAAAACGTCTCTTTTTGTCCCCTAATAAATTCATTCTTGAAGATAACAATTTTCGTTTTTCAAATATTTACCTTAGTTCCCACGTCTCTCTATACGGGCTGTCGGGGATGTTTAAACTCCTTTGTAACCCCCTTTAGTTTCCAAACATTTGTTAACAAAGTAATTCTGGAATTTTTAGGATCAATTTCCGACGCAGATGTGTCCGCTTCCTGAACTAATGGTATTGAATCGTTTATAAACAAAATAAACAATAGCAACAAATAAGCAATTCCATTGTCCAGTATTACTGACCTCTTATTACGTATTTACAATCATTTTCCTTCATTTCAAAAGATAAAACTTTTTAATTTGTTTAAAAAATTAAATTAAAAACGAAAGGAATGGAAAGGAGGAGGTGAAGCACCTGAAAATTATTTTTCGGAGTTTTTCATGGACCCAAACACATTCCACACTGTTGGAATTTGCACATTCACCACTCTCTCACCAACACCCCACACACTCCACATTAATTCGTTTGAGAGCATTTGTACCATCGCATTCCGCAATAGCCTTTGGTATTGCGTATTGGCTGTTGTTTGCATCAAACGGCGTTCCCAGTGAGTGAGAACGGATTTCAGGCCCGTCACAGTCATTACTCTCGTAAGTGTAGTGCGTGTACGAGGTTCCGGTGTTCCTCCCCGTTGGAACCTGAGATCCGGCTCTAACCTACATGTATGCGTGAAAGGGGACAGGAGGTGACAAAGGAGTACTAGTCCGAGTCCCGTTCTTAGAGTACTACACCGGCATCCGCCTGCTCGGAGAAACCACGTAATTCTATTACAACAGCAGGCCACTAGAAACAAAAAAGACGACTATGTCGTCCAGCATGTACCTAGTGTCAAAAATCTCCCATCACCGGGACTCGAATTCTAGGACCTATCGCTCATCGACGCTGCAGAGGCAGTGGTGTTGGCACTGACTTATCGCAGCCGGTACTTGGGCATTGAGAAACCAATGCCATCGGAGGAAGTGACTTTGATCGATGATTCCGGGCGCGTCAACTGGTAAGATAATTAGTCCGTAAGTGTAGTATATGTTTTTCTCGGGATGTGGCAGTGGTATTCCCGCGCTAAATGGTCACACTCACATCACATGGCGCCGATCTACCGTCAACATGCGGTATTTTCCACAACTAGGTATCTCCTACCAGCGGAACACCGCCCCAGCCTGGACAAGCTCTAAACTCCCGCCCGGTTTCCCGGCATGCGGGGTAGTACAGTGCTTGTAAAATGGGTGTTTTATGTAAGGGGTGCTGATAGGACAAGGAAGAGGAAGGAAAGATCGCACGTTGTTGGCCCCGTTTGCTGGAGTACTGCTCCGGCAAACGCTGGTATTGATCGGAGAAATCTCGGAAAACTCGACTGAACTCGAACTAGCTATGTAGCTAGAATCGAAAATCCCGCCACCGTCGGGACTCGAACCTAGAGGTACTGCACTGACGTCCCGGTCAGTGACACTGCAGTGACATCAGTTACATCACAGTGACATCACTGATGTCACTGCAGTCCCTCTGACCGGGAGGTCCTCGGTTCGAGTCCCGACTGCGGCAGGATTTTCGACACTAGCTGGTCAGCTAGGTCGAATTCAGTCGCTGTCTGGAAGACAATTCTAGCGGTCGGCTACTCTAATTGGTAGTTTTTCCGTGGTTTCTCCAATCACCACCAGGCGAATGCCGAAGCAGTACCCTAATAAACAGGCCATGGACCGCGCGCGATCTTTCCTCCCTCTTCCCTGTCCTATCCTCACCCCTTATACACACACTTATACTAACATGCACTACATTACCACACATGCCGGGAGACCGGTCGGGAGCTTACAACTTGTCCCGGCTGGGGCAATGCACCGCTGGTGGGAGACACCTGGTTCAGGAGAAATCCTGCTAGTCGACGGTAGGTCGTCGCCGGATCTCGGCATCCAGCGAGGAAAAGATCACCACCTCCTGATGAAAAAACACGCACTACACGTACGGGAATAACGACCTCTGTTGTTATCGCGGCCGGAATCACGCATCAGAATCAACGAATCAATCAACGCCGTAGTCATCGCATCAGAATCAATGAATCAATCGCGGTGGGTACTGTAAGTGTGGTGTGGCAGCGATGTCAAGGGGCAGCATACCTGGCGGGCGCCGAGCGCTACGCGTAGGCAATTCCCGCGGAGCAGCGGCCGCGCGCGGCGGCGCGGGTCTGGCGCGGCGCGGGGGAAGGAGGCGGGCGGCGCTGGTCGCGGCAGGAGCCGAAGCAGCCGGGGGATTAGGTTATCTGGAGCGGCGCAAAGCCGCGCGGCGCGCCCAACAAATGGAAAAGCCAGCAGCCGCTTGAGCCCGCAACAAGCGGCCGATGACGGATAGACCGCCTTCCCTTCGGCCGCGCCGCGCCGCACCGCGCCGCTCCTACAGCGTTGCCAAATTCTCTGTGTAATTGGATTTTCGATCTGCAATTGTTATAGATCCGGACGCCCTGCCGCCGCCGCCGCCGCCGCTGCAGGCAGCCGCTCCCGCGCGCGCTCTGGGGATCCATTACAAAACCTAAATGACCATAGCAGCGCGCTAATGCGATCTATCCCGCCCCTCCGCCCCCCCCCGGCCAGCGGCGCCCGCGCGCTCGGCGCAGTGGCCCGATCGGGCCTTCGTAATCCTGCGCTCGCGCCTATTTATAATGTAAGTTGCAAATCCGGCGGTCGTGTGTGTATAAATCAGGCGGGGCGGGGCGGGGCGGGGCGGGGAGGGGCGGACGCGCGTTCGGGGTTTTAATCTTTGCTTCGGGAGGGCGGCGCCGCCCGCCGGCATTTAAGCAGCTTGCCTGCAGCAGGCGCCTTGCGCGGCCGCCGCTCGAAGCGAGCGCCTCCCCGGACGCCCGCGTGCGCTCTCTCCCTGCAACCGCGATGGCAATTGTTTGCAGGACCTTGCGACTCTCAGTCAAAACCGAAGACAAAGCTTGAGGGTGCTACTATAGGATACGCTAATGTCGCCAGTGGCGTGCGCTGCTCTCCCTGCAACCGCGATGGCAATTGTTTGCAGGGCCTTGCGACTCTCAGTCAAAACCGAAGACAAAGCTTGAGGGTGCTACTATAGGATACGCTAATGTCGCCGGTGGCGTGCGCTGCTCTCCCTGCAACCGCGATGGCAATTGTTTGCAGGGCCTTGCGACTCTCAGTCAAAACCGAAGACAAAGCTTGAGGGTGCTACTATAGGAGACGCTAATGTCGCCAGTGGCGTGCGCTGCTCTCCCTGCAACCGCGATGGCAATTGTTTGCAGGGCCTTGCGACTCTCAGTCAAAACCGAAGACAAAGCTTGAGGGTGCTACTATAGGATACGCTAATGTCGCCAGTGGCGTGCGCTGCTCTCCCTGCAACCGCGATGGCAATTGTTTGCAAGGCCTTGCGACTCTCAGTCAAAACCGAAGACAAAGCTTGAGGGTGCTACTATAGGATACGCTAATGTCGCCAGTGGCGTGCGCTGCTCTCCCTGCAACCGCGATGGCAATTGTTTGCAGGGCCTTGCGACTCTCAGTCAAAACCGAAGACAAAGCTTGAGGGTGCTACTATAGGATACGCTAATGTCGCCAGTGGCGTGCGCTGCTCTCCCTGCAACCGCGATGGCAATTGTTTGCAGGGCCTTGCGACTCTCAGTCAAAACCGAAGACAAAGCTTGAGGGTGCTACTATAGGATACGCTAATGTCGCTAGTGGCGTGCGCTGCTCTCCCTGCAACCGCGATGGCAATTGTTTGCAGGGCCTTGCGACTCTCAGTCAAAACCGAAGACAAAGCTTGAGGGTGCTACTATAGGAAGCGATAGTGTCGCCGGGTACAGCTGCAGATTAGGCTCGCCAACTTCCGCACACAAAAATTGGCCGGTTTCTGAGAAATACAAAAAATGTCTTCTAAATGTTAAATTATTCATAATATATACATGTAAGAAACCGCTTAAGAAAGCGCGAACATCGACGCTACCTTCTGTAACATTACGTGCCTGCTTGTGTCTCCCAAACCCACGCAGCAGCCACGCACGTTTGAAGTATCGTTGGCAGCAGTTCGAACTTTAGTTCTTGTAAGAAGGTGATGCAGGAGAGCGCGTCACAGTAATGGGATCCACCACGTTATATCGGAGTTAAAAGGCCCTGATTGCTCGCAAGGTCTACAGAGCACACTCGAGTCGCACGACTTTGCCATCTTCGGAGGAAAAGAGGAATTCGAAATGAGAAAAGAGACTTTCCAATGCGTTTTTTTTTAACGGTGACAATCATCATTTTTGGGTGATTGCGAATTGGCCGTCTCGGACCACACGGGTATGCATCTGCACTTACAGAGGCTCAGTATCATTTTATTTCGGTGGCAAGAGCATGAGATTCATCAGGAGATCAGCATTAACCAGAATCCTATTTTTATCCCCCAGGGTTGTTAGTCCTGGGGGGATGGAAGATGGAATAATGATGATCATGAAGGATGAATGGACGACACACACATTACATACACAAACACACCCATGTCCGAAACGGGACTCGAAACTGCGATTCTTCCGTCCGAGATCGTCACAGCACTGCTGCCGTAGATATCTCTGCTATCCAAACTGGCTATAATTATCATTATAATTATCAAGATTATTATTATTATTATTTCCCCTTATCGATAAGCAACTCATCCTGCACTGGTGTGCTGGCAGATAAACGAACTTTCCAAGACCAGTACTTGAGGAGATGCCTATAAAGCAAGGATAAAGCTCGTGCAACTTCGTTATTTGACAAAACATGATCAACTTCATCCCATCTTCATTACCAAAAAATTTGTAACATTTATTCTGAACCGTCCTAAAGTAATAAAAATAATTCTTATTATATCTTAAACATAATTGTTTTAAAATCAGTATAGAAAGGCATCAGAGAACTTGCAATACTAATATCGTAAAGGTGGATCGAAAGAACATTACTTCACAAACTAATCGTATTATTTCCATGTTTATCAGTTAACCATCACCCATGAGAAGACATACTGATATAATAATTAAAGCAATAAAAGTGGTAATAATAATAATTGTCCACAAATCCCTTGTCCAATATTTTGAAAGCTACACAGCACGGATTTGGGATCAAGACAGGAATGAAAGTATTAAATCGCATTAACCAACTAGCATATTTCTTAAAGCTACATGCGTCAACTAAGGCCCAGCTTACATATCTCCTAAAAAGTGTGGAAAGATCTTCAAACAATATAAAGATGTAATTTGGACTTGACAAATGAGTTTCAGTGTGATAAAAGGAAAGCAGAAGAATACTACACCTGAACTAGAGACTTTTGAATAATAAGCGGGATGCAGCCTGAAGAAGCGTAGTGACATCTGCGAATCAAACAAGCTAAGCACATTGAGCGCACCATTGCAAAGAAAGAACTAACCATGGAATTTGACCGGTGAGTACAAGCATTTTAAAGACGGAACTTCATAGAGGGAACGCTTCCAATGCTATTAACACATAGTATGCCCTGCCCATCTCCAGCTACTCAGCTATAGTTGTGTCGTGTACCATCTCAGTCATTGAGAACATTCAATAAAGAGTATGAGTATTACTATCAAAAGCTTCTAAACACCATACAAGAACGTCAGAGCAATGTGTGACCCTCCCACGGCACCTAGGCGAAAGAGGCTTCCCTGACATTAACAACATGATTTGCAAGCACGTTGACGCCTTAGACAATTCTACCACGCGAAATCTTCGTTTTCAAACTAAACGCTGCAGTTTGCACAGTAGAGAAATGGTCACCTTTAAATTTTAGCTGCTGAGAGGTAGAGTGAAACCAGACTCTGAAATCGGGATTTTGACTTTTATTTAATATTTGAATAGTCCTGTGTGCAATACATCCTCAGGCAAAGTGTCGTAAGTATAACTTTCGTAGTGACCGCTTAGCAACAGCACAACGCGTAGAGCCGAAACAGAATCCCGAATGTGCTGCAAGGCGCAGTGCTGTAAGTCAATATTCCCTGTTGAGAGCGCTTGCCGTTGGTCATTGTATATATTTATTTGACTGCTGATTGCTGAGGAATATGTCTTGAAAGCGAGGAATGTTATGTGTAGAAGACATAAATAAAACTTACGCTCTTTGTAATATTTGTCTTCAGGTAGATGTTGCAGAACAATAAGATCCTACACCACATCTTATAAATGAAGAACAAAAAGAAGAAGAGGAAAGAAGAAAGTGATACGTTTATATAATTGTCTTTCAACAAATTTAAGTAGTACGTTTTCATTTAATGTGTAAAGTGACTAGAAAATTTTTATTCACTCTCTTATGTTGTTTGACTGTGACAGATTTCTGTGTTTGTCGTACAAAACGTAATTTAGTACACGTTCCAAAAAAAATTAACATATCTGTAATATATAACCTCTCCTATTTGCATTATTTACTAGCAACGTGATTTTTGATTAGATGAAACGAAAATTACGCTCTCTTGTAAAATCACTCTTGTAACATATTCTACCTCACAGCAGCTCAAGTATGCCAGTCAGGGGTAAATCTTACGGCACTCAGTATCTAGTAAAAACTAGATGCGAGGATAAGAAAGCCCATGCACGGAAGACATTCAAATGAAATCAGCCAAGCGCATGTCGTGATACGAGCATCGAACTACTGATTTATCAAGGCAGGTCATCCCTGAAACGGAAGGATCGTCATACAAGATCTAGTGATTCTAAGACGCTATTACAGAGCATACAACATATACCTCAAGATAAATTGTGAACGATGACCATTGCGGGTTAATTGTGAACAAATTGAATTAATACAGCACATTACATCAAGCTACACGTCTAGCTGGATCAAAGTTCAGTAACTGACATGATGCAAAAGCAAACACCCAGATGTACCAGTTAATACTCAGATGCGGGAGCGCACTAGCGCACCGCACGCGTGCAGTAGTGACTTCGCACTCTGCATGTGGCATGACGCCGACAGTCCAAGAACTAGTGGTGCTAGAGAGACTTTCTCGTACTAGTTCATTTCCTTATCGCTTCTAACCGTGTTATTTTTGCGATTTTCACTCACCCTCTTCTCTACTGCCATCTATTGGCGCATAAGACTTTTTTTTGGTCTCTCCATTTTTCGTATGACTAATAGTACAGTTAAAATACGACCGTAAGAATGTTATAGAAGAGTAAAAACTGGTAATCAATACTAATTTTCACCAAAAAATTTGAAGCGTTTTTTTTTTAGGAAAACGTTTGACTTTTAAAAACACCCTTTTCGGTATCAGGAGACACCAGAACGTAATTTTCCATTGAAATCTCAAACTCCTAATTTCTGCAGCATTATATAATATTCTCTATACTATGTGCATTACACCGTAAATATGAGACGTAAGTATGTATTCACGAGAAAGCAAAATGAGTGATGCTACAACGGCACATACTTTGTCTCATGTCTTACCTGGATAGTAAGTATTGCTTCACTTTAACATTTAATCACGATCAGTTTAATCAACCTAACCGTCTTGGATATCAGCACATACTCGTGACCCATGTGACTCGCACCCCGAGGCCCATGGCTCCGGTCTCCCCTACTCCCCAAAAATCAAAATATCAGTTTCAAACTCAGGGGGCTTCGACTTCCATTAAATTGATCGAGGAATATACATTTTGGAGAATATCGGCAGAACAGTTTTGGCGCTAGCTTTGATCACAGATGGACAGACGGACGGACGGACAGACAGACAGAGGTTTTGGCTCAATCGATTTTCCGGCTTCAAGGACCCATAAAACATGGATCCTGACTACACCCCGTGTTACAGAAAGTAATTTATTACATTTAAGATCAAGATTTATCCACGTTCTCGTATCAGAGCCCGACAATACGAATTTTTCTGTCGACAATTACAGTGTACGATAATTTCCTGTGCACGATTACAATACTTTATCTTCTTGCGAAGTAAGGGCAAGTGTTTAAAACGATGAGGCTGCCGCTTACGGGAGTTCATTGCGGCCTCCGAAGGGGTAACGCAACCCGCATCACCGTCCACAAAGTGAATAGTGGGCTTAGACCGTACGGGCATTTTAATAAAACTAGGGGGGTGTTAAGGCCGTAAACAGTTGCTGCGAGCTCTTTATAACCCTAAACACACTAAGCTTTGGAAGCTGCGACATGTTCTCAGGTTTTCCTGAGACATTTTGCTCCATAAAGTTTAACACATTCTATACGTATTGGTGATATTCCTTAAATATTTTAAATATCTAATCCTAACTTCATTCGTACAAAAGTTCCACAAAATTGAAAATCTCTTCAGTATTATAGTATGACTATTATATATATTCCAAAATTTAATGATACTGAAAGCTAAAGACAAAGATTTCAAAACAAAAATGTAGACAGAATTAAGTGCCTAGTATAACCGATAAAAGGGTATTCTAATTTAGAATGGACATTGCGATGCGGTGGGAAGAAGGTCTTGCAGCAGGAGCCACTGATTGGGCAGAGGACATGTTCTGGAAAACTTCAAGAACAATCACAAAGCATAGACTCAATTCAAAACATAGATTTACTCAATCATTATTTTGCCTTGTTTTACAAAAACTTGAAGGTTGTATAGGTATATAGTATATCTACATCAATGTTACATATTGCAGAATAATCATAATGTGCAGGAAATTCTTCCGTCCTATCTTATGGAAATGCACCCATTAAAATTTAGTTCCTACAGATTTAATTTTATATTCCTGATAACTTAACGTACTGCAAATTATTATAATGATCCCCATTCTCTAATAAACTAGTATAAATATATTTTTTGGCTTTAGATTAATTATATAACTACACTTCCAAATAGGACCAACATTTATCAACGGTACTTATAGAAACTGTTCATCTAATAACACTACCTTCTTGAACTAAACGCAAAATCATTGAATTCAAAATATTCCGGCATCACTTACCACAGTTTACCAGGTCTCTCCCTCTCCCTCTCTCTCTGTCTCTGTCTCTTTCTTGAATTTCCACTTATACACATAGCATTCGTGAATACGTCAGTTATACTGCGATTTTCTTAACTTTGCTCCTCACAGGAATCAGCTGTTTTGCTGCCATCCAATCGGAAGCTTATATTTCGCTGTAGTGACGTCACTACGGAGACATTCAAGCTCCCGATTGGATGAAATCGTCGACAGCTGAATTCCTATCAGGGGCAAATGACGTCACTACGGTGACGTTCAAGCTCCCGATTGGATGAAATCGTCGACAGCTGATTCCTGTCAGGGGCAAAGTTAAGTAAATCGCAATATACGTGGGGCACAGCAAACTGCATATTCTGATCCTTAAAATTTCTAAACGTAGGTCCGGGACCAATAAACAAATCTTTCTAAGTGTATGCCTTGCATTTATGTTTAGTTTAAGTATAATAATTAAATTCATCGTAGATAAGGCTCCTCCCAAGCAGTCGACGGCGCACTTTCCTTCCACGTCGTCCAAACCACTTCCTCTTGCTGGCATTGCCAACTGCGTGCACAAATACCAAACGTGGCTGTAAAGCTTCATCAATGATGTTAAAATTTGAAATGAAAATATATAAACCATTAAATTTTACAATTCTCGAATTTTGCCCCTTTTAAGTTCTGCTTTGCCAACAACAAAAGGCCTACCTTCACACAAACGTTTCGATTTAGTCAAGAACGGTTTCCAATGAACATTAGAGAATTCTGATATTCCCATAAGTCAGTAAAGCAAAACTTCCCAGGCCGTAGCTGATACGTACACAAATTCTCACTCAATAACATCTACCTAAACTTACCCATTGCTGGAGATCTCCACAAAAACAACTGTTTCCAATGTTTCTTACCCTAACACTTAATATTCTTATTAAATCAATCAACCAGTTCGTAACTAATTACACCTTGCAAGGTACCGGAAGACGCTAAAAGCGCCTGAAACAAGAATTCCTAACTTCTCTATGAAATCTCTCCAAATACTTGTATCGCGAGCAGTTCTTTGCATTAAAGGCTGCACTAACCTTAAAACCTCTGTTATTCTCTTACTTCACTCTCTGACGGTAAAAACTCAAATCAGGTACATCCCACATTGTGGCACACATCCCTCCTTACTCAAATGCACGCGCGAACGCCTCCATGAAGGGCGACGGCGGAGCACTCGCAGACGGAGAGTCGCGCCGTGCAGCTTTCTCTCGCCGCCCCGCTCGTAAAAATTCCACGCGTTCCGCCCGCGGTCGCCGCCCGTCGCTCCGCGCCCGCGATTTGTCGCGTCAGCAGAGGCGGCGGCGGCGGCGCACGGCGGCAGGGGAGGCAGCGCAGACCCGCCAGCCATCTAGCGGCGAACGGCCGAACTGCTTGACGCCTCGTAAGGGCACTCGCGACACTAACATTCAGGTTATTTTTCCGGCTGGGAATTTACTATTTTAACAATGAAAACCAGTAACTGTCACCCCTAAAGTACGAGTATAAGGACCAAGTTCCCTCCAGAAGAGGGTTAAATTAATTAACCATATGAGCCGTATTATTTGTCTTGGAGTTAAGATCATTAATCTTAATGTTTAATTCTTAAAATACTCTTATCACAAATCATTTTATTCAGTTTCTAAAGAGGGTAGCTATTCCAATATATTTGTTTCACCAGCCTTCTTGTCATATTCGGTTTTGATGAATGCTAAAAACTTTCTTCAAATATAGCAGCAATCAGAAATATAATCTTCCGTACGAATGTTCCGTACATCTTACATACGAAAATCCTGCCGGATCATCTGATCTATAATGTTACACATTTTCTAATTTATAATAACATGAAATATTGTTGAAGATATAATACAGTCATGTTTTATACAAGTATATCAATACTACACATTTATTTAGGGATGAGTGAAGGAATATTAATTGAGACGAATTCAAATTACTCGAAAATTTCTCATTCATTGGTTTTTCACTCAAATGTTCCTTAATTATAATGAGTTCAATTAAGCACATTGAGCAGAAAGAAGACATAGATAAACACAGACATGGAAACTGTTGATGAGTAACTTCTTTTCGACACGCTCGTTGTTCACTATCTGCCTACCGCTTTGTGAGAATGTCTTCCTTTTTCATAAGGCTAGAATATCAATCCCTGTTCTCTTCTCATTTCCTCCTAAGGCGTTAAATGTATTGTTTCATTTCCTTATCGTAAAACTCGTTTGTATTATAATAAAAAATTATCTGTGGAGTCGTATTCAATTCTATATACGACTTTCTCGATAGCTCAGAAATATTGAAATAAAATGACCGGCGTCTTTTAAACATTAAGATCGTTTAGAAGTAAAAAATGACCGCTATACCCCATAATGTTATGAATTTGTTGCTTCTAAACTAGCCTTTAAATTCACTGATACGCCAATCTTCCTTAATACTTTACTTTGAACTCACAAAACGACAAAGATTTTATTCCTTGTTTGCGTCAGGCATAATATTTCATAACTGTGACACTTTCCTAAATCTCTCACACGTTTCTTTGCAGGGTTTTTCATGTGTTTGAGAGACGAAAAGCTCACAGTTGTAGAAAAATATGCTTAACTGAGATAAACGAAATGCTTCAGAAGATATCAATACGTAATGGAAGGAAAGAAAGCGGGAAATGCTTCTGAAGGCATGCATTTTACCATTTACCTTCCGTTACGAGTTAGAGGTTTTTATTCCTTTTCACACGTACGAATAAAGCAGAACGGACCACCTAGACCATAAGCATATGTGCCACTTTGCACTCTTTTTATAAATCCAACACTTAAAAGAAATGTATTAGAGAGTTTTGTACAGAAAATCGGAAAACGATACAACGTACTTTGAAGGTAACTACGCAACTTATATTGTTGAGACAGCGAAATAAAATTTCAAATGATGTGCTGGGATAGCTATGATGTGAGGTGTGAATACATAAATTCTGCAAAAGTTCTCTCGATCCCTGCAAAAACACAATGGATCCCTCTTATTAAAAGATTTATATGAAAGAATCAGTGAGCAGTGAATGAATAGCTAACCTTTACCTGAACACGGTGCGGGGAGAAACCGTTTGGCATTAATTTCTTTAGCAACTTAGTGTTTGATTAGTTTTAACACCGTTTTGAAGCGGGAGAATGTATGCGCTCTTTGAAACGGCTGGCTGTCGGCTCTCGTGCCAACTGTTTAAATCCACTTATCGCGGAACGTTAATACATTCTCGCTCCCGCTTGCTTCCATATGAGGAAATAAGGCTGCTATGACATCACTGCCGTGGCGTTTTGAATTTCGCAATAATGCTAGTGTATGTTAAAACGGAAACCTCAAAGCCTTTCTCAAAATGAATACAGCGTCTTGAATAGAATAGAATAGAATAGAAATGATTTATTGGCATACAAAAACAAGTTTACATAGCCAGGTTACAAAATATTTGCCTTACATGAGGTCTACAAAAACCAAATAAATCAAAATCAAATAAATTTTATGAACAAATTCATAAAATTACTTCATACATTTAAACAGTTAAATATTTTGTCTAATACTTGTAATAAATTTAACAATACTAATAAAAACTTCTTTGTTATTTATATCTTAAAATGATAGAAAAGGTGTCACAGAATATGGACCATAACCAATTATCTTACGAACTACTTTTAACAATCTATCTCTTTCCTGCTCATGAATGTGGCTATAGCGTCTTGCCTGGTGACCAGTAGGCGCTGCCATCTTGCGGTCGTGTTTGAATGTACTTAACCAGCAGCTGGAGATTTGGCGCCAAAGAGCCTATTCCGCCCCCTCAAAGCACTCCGTGAAAAAAGTATTCGCGTCCTTCTTTAGAATTTGCGCGCGGATTTGGGGAGGGGGGAAAGCCCAATGCGGGACGTTTAAAATGTAAATTTTCAACTGGTAAATAATTCCAAAGATTGCTATTGAATAACTGATTTCCCAGAACAGCGCCAAATTTGAATCATTTATTGGTTACTATGTGCCAACATATATCATTTGAAGCCAATGTCAACAGCGGTTGCTGAGACAATTGTCGTTCTCTTGTCAACATTTAAAAATTTTGAATCATTTGCAGCTTTTCAGCCCGTATCAAGCGGTGAAAAGTGGTTAACTTGAGTTGTTGGTGTTCGTAGTTCAAGCACTTACGTACTTTCCGATAATCGTAGATAGGGGAAATAGTGGAGGTAGAAGCAGGTTCCTCTCAGGAGTGTCCTCAAACTCTTTTCAAACAGCTGCGTATCATAGACGAGAGAAGAAAATAATAGCTAGTGCTTGCGGAGGTCCATGAATGTGAAACGATTAGAAATACATTATTACACGACATACACAAGAAACTCCGCTTCAGAAACTAGCGAAGAATTTAATGAAAATACCAAAGATGATTTCAGGTAATCTGAATAAAGCATATTTCCCACCACGCCCTACATTCCTACAAATAATTTAGTTACTCCGTACATACGTACGTATTCGAGAATATAACAATTGCGAGTTTGGGATGCAGTGTCCTTTACAGTCGGTTCATGCCTGTTGCGGCCGCATTTGGCAATTCAAAAAACGCGCCGAGACAGCGGCGCGAAGCGGCAGCCCCGAGTGTTATAAAAAAAATTATATCAGGGCGGCGAACCAGCGGAGGGGCCGGCCAATGGGGAGCGAGGGGCCAGGGATGTGGGGGTCGGAACAAAGCCGGGCGCCGCCAGCGGATCTGAGGCAATGCGTGCGAGAAGTCCGGCGTGTGTACGAGTACTATTGAAGATTTGGATACTAGTTTCAACCCGGTATATTGTATTTGAACCCTAGTGGATTCGCGATTAACTGTGCTAGTATTGGTACATCTCCCATGATGACGGCATTTTGGCTTCGTTCTTGGACATTCTATTGGTTTAGTGGAAATAGCACTGTTTGTAAGAAACTGCCCGTGGATTGAATAAAACTTTGTTATTGTTTTGCATTGTGGTTTTCCTGGATGTAGCAATGCCAACCCGCGCTCGGTGCTTTGAGTTGATTGATTGATTGATTGATGTTTCCGGGCGCGTCAATTACTTAGGTCATTAGCCCCGTAAGTGTAGTGCGTGTTTTTCTCGGACGGTGGCGATGATCTTTTCCCCGCTGGATGGCGAGATCTGGCGCCGACCTACCGTCGACTAGCGGGGTTTTCCCCTCAACCAGGCATCTCCCACAGCGGGGCACCGCCCCAGCCGGGACAAGCTGTAAGCTCCCGACCGGTCTCCCGACATTTGTGGTAGTGCAGTGCATGTTAGTGTAAGTGTGTGTGTAAGAGGAGAGGATAGGACAAGGAAGAGGAAGGAAAGATCGCGCGCTGTCCGCGGCCCGTTTGTGAGGGTACTGCTCCGGCATTCGCTTGGTGTTGATCGGAAAAAACACGGAAAACTACCGACGAGAGCAGCCGGTCGCTAGAATTGTCCCCCAGACAGCGACTGAATTCGACCTAGCTGTCTAGCTAGTGTGGAAAATGCTGCCGCCGTGGGGAGTGCAGTCCTAGGACCTCCCGGTCAGAGGGACTGCAGTGACATCAGGTTGATGCACTGAGCCATCTCTATCGGTAGGTGCTTTGGGCGCGGCGTGGGCCCACTGCGGAGCGTTGTGGCTGGGGAGCGGCGTGGGTGGCCGGCGCGGGCGGCTGGCGTGGGCGGCGGGCCCGCGCCGACGGCAAGGCTTCTTGCGCGGAGCCGCCCTTGGGGGGGAAGGGGCGGGGCGGGGCGAGGCGAGGCGGGATGGCTGTATTTTTCACGTGTCGCCCATCGACCGTTTTTCCGGAGGGACGCAGCGGCGGCGTCGACGACGACGACTGACGCAAACCAACGCGGAATATTCAATCTGCGCGATTTTTGTCCTTCTGCTATTTCCCCCCTTCCACTTCCGCCCCTCCCTTCCCCGCCCCGCCACGTCCCTCCCCGCCCCTCCCTTCCCCGCCCCGCCCCCGACCAAGAGATCTGCTGACGTGCACTTCTCGCGGCCTCCATTCAGCGCCGCCGCGCTGGCAGCGCTGGCAGCTTCTTGCGGCCAAAAATAACACTGCCCGCCGCCCGCACTTCTGCTTCGAATCAGTGAGATTTTCGCTATCTGCAAACGCCTTCAGTTGATGGAAAGAGAATTGCATTTTGGGCAGGTCACGGCAAAAAATGTTTTCATTAAAATGGCTACTAATACATCACATTCACAGTGAAATGAACATCAACATCCCATCACAACACTGCCTGCCTGATTCGTTCTTCAAATCTTTGGCGTTTATGTTCTCTCCAAATGGTTTCAAAGACTGGAGGAAAAGCATTTCTAGGTAAAGAAATATTATTAAAATTTCTAAGTTTACCTGCATTCTCAAGGAAATTATCATCAACAAGTTTATTACATTAAAACATCCCAACACTACGAGTCAGTTTAGCTCTATTCCTATTTTTCATTTATAGTTACATTGGATCAAAATGAAAATAATTGTATAGCAGATATCTGCAAAAATATTTCTCGTTTGAAACTCTGTTACATTCTGCCAACCCTTGAATTATTTAAATTAAAGTTTCCAATCAAGGTTGGTATGCAAACAAACTTTGGCAAGGCTAATGCACATATGATGAACAAGCTCAGAAATACGAGGGTCACTCCAAAAGTAATGCACATCAATATTTTAAACATACAATTTATTTTCCATACCTGTGTTAGTTTTACAGTACATTGATCCATCTTTGAGGATCCTCTCCTCATTATCTGCGTCTATTTCTATTGCCTTAGGCCAACTTCGAACAAGGGTTTGTATACCCACACAGTAGAAGTCTGGGCCAGTTTGACTGAGGCACTGTTTAGCAGCTGTCACAAGAGAGCCATCGTCTCTTGGAATCCATCTGGCGCAAACCTTTTTTAACTGCAGTTCTTTCGCTAATCTGCACACACTCGCTTCTCCTACACCCACATTCATTGACAATTCTTTGACCGTTACACTTTTATAATGCAAAATGAAGTTGTCATTGCACTGCACGTTGACAGGAGAATGTGATAAGCGCCGTCTGCCGCTGCGGGGAAGATAGTGAGTATTCGCTTACCCTAATTGGCCAAATAGTCCGAAAGCCTATCCACTACAATCAACAACATCATCTCCATAATAATTTTGTTGTATACCAGCATTATAAACGACCTTTTCTGTTGCAAGAAATCGTTCATAATCAGGCGTTTTATGGCACAAATGATGACGTATTAGATTTTACGGCTCGAATGATTGCGTCATCACACATTCAGTCAATCGCAGCGAGAGAATTAGGGGGAGGTAGAGGTAAACAGAACAGCCGACCACAGTTTTCTCGCACAGATGTCAAATACCCGAGACATCACAGGAAAGTTCTTCCCAAATTTAAGTTTCAATCTCTTATAAATTTATAATGCTGTCATACAAAAAATAGCGTATGCAACTGGTTTATAATGTTGTTTTATTGCAACGTACAAATCGCTCCTAACGTCGCACGTTTTCAACGATGTACTCATGCAATAAAGCTTAACATTATAAACTACTTGCCAAAACTACTATTAACATCTTGTGAATGTTTGTCAGTCTCATTCTCACAGCACAGGAATTCTATCACAGTACGTTGCTTCCGACGAATATCTAATGCAGCTGCCGTCTACGAGTGCTACGAGAGCAACATTTGCGGAAACAAGTTAAACTAAACCCGAATGCAAGCGAGAAGAATGATTCTACGAAATACGTAAAGAGCAAAGACAGAAAAGAAAATAAATTTTTACAAAAATCATGTATATTACTTTTGGAGGGACCAACGTAGTAATGAAATATTTCAATTCTTTAAGAATGTTCGAACCAGCCCCTCACCTTTACAATCACCTGGTCCCTACGCGCAGTCGACAGGAGGAGAAAGTAAGGATGCTCTGCACTTCGTACAAGAACTCGTGCTCTTCGGTTACGAGAGACCTCAAAGATGACGGCGGCACTGCGCGAACCTCTTTGGCAGGTCGGGAGGCAAATGAACGCCACACGGGGCAATGGCATTGCAAGGGTAGCAATGAAGCTATTTACAAATGAGTTTAGCTGAAAACGAAAGCACTGACGAAGCTTGCAGTTGTTTTGCTAGCAATAGCCCAGCAGCAGCTGGCAAAGCGGTCCCTTTCCATAGTACTCTAACTATACCCTTGCAGATCTTCCAACTCCCACTTCAACTGGTGGAGATGCTTGCAGTGACGCGCTCTACCCTTGCAGATGTGTGGAGGAATTAAAGATGTCATGTCCTCCAAAATATCAAAGGTTTACAACAAATTAACAAATTGCTTATTTGCAATCCAAATACAACAACTATACATTTTTAACTAACTCAAACATGTTCAATGGAAATCTTCCCGACGCGAAGCGCCTATCCGTCCGTTCTGCACCACTGTGCACTGCCTCCGCGCTCACCGTGCGCGACCCGCAGACCTAGCCGTGCACTTGAAGCTGGCAGAGCGGAATTGGACTCCCGACTGCGGAATTTGGACTGAGATGGCACTGCCTCCAGGGTGCTGGCTGGCTCCCTTTAAAGGTCTGATGCCAGGCAGTGAGACTCGCTCTCACAGCACGAGCCTGCTAGGCCGTGTCCACGGCTTGCCGCTGCCGCCGCCGATCCCCGACAGTGCGCGCTGTCTTGCCGCTCGAGCGCCAATTATAAAAGTCATGCGCGACATGACAAAAGACAGCTTGCTGCCGAGGCAATTGAGATGGCGTGTGGGCTGGTGGGACATAATTAGGCGCGCCCGATTCTAAAGATGCTAGTGCTTCATAGAGCCACTTCTTTTAGCAAATATTACCGTGCGTCAAATGTGTGCCTCGTGTATCGTGCCTTCTTTCATTTCGATGTATGTACACTTATGTATAAGTACATCGATACGAAAGAAGAAATTAATAAAAGATAGTGTTGACACAGTTAACTTGTGTAGATTTGGATATAAGGAAATGTTGATGTTTACATCCGTTGGCGCATTGGCTTCCAAAGTAATTCAAATTTGGCGCCGTACTTGGAATAAATTATATCCACTCTTTGAGCTGGATTAACAGCAACGGGAATACATTTCAAACGTCGTGAGTTCGTGATAGCCTTAATATTCCCTCAAAAACCACCGAATACCTTGCAAAGAACAAAAATTAATTCTCGTACAAGACTCTTTGATTTCAATTGCTTCCAAGGATGAGCGCGAGAGCGCGCCAATCGCGGGCGGCCTGAGTGACGGAGGCGCGAGGAGCGCGGACAAACACATTGTCGACAGACTCTCAGAATCAGACGCCTTTCCATTTAAGACGCGAAGAGATCGCATTGTTTGAGAATCTGCAGCCGAGCGGTCTCGTGTCAGATCACCTCATTGGCGTAAACGCCAATACGCGTGTATTGACTGCACTGAAGGTCGTGTTACTACGTAAAGTTGGTAGCGATTCCGAAGCTCAGTGGCATTGCTTTCTCTGGGAACCACCAAGTTTTTGGCGCGTGAACTTCTTGGTCACAGAAGATACAGATGTAAACGAAAAGGAATTAGATTTCTTTTCACTTAGACCCAGGTAACGTGACATTTTTTCAATACCTAACGATCCTTACACCGAGGCATGCTAACAGTCTGGATATCTGTCGTTTTCAGAGACTTTGCTTATGATCAGGGCGCAGACAGGCGAAAAGTAGTTTTCTTCAGAACTTCAACTTCACAAGCACAACTTCAAAAGCTTTCGCAATATTTCGCAGCCTCGCCTGCCTTCGCATCCTTGTCAGTAATTTATTATTTTTTGTTTCCGGACGCGTTAACTGCTGTGGTCATTAATATAGTTAGTATAATGCTCGTTGTATCCCGAGAAGTAACGTTCCTTCCTCGCCAGAGAATGAGATCCGACGCCGACCTACAGGCAGGCTTGCGTGGGTTTCCCCACCAGGTATCACTCCTGTCGAGACAGGCTCTGAAGTACCGGCTGAAATTAAAATGAAATGTAATGAGTGGTAGTGTAGTGCACTTGTGGAGTGTAAATGTGTGAGTGTAAAAAGATAAAAGAGGCCTTGGATAACAAGGGAAGGATTAGGCGCAGCCCGTTTGTTAAGGTACTACAGCGTCATTCACCGGGTGTTAATAGGAGAAATCGCAGAAAAGTACAGACCAATGCAGCCGACGCTAGAGTTCTGGTTTAGACAGCGGCCAAATGCGAACTAGCTAGCTAGCTGTCGAAAATCGGCCAACGCGGGTCACTGTTGGGACTCGAACTTTACAATCTCACATTCACAGACCCTTCAGTGGTATCAGTTGTTGACCTAAGCTATCTTAGTCGATCATGTCTTTCAATGAAAAGCCAGTTATTTTGATGAAATATAAAAGTAAAGCCAAATTAATTACTCGTACCTGTGTGAGCGAATGGATAAGAGGTTGCGACAGCTTCCGGATCCTGAGGCATCATTTGAGCACAAGTATCATGCGAATGCGCACTGAGCACTCTGTTCGAAATGCTGGTCAAGATGCAACGGGACGCAAATGAAGAGAAAAAGTTTGTTTTTTAATCGCTGACAAATCATGTCATTGAAAAGAATCACATATAGAATATACTAGGAAAACCCGGCAGACGTTGTTCTGCCCTTCATCTCCCTCTTTCCCCTCCCAACACCCTCTCACTGCCTCTCCCTCCCTCCTTCACCCTTTTCCTGTCTGTCTGTCTCTGCCGCTCTCAGTCCTCATTCACATTTAATTGCAGATTCTGCACATCTCTGAGCAGGTAAGATAATATCGAGAAGCGCCGGACCAGCGAAAATGTAATAGAATGTTCAAGAAGAACTAATTCTGTAGATTACGGTGTGAGAAACGTTGCTATGAGGCCTTTGGCCTCAATTTTTTAGTTTTTAAGGCCCTAGAACGCATCGTTTTGGAGTTATTTAACGATATAAATTCAAAATGCTGCCGAGTATGTTGCGGGTTGCATTTGACGTGAATATTTAGTTTTGTTCTACCGTGCCATGCTAGCGCAAGTGGAGTTACAACACAATTAACCGCATATAAACCTTTTGGGCGAAAAAACACATAAAAGTGCCAACTTTCATGCGGATCGGTTCAACGTGTCGGAGTTTAGCTCTTGTGTGTGTGTGTATACATATATACGACATATACCACATCCAGTTTTCTATATAGATTGAACTTGGAGAAACAACTGAGCTTAAGGCTGTATATCTGAAACATGGCGCTAGTTCATACACCGCGAAAGCACCGCAAGCGCAAATACAAATACAGCGAACAAAAAAGAAATAGTAAAACATTAAAGCATTGTTTTACAATTAGTTTAAAATGTAAGTTCAGTTAATGTGCAAAGGAATGGTCAGTGTTCACATTCTCGGATGTCGTAAAACCCTTTTTATCAGATAAGTGAAAAGGTAAAACGAAATAAAACAACTGAGTGGCAGAATAGATAAGGAAGAAGACATGCCTCCTAATCATGTGGCGTGGGGGGGGGGTATTCTTCGTGCATATGCATCGCACCAGGCGGAGGGAGGGGGCGGGGGCGGGGGCGGAGATTGTGGTCAGGTGGCAATGGGATGCAAATGCAGGGCGCGGGTCGGGACGGCCGCTCCTCTCCATTGCAAAAACACGGCCCATCTGCGTCACTTCGCGGCGCCCGGAACCTAATTTAAACTTGCACGAGGCCTCGGCCGCGCCCCGAATACTGATAAATGATGGGTGCAACACGTCGCTTCGTTCGGTGACGTCACCATCACTCGGCGGGCCCAAACGAGCAGCGCCGGGATCCCGAAAACACGGTCGAATTCACCCGCTGCCTGGAGGAGAATTCTAGCAGCCGGCTGCTCTGATCGGTACGCCGGTACTATAGTTTTCAGTGGTTTCTCCGATCAACACCAAGCGAATGCCAGAGCATTACCCAAAAAAAGGGCCAAGAACCGCTAGCGATCTTTCCTACCTCTTCCTTGTTTTAACATCACCCCTTACTTACACACATTTGCACTAACATGCATTACACTACCACACATGCCGGGAGGCCGGTCGGGAGCTCAGAGCTTAGTCCCAGCTGGAGCGATACCCACTGGTGGGAGATACCTGGTAGGGGAAAACCCCGCCAGCCGACGGTAGGTCGGCGCCGGACCTCGCCATCCAACAGAGGAAGACCACCGCCACCTCCCGATGAAAAAAACATGCACTACGCTTAAGAAACGAATAACCGTAGTAGTTGACGTACCCGGAATCACTAAAAATCGATCGATCTTCCGAAAACACGTCTGTTGTGGACCCCTATCTTTCACGCAGATAGCGGGATAATACTAACGAAGGGAGAGAGTTTTTTGCTTCTCCTGAAAAGTATGGATTTTGGACTATGAAGGTTTTTGTAAAAAGCTCTTCAATTATATCCTCGGAAAACTCATGATCAATTTCAGCTGTTAGGAAGGAGGATAAAAAACAAGATAAAACCTTTGATTAATATTAGGTTAATTTTCAGTTATAAGCACACTGACCTTGGCGGTCATTATTCAATTATTTTGCACTACTATGCTTTATTATTACTAGATAACTTCTAATACACCGTGATTGTAAACTTTTGCGATCCCCAACAGCTGATGTGTTCGGGCAATGTTCGCTCTCTTCGATGTGTCCAAAAGACCGTCACGCAGCGGGTAGGACGAGCACCCAATGTTCACCACATGGCAAATAGCAAGCCACCCATCCACACTACTCGGGATTCGGCGAGCGGCTACTCGCTGTTCGTCGAATAGCGAATGTGTGGTACCGCCTTAAAGTACAGTTTCTAGCTTATCTCGCAAAACCATGACTGCTATCGCCTGTTCTTGTTTCGGCAATTTGGCAACCGCGTGTCTGCTTCCTTTCAATACTGCCATGGCTGGCACGTCGAGACATCAGAGGAGGAAGTGAGCTGCGCGTCATAATTTGCATTAACTTCCCTCTTTCAGTGCTTTTCCCATTCAAAGGCTTAGGCGGGCAGGTACGCGGCTTACTCACCAGAATCTTTTCGCGTTGCGCAAGATGGGTGGGGTGGGGTGGGCGGAGGCATGAACCAGCAAACAAAACGTCCCTAGGCGATTCTGTCCAGTATGCTTAAGAAACAAAAATGTAATACTGAAGATATGAAGGGAAGGAATGACTGATTTTTCGATTTATTAACAGCAACATAACAATAATATATTATTTAATGAAAGCCGGCTCAGAAATGAGAAATATATCTCGTGAAACATCATCGCCAAGCTATTCATTATTTACAACAATAATTGTTTTTTATTATTATGGAACCTGTAAATTAAACAAATTGAAAAATCGTAATAAAATTAATAAAAATATTAATAAAATAAGCCTCCTTAATTGTCTAACAATTTATCTTCCTTTAAAATAGGCACTGCGGCTCCGCTTCCTAACCATAACGTTCCACGTGTCCCTAAAGCGCTGGATTAATCTACAAATTGTTGATATGTTGAGAACTGGCGTTTGCGGAAAATTTTTTTGAAACATTTCCCGACTCTTTAAGAAAGATCTGGTGTCGAAGTAAACTTCCGCCAAAAAAACACGTTGATCCTTCGTCATTTTCGAAGCGATTCTACTTTCCTAAACGTAAGTTTCTTCGATAATGAATGAAACGTGAATGAATGACTGCCTAAGGACAGAACAAGTGCTTGCTCTTTCTTCCAACTAATATAGCCCCGTTCTGCGACAGGTGGTGGATCGTTGGGTGTGTGAAAGTGAAAGGGAAGCCAAAGGTATTTCACGCGTTGCCGAATTCCCAAAACAAGTGGATGCGTTCTCACATATGGGTTGCAAGTTAGAATAAAGAGCCGTAATATTTCCAGTTTATCATATTGAGGGAAGGAGTATGAAGATTAGAGAAGTTACAATTATGATATTAGTGATTTAATTAAAGAAACAGTGACGCAGGTTATGATTAATCGGAGGATATGGAGATAATTAAACTGTCCTGTAAGATTATTTTTATATGTAAATATTTTAATGGTACCATCAATGCTATTAAAGATGGGTGCATTTTGGCCGAATGTTGAGGTTTGAAGGCTCATATGCGAGATAGTCATTTAACATTCACAACCAGAGTAGAGTTATGACGATTGCACGGTGTGCTTATTCTCCACAAATGAGCGGTTTATGATTAGTACAAGAAAATTGTGAAAATGTTTCTTGGGTTTACTAGTGACGAATAAAAAAGGTTAATGCAAGGAGGTTTCACTAATGATTAGCAAGTTAAATGTAAGTTACTGGTGAAGGACTATTCATTTTCTTGGGAAGCAGATTTAGTAATGATCTGTTATCTCAATTCCCTTTAGTGTTATTTTTTATTTATTCTCCTCTATGTACGCTAATAAATGTTTTAATACTGAAGGAAATTATTCTCATTCTATGATTCTATATCATCAAGCAGGGTTTTTCTCCCACAAAGAATTAGCCTTCCTTTTTATTTCATTAAATTTTATTGTATATTTCCTCGTGTTCGGCTCCGAAAGAACATAAATAAGGAGTCAGGGAGCGTGATGGGTTACAGCATATAATACCGTCATTGCTCGGGCATTTATTTATCTATCCAAAATGTATTTATACATTATTTAGCTATCATTTATTAGATAGCTGGCCTACAAGGTAGTGCCTGGGTTTTCCGTAAATATGCTTCACATTAACCTGCACTTTCTTCACGTGAAAAACTATGAAGTACAATCAAATTTATCATTTTATTGAAGATATATTTTAATTTTTCAATATTGAACTGAAAGGCCCGACTTCCTCTGGTATTCATTTCTTCACAATCTATTAGACATGCATTATAGTTGTTTTCAATCTGTTCGCCCACTTCTATTCTAGTGCACAGCCGCCCCACTCGGCCTCCCCCTGACCCCACTCCCAAACTCCCAGACTTCTGCACTCCCTTTCCAATTAAAATTATTAAGAAATTGATGTTAAAAGAAAAATAAAATACTTTTACTCACATTGATGATTTTAGTTAAGTTTCCTACAAATAAAAGAAAGTGCACTTCCATATCAAAAATAATCCAATCTGTCACAGTTCTTCAATGTAAATAGTTCATATTCTTGTAAAAGTAGAATATATTTTTGATTCATAACTAGTTTTCCATTAATTTCATATATCTTGAACACAAACATTTATGCCAAGATGCAATTAAAACCAATTTTCAATTTACGTTTATAAATATCGTACGTGTGAAAAAAAATTGTCAAAGTTTAACACATTAAAACAGACACAATACACATTACGCAATTGAATGTAAAATAAACAATATCAGCAGGAATAATATTCATTTTCAATAACTGTTTCAATATTACGTGCAGTAATATACTTCATTAATTAATTATTCTTTTACGCCTTATACTTTTAATAAATGACTCAGGACAACATTTAGACAATTACAATGATCTGCTTTCGCTTCACTTGCTTGATATTTTGATTTAAACAATGAGTAAGCTTTCATAGTTAGGCTGCGTAAATCTAAAGATTTTTTTTGTAAAAAGAACATTTTCCGGTAATATTTTGAATCACACCTGCGCTATGTTTGTTTCTTGGTCACTCAAGAATATTCGTGCGACACTTGGGAGAAATCCCTTCAGTGGTGCTATTTTTTCTGTGACACTAACGTAAACAACAAACTTCTGTGTAGTATGTATAAGAAGAAATGTAATTTTGATATAAGTACAAACAATTAATATTCGAACTGGAAAGTGGCGTTCTCCAAAATGACACTTGGTGTGCATCATTAGCGAGCGGTTTATTTGTAATTCACACCTACGAAATAAAATTAATTAAGCTGCACTCGAAAATGAGGAACGACACGGGATATAATACGCATAACGATTATCTGCCGACACTGCCACAAAAGTTTCAGAACGAAATATTCTTCCAGAGTTAAACGGTTTCAGCCTTTGTACGAGAAAAGGCCACGATGTCTCGCAAACAACCTTTTTTCCCTATCTACTTTCTCTTCCCACTTTAAGTGATATAACTCTTCTTTTCACGGAAGGTCTCCAGATGACCCGGGATCCCGAGCGGCGACACTTTTCTTCATATGGCTGTATTCATCTCGAGGTGGAACATAGAAATCTGCGGGAGATCCTCGCGGAGCCCCGGAGCTTAAGCGGGTGCCCGGGGGCTGTGGCTACGGGCGTCATCCATTTTCTTGTTGTCTTCGCAGAAATTCTCGCGGCGAGCGGCCCGCCTCTCGCGGCGATGTTTTGAACCATCAGTCAGCGCCGTAATGCGGCGATTTCCACGCCGCTCTCATATCCGTTGCAGCGACGCGCGGGCCCTCAGTGGGCGGCCTCTTGACGCGGGGGGAGGAGGAGGGGAGGGGAGGGGCAGGCCGAGAGACGCAAGGCGACTGGACAGGACCACCGCCTCGGAGACTGAAGACCCCGCCGGCCGGGATTGACTTCGCGCGAAGCTCTGGCGCGCGGCGTCCTGTCTTCCAGGTTGTTGGAGTTAAACTTTATGTGCCGGTTAGGCATAGTTATTTAAGAAATAAGTATCATAAGACATTTCATTGCAAAACGAAGTTGGAAAAATATCAACAGAGACCGTGATACCAAACCCGATTACAAATTGAATATTTCACGTGGAGTTACGTTTCGAATACCTTTAACGTTTTATCTACTTCGTAACCATTCTAATGAACTTATAACTTTTGTTTAAATTGGACTATTCATCCAGCAAAATGTGACAGACATGTTGATATACGAGTCGTGTTGGTAGTTCACCCTTCAGTGGTTGCTTTAAAAATTGGAACGCGAGTGATCAGGTAGATTACTTTCAAAGTCAATTTTTAACGAAATTCTTGTGAATAATATTTTAAGAAAAAATCGTTTTTAGTTCGAATACAGTCGATTAATGATATCTACAACACTGATCAGTTACAAAATACTGTTCAATTTATTATAAATTATAAGGTCGATGTATTACAAATTCTATGAAATGCTACACAAAATTACATGTATTATGCCTTTAAATAAATATTCTTAAATATATACGCGAGTAGATTTTTTTTAGAAAAGTATTCTGTTCTGTATGTTTCTATATATGTTTTGTACACTTTGTTATATTACCAGTATTGAAGTAGTAGCAGTAATGTAATCGTGCGCCGGAAAATGGCGAATTTTCGTCAGAAAAAACATCTTAGTAACGAAAAACACTCTGGTAACGAAAAAGTGGAAAAATCATGTTCCTATTTACAGGAGTAAATAACTTCATCTAACACGAGATATAGCCAAGATTCATGTTTTGTCGGGCATTTATAACGAAAAATCGATCGACGGCAAAACGTGTCATTTGTCTCGCTGTACATGCGTAGTCACCGCTAGCGCCTAAGCAGTTCAGCAGATTTTCTTCAAAATTGATATTCCCGATCGATCTGAACCAACTCATGGCTTCGGGAGATTCAAACGGGTGGTTTACATGAAGCCTCAACATTTTCAAAATTTTCTCAAAAAAGGCACCATTTTTTCCCTCAACTTTGTTCTCGAATAGCATAAATGACGCTAAAGAGAATAGTGCATGTCTGTTTTCTTTCAAATTCTAATTTTTTTCTTGAATGGCATCTGTTCTTTAAAGGCAAGTTTGAAATAAGGTTATGAACAATTTTCAAATACTAGTTGTTTCCGCGTAATTTCGTGCAAAATTTAGACAATTTTTAATTAAAAAAAGATTTTTCTCTAAAACGGCACCAAATTTTTCTTTACATTTTCTTTTCGTACAGAAAAAGTATGGTGCTAGCCCCTTTTCGGAGAGCACTCCGTGTTTTCGAAAATTCAAAAAGGTTATCACATCAAAACTACCAAAGTCTAAGTGCGGAAAAAATTTTGGTGGTTGAAAATCATAATGCAAGTTCATGTAGTAGAAGTAGTATAATACAGCGGAGCAGTTAGAAATAATGCGATAAAGTATGTGCACCACTAGTTTAACTCAATTTCTCAAACATCGGATCGCCATTTCTTGTAATCTTCGCAGTTCTTAATATATTTCAATTAATTCAAACAAATTAAAAACGGCCCTGGTCATTAAATTGCACGGTAAAAGGCACATATTTATTTTGTGGTTCCGCCGACAAAGTCAATTTACAGTGAGAGTTTCAAGAAACTGTAAAATGGTTACCAATTCCAATAAGTATGTTCATAGCCAGGACGATTATGTAGAATAATAATTATTTGTTGTGACTTTTATATAACAAAATTAAATTTACAAAATTGAAGATAGAAATTTTTGTTCGCGTAATTTCGTGTGAAATACATGCATTTTTTAAACAAGTGTATTCTCAATAAGGTTTTTAATTCGTTTCCTTATTTTTTTTCTTCGAGTACAGCCAAGAATGCTACGGATAGTGGTGCTGGTCCCGATTTCAGCTCTATTTTCGAAATTCGTAAAAAATAACATTGCAAATCTGCAATATTGATGACAGAAACTTTTTGTTAAATAAGGTCTGTAGTAATAAGTCTTTTAAAAAAAAATCTTGTACAATTGTTTTTTGTTAGTTTAGCGTAATTTTTGCATCTTCGAAATTGCAAATTGCAGTTTCGCACGCTTCGTTGGCGAAACGTCCTGTTGTAATACAAAAATGGCAACGCTGCGATAAGTTCCATTTTTTTCAACAAGTAATTTCTGGTATTAAAACTCCTGCCGATACATCACAAACGCAGGGGCAGAGTATGCAGCCAACACACGCTTAAAACTTGAGGGTGCGGCAGGTTGCGTAGTGCTTCTGATCAGGGGCGCTTGAGTAGTAAGAATTATATTTTTGGTAGGAAGGTTGAAAATTAATGAATATATAATAACTAGTGGTGCTACAGAATGGCACAGACTTTCCCATATTAGTTTTCTATTTCCTTCGGTCTCGGCTAGCTATTCGGAATTGCCACATACTCGTGCCAGCTACCATCTATCACCGCCCAAAGTACTTCTTTTTTTACCATTTTGATAGGACGAGGTTTTACTGTTCTTTAATATTCAATAATTAATATTTCCGTTCTACCATTAGGAAACCTAAAAATCAAGAATTTGTCAAAAAAATGTAGTTTGGGCGGCGGTAGATGGCAGCTGGCACGAGTGTGTAGCATTTCCGAATAGATAGGCCAGACACAAAGAAATAGAAAACTAATACAGGAAAGTTTATAATAATAATAATAATAATAATAATAATAATAATAATAATAATAATAATGATGTTTTTATTAATGGCGAGGCTCAGGCCATAGGGCCTGCTCTTCCGCCTAACCACACAATCTACATTAATACAGAGTAGTAATATTTTAAGAGGGGGAGGGCCAGCTGTACATTTACATCTGGGAGATTGCCTCCCAGATGAAGTCTGTGCCATTCTGTAGCCCCACTAGTTTAATAGCATCTATTAAATAAAATAAATTTAAATATATTTTCTTTAAGATATGCTATTTTCTCTCGTAATATTTTCTCAACTGTTAAGTGGACCTACAGATACTTAAAGAAGGTTACAACGTGTTTAAGAGGAAGGCGTGGCTGTAAGAGAAGTTAGGAGTTTCCGCAATGCGATTAGCGGTGGGGCGGTTTCGAATATTTTGTAAACATCCGATGAGCGTTAAAGGACGAAACTATCACTTAGAATGAAGAATGCTTCTAATAATTAAAGCCCTAAACTTCTTATCTAAAGAAAGGTTGAGGAAAAACCACCCTGGGATCCCTCTCCATTGGTATGTGGCTGTAGAGAAATGACACAGCCAGTCTTCGCCTTGCAAGTACCTACTTTAGGCGCCTAAAGCAGGAGATATTGGGGCCTCGAGATCCACAGTGTGTCGTGGGAGGCGGAGACGAGTTGCTCTGCGAGACGACGCCGCATCGCTCCACGCCGCGCCGGCGGAGGGGGGAGCAGAATGCGAAAGGAGGGGGAAGGGGGGAGGGGAGGGGAGAAAGGATTTAGGCGAAGGGCGAGTTAGCTTCTCTTGATCGAGCGACAATTGCACCTCACAAGTTGCGCCTTCCACCGCCTCCTCCACATCCACCGCCGCAAATTGGTCCAAACGTCATAACCACAACGCACGTACCACTTTTCTTTCTTTTTCAGATCGTGCATTATATTTCGAAAAAAATGTAATTTCCGAACAATTTCTGCTTGAAGTTAACACAATTTATAAAAAAATACTGAAACGGCTTAAAATTATGCATTTGAATTTTTTGTCGTGTAGAGTAACAGAACGCTTAAAAATGACGTAGACATTTTTTTGTTGATCTTCCACAGTTTTCGAAAATTGCGAAAGTTAAAGAATGGTACAAAGGTTGTGCTGTTGTAGTAACACTAGTTTTAATGACAAAAGTTTTATTTGAATTTTTTGTCGTGTAGAGTAAAAGGACGCTTAAAAATGACGTAGACGTTTATTTTTTTCGTTGATCTTCCGTAGTTTTCGAAAACTGCGAAAGATAGAAATAATACGAGAAAGCTTGTGCTGTTGTATCACCATTAGTTTTAATATGACAATTTTTTATTTGAATTTTTTGTAGTGTGGAGTAAAAGGACGCTTAAAAATGACGTAGACGTTTTTTTCGTTGATCTTCCATAGTTTTCGAAAACTGGGCAAGTTAGAAAGAATGCGAGAAAGCGTGTGCTGTTGCAGCACCACTAGTTTTATTATGATAAAAATGTTTATTGTGGAAGGAGTCTTGAGTGAGTGGGGGGAGGGGAGGGGAGGGCGGCTTCATTACGCCGCTCATTGCGCGCGCCCTCCGAGGTGCGGCGTATTGATCGCGTTCGGCGGCGGCGGCGGCGACGGGGCATTGCCAATTCAGAGGGCGTCCTCCAACTTCGCCCTCCGCAACATTCATTTGGAATCCCCAGGATTATATTTCTGTTCGCTTTCTTTTATACTTTGAACCTCGTGAAAACCTGGCGACGCGACGCGACGCGACGCGACGCGACGCGACGCGACGCGACGCGACGCGACGAGTCGCTGGGGCCCGGCGACGCGGGGCGCGAGTGGAGGGGGGGGGAGGACAAACTTCGAAGGCGGTGGCGACGCACGGCGGTTTGAACCTGGCCAAATAGCACGCGATGGCAAAAGGTTTTTAAGAAATTGTTAATTGCCGCTGTGGGTGACGCGGCAGAAGAAGAAACAGAAGCCGGTCTTCGGACGCCCGAAGAAGATGGTTCTCTACGTCTGCAGCAGTTTAAACCAATCAGGATACATTTTAATTACAACATGAACTAGTGGCGCTACAGACCTTCCTTTATTAGTTTTCTATTTCCTTCGGTCTCGGCTAGGTTTTCGGAATTGCCACATACTCGTGCTAGCTGCCAACTATCGCCGCCCAAATTTTTTGACATTTTCTTAATTTTTCGGTTTTCTAATGCTAGAATGGAAATGTTCATTTTAAATTATTATAGAACAGTAAAACTTCGTCCTAATGGCAATTTTCTTTGAAAAAGTTAGAGCATATTTTAAAAAAATGACGTTTAACCACTACTAAAAATGCGAAATTTGAAGCTCTTTTTCACAAAAAATTATTGAGTTTTCGAAAAACTTCATTTAAAGATATTTGTATATTCACAAATACAATAGTGTTTACAAAATGCTGTTAATGTGCGTATTAAAGGTTGTGAGAGATCTTTCGAAAAAATTACATTTGTGTAATTTTTGCAAAAACAAAAAAATACCCTAAATTGAACTTTACGTCATACCAAAGAGTGCAATTAGCACTACCCTTTCCAAAAGTTTGAAGAAAAAATTAGGAGCCATTTGTGAGAAAATGGAGTTTGAGCGTTTCTGAAAATGCGGAATTTTGAGCTAGTTTTCACAGAAAATCGTAAGTTCTCGAGAAATTTTATTTGACATTATTTAAAGCAAATGTACTCACAAACATAACAATGTGAACAAATCGCCACTAATCTAAATATTACCGACGTGGGAGACAAGTAAAAAAAAATTACACATTTGTAATTTTTGTAAAAACAAAAGAATAGAGAAATATGACAATAATGTCATTTCATGGAGTATATTTAGCACTATCCCTACCACAAGTTTAAAGAACAAATTTGGAGCCGTTTTTCAGAAAACCTTTTTTGTATTTTTTAAAAATTGCACATTATGCACGCTCTATTGCGGGAAAACTACTAAAATTTTCAAAACAATGCACATGACCTTAATGACAGAACTCACTTTGGAGAACAAATTTTATTTGGAGGAAAAATCTCTGTCTTCAATTTTGTACTTGTAGGAAGACGCCGAAAATTTTCAAACTTTTGAAATTTTGGAAAATTTAGAGTTAATCTTGAAAATGAGACCTATGCCACCTTAATAAGTGTATTTTACTCTATTCTTACAATAAATTTAAAGAAAAAATTTGGAGTCGTTTTTGAGAAAATTGTGAAAATGACCGGGGGGCTTCATGTGAAGTACCCCCAAATTTTGAAGAAACTTTTTCAAAATCTCGGCGCCTCGAGTGGGCGTGGATTGACCGGGAAATAATCATTTTGCAAGAAATCGCACGAATGGTTTAAGAGCTAGTGTTGTTCACAGACGGACAGACAGACGGACGGACGGACGGAGACGGACAGACAGACGGACGTTTTCTTTTTTATTGGTTTTTCGATATCAAGGACCCACAAAATAGGGTTTCTGGCTACACCACGTGTCGGCGGATTTTTGTTTTTCTTAATTTAGCAACTGGTTTTATCCACTTTTTCGTTTTCACGGCCCGGCAATGAATTTTTTTTCGCCGAAAATTCCGCATTTTTTCGCGCAGCATTACATAACTTTCCCTATACTATGTATATCACTCCGTGTATACGTACGTATATGGGAAAGTAAAAACTTTCTAACTTCAATATTTCAGTGGTAGGAAGGTGTCGAAAAAACTGGACTTTCGCAATTTTCAAAAAATTAGGGATGTTAACGAAAATGAAACCTGCGCCATTGTCTTAAACGTCCTTTACGATATCCGAGAGCAATTTTTTATCACAAAATTGAAGCCAGTTTTGAAAAAAGTTAGAAAATGCCCCAGAGGCTTCATGTAAAGCACCCCACGGAATTAAAATAAGTTTCAAATTCAATGGGCCGCGACATCAGCCACCTCTATCGGGGGATATCAGTTTTAGAGAAAATCGGCTGAATAGTGTAGGCGCTATAGCTTTGACCGCAGACGGACGGGTGGAGTTTTTCCGTCAGTGAACTTTTCGGTATCAAGGACCCACAAAACGTGGATTCTGACTTAAGGAAGTAATTTACCATAAAGAGCCCAGTGACAACTGGTGACCCAACTGAAGGTTGCAGCTCCATTAAATAATGGACATATAATTTCCAAAATTCAGAACAATTTCCAAAATGCAGAATATGAAATAAAATGTAAGCAAGTCACGTAAATTAATTAATTTTTTTTAAAGCCTCTATTGAATCATTACTTACATAATTTTACGCGTGTGTTCGTGTCAGGTTTATTCACCTCCCACGCATGGTTCGGGCTTTCCAGTGGGCACTGGGGTTCCAGTAGGCACTGGGGAAGTTTTTGTATTAGTTATGCATTGAGACAATTGACGGAAACAGAATTCATACAAAACAAAAAATAACTTGGTTTCGAAAATCCTGTGCCCAGCACTTAGCAACAAGCACTATTGTTTGGACGCGTTCTACACTAATAAAATTATTTTATTTCGAAAATGTCACAACCATGGTATATCTTGTAATAATGAAAGATTTTTCCACACACTTGTATTCACAAAAACCCTCGTAGTCTGTAACTCAGCTGTAACTGGAGCCGGAAATACGCACCCACTGCGAGAGTCAGAAAGGGACTTCCTTCCAGAACAACCAACTTTACACAAATGAGTCAATCTAAAGTACATTCTGAATCAAACAGTAACACCAAATGAAAATAAATTCTTCAATCGTCATTAATAATGCATTCAATGTCGTCACTTGACTCAACTTGAGTACCCCACGATGAAGCATGTCATAAGGCCAAAGAGGGCCAAATGCAGTAAATGCAGTATAAGAGCCAAGAGTGTGACATGGTGTAAAACCTGGGAGAGCACCAGATGCTAGTTGGAGAGAGAGCTGGTTGGGTTCTTATTCGTTATTAGGCGTTAGGCGCTATCATGCGTTAGAATTCACCTCCAGATAACAACTGTTCTCGATTTAGCTATTTAGCGAGTGTCGAAAGCCCTACTACCATTGGGAGTCAAATCCTATGACCTCCCAGTCAGAGGCATTGCAGAGACATTAGCTTATGGTATGAGCCATCTTTACCCATCAAAGTAGTTTGTCATGACTGGTATACATGGCGTGAACTAGGTCTGTCTCACTTCTACTTAAAGAATCTTAGAAAGAGAGAAAATGGTCTATGCATTTCCTAGCACGACAAGCTTCAATAAGAAAATAATTGCACAACAGTAATAGTACTACAATCTTTCAGGACTAAAAGAGCTCTCTAGCCATTTTTGTAACACTTTTGTTAATTTGGGTTGGGGTTTTCCTAGTTTTTTCATGAAAGAGATTGGACATGAAGACATTAAAATTAATAGATCACATTGAAATAATTAATATTGTGACAGGTCTCGACTACCCCCTTTTATTCATTCTCATTCTTAATTATATTGGCTAGCTCGAATTTATTTACTTGGGCGCTTTATACTTACGATCTCAGGGCTCGTCTATTTCTTTCTCGTGGGCTGAAAATATTGTTCGTAGGAGGATTCGGCAGATGAATATTTTTACTTACGTTGTGAATTTTTTTAACTTGCTGGTTTTAATGCTTTTGTAAATCATAATACATTATTTCGGAATTATATTTCAGTGACACGAAGTACCAGTTGGTATTTCTGTTTATTTAAAAATCAATTTTTTACTCATTCTTTTCTAATTTATAATTTCAACAAATTTATACCATTTATTAATTAGAATCCTATCTATTCATTTACAATTGTGATGGTCATCGAAACTTATATGAGAATTATCTTTTTACAATCTTTTTTTTTCCTTCCTTACAAATTAACTTCATTTCTAAACATTCTTTGCTTTGAACAATTTCAGATGTAAAGTCCGTTCTGTACCTAAACTCGAAACTTTCCTGGAATTGAGGAATCCTTCCGTTTTCTTGGCATTAAGTAGAAGTAAGTCGTCTCTGATACGTCGCCCTTCCACCGTTTCTTCAATTTTAACTGCATGTTTCCACACTGAGTTTAACTGCATGTTTCCACACTGTTTGCGTCTTACTTCCTTTCACAAATTTCCATTAGCGACTCAAATTTCGCATTTCCAAAATCAAATTCGGTTCTTAAAGTTAACACGTGCTACTTTCGGATATACACCTTCCCTCTAACATCCTGCACGAAAACTAACTTTAAGAAACTTTTCTCGAAACAAATTCACTACCAGACCTGGTCCTATCAAACCGAGACTAATTCTGACGCGAAATTCCTTCCATTGGCTCAACTTGTTTTTCCCATTCGCACGTTTTGCTTTGTTATTGCCTGAATCCGATGCTAAATTGTCTATTGCAACTGGGCTTATCGGAATTCTCGAGTCTATTGTAACAATGTTTATTATATTCACAATAATTAATTCAAAATTATTTTTCTAATATTTTAAATATTTATGCGAACACGTCTTTATTGTTATCTACCGACGCCCTACGACCCCAAAGTCTCATTTCTGTTTATATTTTTCTGTATTTTCCCTTCCCATCTTATTCCGTCGACAGATTTTTTTAATAATTTGTACAAAAGACCAAATACGTACTTTTACCCATCTCAATATAAAAAGCATAATTTCAGATCACAAAAACAGATCACATAAAACAGAATTATTTGGTAACCTTAACTTCCTTACTTCTCAGTATCGGTAGTTATTCAATAGATTGTTACTGTCTTTGGCGCAACTTGCATAACCTTCTTAAGGATGTGTTTGGAAGAAATTTCCATATAGAAGCTTGGCAGGATTATAGGGCTTTTATAAATTTATAAATTTTACATTCGTAACATTAAGGATGTCCTTCAAAATAATTTATTTCAGAAATACTCAATTCTGACATACATTTAGAAACACCTGATATTACATTTATGAATTTTATATCCAAATAAACTTTACATCAAATTAAAATATATAATTGTACAAGTGACCCTACATTTCGCTGCAATGTGTCAAGTCTCGTACATGCTTTTTAGAGTTGCTCACACATTTTGAAAACTGTAGATTTGTTTAACAGAGTTTGTTCAACATGACAAGAATGTCTTGTTACGTGCATGCTGTGTGCCTCAAACAGAACAATTCCTTTCAAAGGGTCCCTTATATTGAAATGAACCGTCATAAATGGAAGGAGACATTCTGCCAATAAGGCAAAATTACAAAGTCATATCAACTCAAAATTGATACCTTAGGACTAGATAAGCAAAACCATTTTCTCTTTTAATACAGTTATGTGTGAGTAAAACTATCACTGATTTTTGTTGAAAAATGTTCCTTTTAAACAGTAATAGTGAATTTAACAATTTATTTGAGGAAATGTTCAAATAAAAGTTTATACTATTATTATTTTAATAACTTTTCCAAATACAAGACTTTATTATGTCATAATACTTTTTATACAGCAGTTTTTTGTTTGAATGCTCATCTTCCTGATTACAAAGATCATTCTTAAACACAGCCAAAAATATCATTCTAAACTACCCTATACTTCAATAAATACTCCACAAATAAGAAGCCACATATAATTTAAAAACATGGACTTCCCCATTCAAGTCACTTCAACTACAGTCAGTAAAACTAACCCGTTACACTTATCACCAGACTTACACCTAAAAGGAGTTCCAATGTAAATACCATCTTACACACTTAACATTAACAAGAAAGGATTACAAATTTCACTATAACAGAGTTCATAACATATTTTCACTTTCTAATGAACACCATTCTGAAACAGGAATTCCATACGACCTCACTGCCAGTCATGTTCCACTGAAGAGTCTAGATCCAATATTAATTGCTCTATATTAGGCTTTGAGTTATTGTCATTCATCAAAAGTTTTGGAATACTCAAATCAAACGTGACCCCTGGAAAGATAAAAGGTGTAATTTTATACTTAGTTACTTGTAAAACAGTTTGATGATAAATCTACAGTACAATGCAGAGGATACATTCAACCAAAAAGTCAACTTATAATATTGTGTTACTCTTAAAATACCAAGGCAAGATTTTGTCACTAACACAGAATACCAATAAACAAGAATAAAAATGAAAAACAAACATTAACATTTTAGTAAATATTGACTTTTGAGAGTAAATTTATGCTCTATGTAGTACCATCACACTCAGCCAAAAACATCTTCATAAACACTGAAATATTATGAATGTGTGTAAAGCACATTTCAAAAGAATCAAATACACTATGAACGCAGCAGGAGCTTATTGTGTTCCCTTTTTCACTATTTCCAAACTCGTTGCTTTATTATGATTTTTTTTAATGGAACATGTCACAAGCACTGGAAAAACTAAGTACAAACTACGTGCAAAATATCTTTAGAAAATATACATTCAAAGTGCAATCAATACCGTATTTGCCCGAATATAACATGAGTTTTTCTAAATATCTCATTCGAAAAATATGGGGTCGCAAATTACGACTAGATGGAATAGGATTTGCATTGTCATTCTGTGTCACGAAACGCGTACAATGCTGACAAAGCAATGCAGCGAAGCAATTACAGTGTGACTGTGTGTGTGTGTGTGTCTGTGTGTGTGTCTGTGTGTGTGTGTGTGTGTGTGTGTGTGTGTGTGTGTGTGTGTGTCTGTCTGTGTGTCTGTGTGTCTGTCTGTGTGTCTGTCTGTCTGTGTGTGTACATATATGTATTTTACTGTGTACATATATATATATATATATATATATATATATATATATATATATATGTATGTATTTTACTGTATGTGCGTGTGTGTGATATCTATAAACAGAGGGTGTCCCACCAACTATGAGCCACCCAGATAACTTCTGAACGGTTTAAGATATCGAAGTGCAATTTTCGCTCAACAATGCGGAATTACGGGGCAAGTAAAACGTTGCAGAGATATTGTTCGTAATACTTTTCGTTTTTAAGAAATTTAATCTTTGATTTTTTAAATGGAACCATATATTTTTCTCATCAGCAATAGGTAGATCATAAAAAGAGGCTCACAGTTTTTGGGACATTCTAATATACACATACATACATACATACATACATACATACATACACGCGCGCGCGCACGCGCACACGCGCACGCATTGTAGGAGGTACTTACAACATTAGATATTAAAACAAAGGCAACTAAGTGTGTTGCCACACGGCAACACACGTGTGGCAATATTCAGAAGAAAGAGGGCAAGGATAAACATATTAATTGACGGAAGGCCCATCCGTCAACTTGAAGAACACGGTCAAACAGTATACCTAGAACGACCTGTAGGTTTTAGTCTCGTAAGGGACTGGGAGTGGATGCGTGAACAGGATGCCATCGCAGACCAAGAGGCGAACTCAAAATTATTTGACTGGCAGAAAATGGAGGTGCTCCTCCAGTTCGTCCAGCCTGCGATGGCCTTCCCTCTCTGCACGGGCAGGTACTACAAAAAACATTGACGCTATGGACCTAGCCCTCAGAGCACTCACAAAGCAGGTCCAGTCCCTAGCGGAGAGGGCGTCCACCTCCTTCCTGTACGCGAGCCGCGAAGATAGGGGCATAGGTCAGCTTAGCATGAATACAGAGGCCGATTTCTAGGGCACAGACTCTACATTCAAGATTTTAACCAGTGCAGACCCGCACATTAACGCCGCAGCAAACGCCGATCTTCCAGAGGAGGCGGCATACTGGCATGAAGATGTCCCCTCCCCCGAGACCGCCAAGAGATATTTAAATGGTGCGGCAGCCACTCGCAAGCCAGGGCCACCCACATTCCGGTCGAGAGCCAGGGCGGTAGCGGGGAGGTTTAGAATAACAAGTGAAATAGAAGATAGGGAAGGTGAAATCACCCCATCCTTCCCCACCTCCTCCCCCCTACCGGCGCATGTGGAGAAGGAGCGGATCACTGCGGACGGCCCCCTGGGCGACGAAGATGCTCCTCAACAATTAAGGGTCAACGCCCCCGAGCAGAGGGGCACCCAGCCCCCTGGCGACCTCCCACGGGCGGACCGCAACGGAGGCAGAGCAGAGCGACACCGCGACGGGGGAGGAGGGTCAAGACATCATCTCCCTGGGGCCGAGAGACCGCTCCTCCTTGGTGAGGCGCTTACGTGAAAATTTCCACCGGGCGCACTCGCTGAGGTTGCAGGGACAGTCGGCCCAGGGGATTTACACTGGCGCGCTGCAAGGGGTAGGGAAGGAGTCCACGTACTTTCTGAAAACGGGAACCAACATGAGGATACCTGTGTATAAGTTCCAGTTCTCGGCGAGACTGAACTCCTCACCGGTCCTTAACCATTGCCCCGGCGATACCGCAAAAAATGTGTGCACCCAAACCGGGCAGTTGAAACCATTGCACACGTGCTCACGGAATGCCGCTTCCACTCTCTGGAGTGGCAACAGCGCCATAATACAATAGTCAATTCCAAGGCGTGGGGACATCATATATATGTATATCACGTCCACGATAAAAATATCATGCTTACATAGGCCAGGATTAAGCAAGGAGCGGACAGGATATTCTTCATCGTTTAGTTTTGTAAATAATTAACGTTAAACATTGGATCATGCGCTTGTGTTCGTGTAACATGCGCTACGGCAAGTAGGCGAACGGCTTCACCTCGTATTTGGGCTCACCACTTCTCTTGAAAACTCTGTTGCTAATGTGGCGTCATGGCCGGGGCCGTAACAAGAATACACAGACGTGAACGGTTGTAAAATATTGAATATTTATTCACAATGTGCACCGACACGTGAAATCCCTATTTACAAATGGAACCCTTTTTACAATAGATAGTATAATCGACCGTTACTAGAAGGAACTTATCCGGTCACCACGACTGCTTGCCTCACGTCACGACGCACGCGCGCCGGCTTCATCCCCTTGCCTCCGTAGCCAGCCCATTGACGTGCCATGAGCTGCACCACCCTCGACGACCTACGGACGAGCCCAAGAAACAGAAGGAGTTTTCGTCCGGGGCCGCCTTCTATACTTTCTGGCCTTGCTCCGGAACTGCGTCGTATTGCCGCTTCCGCCAGCCGCATTTATCCGGCCCGCATGCCCACCAGGGTCCACAAGGCTGCCCCCATGGCAGCTCACGTCCGGATGTTTCCTCGTCGCCCAATATAGCCCTTTGTTTTGCGAAGCGTCTCTTCAGCCCGCGCCAGCAACTATTTACCATGTGCATTTCAAGTCTCTGAAATGCACGTAACTAATTTTGTACAAGGCGACTGTTATGACGCCACACTAATGCTAAGCGAGAAGCCCCGGCAGCGAGCACATGGCAAACAGCGCGCGAGGTCAACGCATTACAGTCCCTCGTTTGGCGAACAATTCATGCGGAGGGATTACGACTTTTCCGTTTCCAGCGGATGCAACATTTGCACAGTAGACATAACGTCGATTTCAATTCTCCTGGCATTTCCTGCGCAAATGCAAACAAAAACAGGAATTTCATCCTTTGGCCAGGTGAAGCGGGTATTCCAAGAACTGGCCCAAATAATGTGCACAATTTGCATGAGAAGGCCGAGGAAAATCAGCATGTTGCACGTAGTGTAGTTCGATTCTCTGTAAATGATTGTAGATGAATTTATTATCGGTCTTCACTTCGTACCCGAGCGTTTAAGTGGCGTTCGGTATCAAAATTTTATAACTCGGGTATTCCCAACGCTTTTGGAGCTGGAGGTTGATGAAAGACCGCGTTTATGGTACCGAAGTCGAGGATCATGATGAATGAGAGCGTAGGCTTCCGCGGCCGGAGTCAATATTAAGTTGGCTGTCCGGGTGACGCCGCGTCCATGGCAAAGGTGCCACCATGGCACCTTTGCCATGGACGCGGCGTCACCCAGACAGCCAACTTAATAATGATTATGATGAACTTTTTCGGCGTATTGAAAGCGAGGCGGCAGAAATAAAGGTAGTGCAACCCGGCAAAGTTGAGCGCGTCACGGAGGCTATGCGGCACAGATGCCTACCTTGTGTTCACGCAGGAGGAGACCATTTTGAGCACTTCTAGAGCCCCTGGTGAAAATGAGAAATTTTGGCTGCGTACGCACATCGTATATAACACTTAAAAAACAGTTTTTCGTTCTCCTTTCACATTCGTTAGATACGAAGACAGCCGTAGCAACAGGGAACAATAAGTAATGTAATATTTGGGCTATCGTTTTTGCAAACGAAGACCAATGGCAAAAAAACGTTTTTCAAAACTTTGACTAAGGTTTAGATTTTTTCCTTTGGATCACGTGAATAACTTAGTCACTCTATTATCGGATCCTGTATGAGCAACGAGGACTGAACCACCCTCTATGAGAAAGGCTATACGAGAGTGCGGCCCACGAGAATCCCTTGACGTGGACGGAGTGTATGAGAGAGAGGCGATTCCCCGCTTCACAGGGACGTATCCAGGGAGAGCGTACGGGGCGTGAGTTCTTTGGAATCAAGCAATTACCCCTCCTCCAGAGTTCTTCCCCCGAATGAAAACTGTGTTTTCATCTCACCACGACGCCACAGACGATGAAACATTAATGCCACTATTCCACTCGTGAAATTAAAACCAATAAAGTTTAACTGTACATGTAATTTGCACCAATTAGGGCGGTGAACCTCAAAAACTTTATCGCCTTTTCTATCAGATTTTTCTTATCTCTCATACCTATTGGCCAATCATAAGCTCCGAATCATGTATCTTAGGAGGCGGTATGTATCAACCGCTGTGTGCAATAAACCGCATATGAATAATATATCCTCTTTGATTTTAACATCGCTTTAATTTATTTTCAATAGTAATAAAGTGACGAGATACGTTGACGCGTCTGACGACCAAATTAATCAAATAATATGTGAAGCAAACATGTGTGACAATATTTAGATGCGTTTTTTAAAACAACCCCTTCATAAAGTCAAAGTGCAATTCGCCACGACTGCGTGAAATTCTTTTTTTCGAGACCTCATTTGTAAAGATTGGTTGCATGTGAGAGCCGCAAAAGTTATGTGTACTACTAAAATAATATGAGACGATGGTACTACGTGATCACTGAAGCCCTATCTGAAAATCAATGAGCAACGCCATTCGGTGATCATAAATAAATTAAGACAGACACAATCATCATCAAACACATGTTTCAGAATCCAACACGATTA
Source organism: Acheta domesticus (assembly GCA_031308135.1). Taxonomy (NCBI): domain Eukaryota; kingdom Metazoa; phylum Arthropoda; class Insecta; order Orthoptera; family Gryllidae; genus Acheta; species Acheta domesticus. The sequence goes on along the minus strand of JAHLJT010009436.1, from coordinate 3,212,863 downwards.
TGAACGAAAATAAAAAAGTTCCTTCAACATTTCATTTTAAAAACTGCGTGTTTAATGAATGTATTTTCATCTGAAAGAATATATCTTTGTAACTTTGTAACAAACGATGTTTGTAACAAAATAAACATACATTTCATGTCATCGTCTGTATATTCATTTGTTTATCTCGATTTTGATTACGAACCGACCGCACAGTTTAACCTTGTGGATCTGCTACATTAGCAGATGGACGTGGTAAAACACGGACATGGATGGACATGGCGAAATATGAAAGGTAATTGAATAAAGTACATTAATATAATATTAATATTTGGTATATTTTGGAACTCTGTTGGACGTAATTTAATTCGTGGAATAGTCTTATTAAATACCATCCGCGCTTAGGAAATTCTCGACAATTTCCAAAGCACTCGTGGTACGATGACCCCCTCCCGGGTGACAAGCGCATCTGCACCGCGATTCGTCTCCCACTTGTTTCTTTCGCTAGCCTCTCTCGCGATGAATCACGTGACAGACCTCCCACGTAGTCGACCCGCGGACCGCGCCATCTCACTACCAAGCTTTGGACCGAGCGCAAAACAGGCTCGCCGGCGGGCTGCATCCCCCCTGCGCTTGCTGACTAGACCCCAGAGCTCCGGAGGCCGCCAGCCACCCCGCCCCCCCGCCGGCCACCGCCCTGCGCGGACTGATGGCACAATGCTTTGGCGTTACAATACGAATCCACTTACGTCCCAGCTGCCGCAAGCAGATAATGCCCGAAGAAACTTTTCATCCTGTGTGCGCTATCTTTCAGGGTCTGTCTTCCAAGGTATCAGCAATTGGATCGAATTAGGGAGGCTTTCCTCGCCGGACAGCGCAACCTATCTTCTGCGCTTGCGCAGTTCAAGTTTCGCCTCCCTTTTGTGAGTCTGCGCATGCGCAGGATATCGTAAGTGGTATCAGCTGTGGCATGCAAAAACCCTTTTTAGATTTGTTTCACGGTGTAAGATATGACCCGCAATACCAACCTGTAAGCCACCTGCCATGCTTACTACAGTGGCGTAGGGACTGATTACAATTTAAGTTGAAGGAACTACGGACCAACCCCAACTCAAGTCCCCCACTAATGGAAGCATTGCAGTCTAGGGTATTTTCTTCGCTGCAGATTGGCATGCGTGCAGAAAAATAAATGTGCTAACTTCAATCGTTTCAAGCGGCAAAATGCTGTGTGGAGACTGAGAGCTTACGCGAGCGAGCCCAATCCCGCACTTGCTTATTTAAAGACATTACACTGCGTTTCTAATGCGAAATTTGTTTCCGACACACAACCGCACACACGACACATAACCAAACAAGTATTGGCGCTCGGCGCTTTTCAATTTTCACTTGCTTCGCGCTATTAGATTTCATTTGGTTCTTAGTAAACGTCGGCAACTCTGTAGTGACATCATCACAATTTAAAGCCTCTGACTGGATAACGGAACCCCCCAGCCGGGAGCTGTCAAGCTTTTCCTCTCTCTTTTTCTCTCTGTCATTTTCTGTCTCTCTTTTCCCCTCTGCGTCAGATTTCCCTCTCTCTCTTTTTCCTTCTCTTCTGATCAACTTGCGCCGCCCGCTCTTCCTGTCCTCCTCGACCTAGCCCCAGGTCTCTCGGCAACGTCCAGCAACAATGAAGCTCAGATGGAAGGAAAGTGCATTGAACTGAAGCGCTATCTTGTGCTACAGAGCCATCTAGTGGATGTACAATAATTGCCCTTGTTCTTCCCACAAGTGCAAGCAGCAGTGGCGTAGCGTGACTCACACGTTTGGGGATGCTCAACAATAACACACAGAATGTCACTATCAACTACTTCATCTAACAGGCGAACGCAACACAAGGCAGATACACTGGGACTACTTCCACAATCTCGATTGCTTACGACGATTGTGGAAGTAGTCCCAGTGTATCTGCCTTGTGTTGCGTTCGCCTACACTGTAGGCGCTTCCCACTAAATCCTCACAGCAGTCAGGGCTGCCGATGTCTTGAAAGCAAATTATACAATGGCTCAGCTTTAATTCTTATACGCGAATGGCAATAAGACCATTTGTTAATTTATACATTGCAGACTTAAATAATATGTAATCTATTTAAGAGATAATACAATTTCTTGGATATTAATTAAGAAATAGTAGTCAGGCACTATTTCTACAGTTTGCACCCATGACCAAGTGGGGACTCCCGAGTGAGAGAGAGAAAGATAATTTACTGAACGCCTGAAGTGTGCTGCGCTCTCGTGCACAAACGAGCTTCTTTCCGCAGTAGACGCTAGCGTAAAGCAGTCGGGTTTCTCTGGGCCAGGGGTGAAGAGGGGAGAGGGGAACCTCGCCATCTGCGCATGCGTCATTGCTCGTCGCAATCTGGCGGCAGACGCTGAAGTATTTTAGCTTCCAACCAATCAGAGGCCAGCTTCAACAGCCCGCCGAATTCAATCATAGGAAATCAATTTAAAATTAATACAAAACGTGTTTCGCTCAACAGACCACTTGTAAGATTATCAATACAGTATTTAAGGTTCTTATATACGGGGATGCTCAGCATCTCAGCGTCCCCTGACGCTACGCCACTGGCAAGCAGTAAGTTGACAAAGTTTTATCACAGTCGAATGAACGGTACGGCAGCGCATTAAGCACATCTAATTTGGTGCAGTCGTTCGGATGTTATGAGCGTACATATATTTCGGAGATTCATTTTTATTTATATAGATATAAATGGATGTTGACATATATAAGAGCGGTCACTGCCCTGAGGAAGCCTGCGACATATCAGGCGAAATCTCGGCCTCTCAACCAACGACGCGGCGTCTCCCGGACAGCCAAGAAGTTATTTGCTAACAAATGGTTTAGTTATTTCTAAATTAAGTTTTTTTAATCATTTTGTTTGAAATACAACCATTACCGGAAGATTTGTGAATATTTATTTTTGAACTTGAGTACAAGAAATAAATGTTATTTTTGAAGGGACCAAATAATGTGGAGAAGAGATTCAACTTCTCCATTAAAAGTCTGACCTATTATAGGATATGGAGTAAAAAAACTAGTTGTTCTGCAATCAAATTTGATTTTTGAGAATTAGTGTCGGCCAATGTTGTTTAATACTGCACTAGGGGAATGAGTTTTTGTTAATTTTTTAGTTGTTGACCATTGTGGTCTGCTGTTTGGAGGTGTTTATGCACCATAATTTTGAAATTTGTCTAATTCATATTGGTCTACATGTACTTTCATAGTTCAGGATAACTTATTCATTTTTCTTTAAATGTCAAGGCGACAACTTTTTTTCTCCATTCTGGATCTCAAGAAAATGTGCGCAGTTAATCTCCTCCCCCACAAGACACATGCAGTTTTTACTGTTTTTTGACTACATAAATAAATAAAAAATGCATTTGTCAGAAATGTCTTAGATTATGTTTGGATTTAATAAGACTTAAGATATGTGTATGGAGAGATGCAGGGAAGATTTAATGTGTGTGCTGGAACATGAAGGCATTTTGAAGTGTTTTAGTACATTTTTCTGTTTCTATATCAACTTTTGTGTATTATCTAAGTTTTTTCGTAAGTTAAAACTTGATTTTACATATGAAAAATATATATTTCAGTTTATATGCATTTTATGAAGAGGAGAATTACTTTTTAATAGTAGAGAATTAACAATGATCGGAATCTAATTTAAGAACTGAACATAGAAAGAATTGTAGATTTACGTTTGTTGTAATTATTATAACTAAAATATCTAGTATTATAGTGTGATTAGAATTATAGGTTGGTTCAAAGAGAGCAATATGACTAAATTATTTTGAATTTTACATTTGTTGAAGAGGAATACCTTGAGGATTTGATGAGTTGCATCCCCAAGAAGTGTTTTTTTTTTCTGTTGACATCTCCCACGAGTATAACTGGGTTAGAAGATTGAAAAATGAGATTATAAATACAAATGGGAAAGGGTTTGTTTGAATTTTTATAATTAGCATATAGAGTAAATTGTGTCATTTATTTTAATTTCTTAAGTTACACATTCTTAAATGTTAGATATAGAAAAATTGTTTGTAGATGAAATATCAAATTCTTTATTTTTATTACTACTCCAGAAATCCTATCATTTTTATAAATTTTATAATCTTTTAAGTACAGTTTTTCTTTAGGGGTTTGATAAGTTTCAGAAACACATGCTATGTCAATTCAATATTATGAAACTAAAAAAAGTGATTAAAATATTTTGTTGTCATTTTAGACTATTAGAATTCCATTTTAATAATGCCAAAGTATTTGGATTTGTATTAACAGACATTAAAAGTGGAGGAGTAATAAAGTCAGAATTTGTGGGATAATTGTAGATATAATTCGTTGTACTGTTGGAAATTAAAGATGTGTAATTTCAAATCAAAGAGTTTTATTTTAATGTATCAAGAGTAAAAGAATCTAGATGATGTATGATTATCTGCTGGAGATGTGGTGGTATTGGTATTTGAAAGGAGATTTTGAACAGTATTGGATGTTGAAAGACTTGTGATTGTGAAAAGTGTGGAAACTTTGGTGCATTTAATTTTGGAGAAGGAGAGCGCAAATTTTTATTTATCAATTTCTTCTTTTTCATCAATAGAACATCATTGGTTCGATGTTACTATTTGCGCCAATATTTTTGTTGTTGTAACAAATAACATGCCTGATTACTGAATCTCTCATGAACTGAACATTAGATACTGCATTAATTTTTCTTTGCAGCAGGATTACAGTGTTTAAAGGAATATTTTTAATTTTCTAAAATTGGAAGTATTTATGTATTGTCAATATTGTGAAATTCTAGGCCTCCATTATTTTCATTATTTTGACATATATTTTTGTATGTATGCTAGAAATTGGCCCTCAGTCGTCATCCTGATTGGGAGGATGGGTATGCTATCAATACATGTAAAATTTGCATGTTAACTTTACAATTAACTTGAATGGCCAGCTAAATTTCTGCATGTATTTTTAATGTTATTTTTAATGATAATTTTTAGAAAATTCAATTTAAGATTAATTAAATATTTCATTCAATTTATTTTATTTATATAGTAGTATATTTATTCCTTTGCTTTCTCTGGTTTCCCCCAATCGCTTAAAGTAAATGGTGGAATGAAATGTATGTTTGTAACTCCAGGGGCAAGTAGGCAGTAAAAGTGTTGTAAAAATTCAATAATCAATGGGAATATAATTTGCTATGGACAATTGGTGATCAAGAAATTTTATTGACTGCTCCTTACAATTTGTTTTCAAATCTAATCAAACCACGGTGCATAAGTTTGCCCTTTACTAAACTTTCAAATTATAAGAATTCATCTGGTTCATTCAATTTTCACATTTCAAATATTTGTCATTTCAGTACAATGTATATGTTTATTCCTTTGGTATGTTCCAATCACAGTCTTGTGTTGATGTTATATGTATAAAATCATTACGATACTGCAGCGAGTCAGGTCAACACCCTGCATGATTCGACAGACCCTCCTGTCACGGCACATAATACCCGCAGCGAGCAGATAAAAGACGCGGGGTAGCGTCAGATAAAAGACGAACTAAAATTCAACCCGCAAAACTTTCAGCGGGGCCTAAAAAATCAGATGACGTTGCAGTATGGGAAAAGAACCAAAAGAAAGAAACAATGGTAGTACATGTAAAGATGAAGAGGGAAGTGACAAAATCATGATTATGATTTTAAGGAACAAGAAAATATTAATAGTTCAGGCAATAAATTCAATCAACAATTTCTCGTCAATTAGACAATTTAAAATTTTATTTGGATTAAATAGTAAGAGTTAGTTAAAAAATCTCAGGAGGCCTCTTCAAAATTAGGGAGTTGATTTATACTTAGGTAAATACGGTACTTCTGGAAATTGGATTAGTGTGAGAACAGATTGTACTTCAGATACCTGAACATCAGTTATACACTGGCACAGAAATTTCTTATTTACTATTAGCAATTATCCTGCATCATGAGTACCATATGCATTTCAGCAAGTTTTTAACAGTAAAGGTTTGGAAAATGTTCAATTTAGTAGCACATTTGGACAATACTTGCTACTCTTCAGCCGGAAATATTTAAAATTCTCAGACAGGTCCTTCACACTTTCACAGCATTGTCAATTTTGAATATAGTTCAATATATTCATTCAAATGTAACAGTGACACTACAAGTCTATAAAACACCCCGGATGACTGGCTGATACATGATAGTTAACTCCTATGTTTTAATGAATTATTCTATTGCAAATATGTTCACTTGATATCGGGGAATTCCATTCAGATCTGAGATAAGAGTTTCTCACCATAAGAGCTTTCATAAAGTTCATTTTACCTGTTTTCAAATTCATTTTCTTAGAGAAAGTACTATGGTTCAACGTAACCAGTAAAGCTTAGATTTATAGGCAAATTCCTATTCCAGTTGTCTGGCAGACACACTTGAAAAGAATTCAAAGTTCATTTATTTCATTATGTTTGTCTCAATGAACAATTTTTAAAGCATCAAAAAATTCCTATTTAAGTGTGGACATTAAATTGCTTTCTGCTTTTCCCCTTAATTTTGCGAAAAATGTTGGCTCTTCAAACACATACTAGCTTGTTCAGCAGTATAATAATATCAAGGAAAGTCAACTTTTCTGCTGGCATGATGGACTTACTTCTTTAGTTCATGGCAGTATTAAGCCTGTAGAAATGTTATAACTTCTAGTTATTGTTGTAATTGTCTCAAGTAATTTTATCTAATTGCTCAAGGCTCAGATCAAAGATGTTCACTTAACCCGGGAGTGGTAACGTGGGGGTCTGTGGGATCCCCATGGTCCTTTCTTCCTGCTTCTTGTATTTCCCACGTTGGCTATCCTGATCATTGCTTGAGTACCTTTCTGTTTTTGTATCATGATATTTATTGTGCTTTCAGTTTGCCAATTTTGTGAGTTTTATCCATGTAACAAGCTGTTTTGTTTCGGGTGCCCAGGGATCCCCGCGTTACCTTCTACGTTAGCAAAGATGTCTCCAGTCTCATACATTCTATTATTTTGGCAACGTATTGCATGCTGTAGTTTTACGTTAGGATTCCCCTGCAAAGTTAATACTGAAATATTATGAACATTTTAGTTCACTTTATATGTTAAAAAAGAAGTTGAAGAATACTCCAATTTTCTTGAAAGCAGGAACAGAATATCGTTACTCACCATCCTGGAAAAAGGAGTCTGCACGCAATTCCAAAAGACCAGGATAATGTTTGCTTTGTTTATTGATTTGGATATGATTGAGAGAATTACAGAATCCACCAATATCAAAATTTAAATCGATTTAGAGCGGAATAAAAATGATCACAGCACTTATAAGACTGGCAAAGCGGAAATGAAGGCTGTAACTGGGCTACGTATTTTGGCTGGATCTGTGAAATCAGGGCATCAAAATCTTGCTGAATTGTGGAATGTGGATAATATGGGTATTGAAATTTTCCATTCTACTTTGAATCTGAACAGATTTCAATTTGTGCTACGAAGCATGCGCTTGGATGTGACAACATGCAAAGTCCAGTAGAAAAGTTAACTCCAAATATTAGATGCTTTCCTGATGAATTCTCAGACTTGTTTAGCAAGTTAATTCGTAATAAATTGTTTAATTATGTGCAAAACATTGTTCATAATATAAAAATAATATTACATTAATTCATTTTTTAATAATTTAGCATATATCATGAAAAGAGAGTGGGGGTCTGAAGGCACGCCACGTTACCACTTTTGTTTCAAAAAGTCACATTACCACTGCAGAGTTAAGTACCATGAAAGTTGACTGATCGTTCCATCTCAGTTGCTTTTTGCACTCCTCTCTATCTACAAGGGAATTATACTAATTGATGTTTCAATGTGAAATGACAGAAATCAGAAATAAACACTCTTGTTAACACAGAAGTGCCATTAGAGCAAATACTGATTACATAATCAAAAATATGAACATAAAAATGTTCACATCTTTATTTCACATAAAAGAACTGAACCACCTAAATTACAGTTCTGTTGCAACAGAATTTTAAGATTTCACAGACAATGAATTCACTATTACATTCACACTGAAGAAATTTTGTGAAACTTTGAATGAATTTTAATCTTCATGACAATAGGTGATAATTTTTGGAATAAAACTTCCATTAATATTGTCTCTCTACTGAACTCTAAATTTTAGGTAAAGTGATTGGAAACTGGTAAGGTTACACTGCATTACTTACTAAGAAAGAATATTTTATCATTGTCAAAGATTTTAATTATTTCAGTAGCTCCATTTTCTTCAACAAAATTTCGAAATTTTGAGGATTTTACATACAATTAAGCATGAATAACCAGGACTCTTCAACAAACCATCAGGAATATGCAAAAATCTCCTGATTAGACGGATTCTTTTTACATCTCACTCCCATCATATTGTTTCAAAAATTAATTAACAAAATATGACATTTAGAATCATCACATTTCTTTGAATCCAAGAGGAAATTATTCAAAACTAGGATTCTAAAACACAGCCTATTATTTACTGCAGTTTTTTTTTTTTTTGTTAACTTAAGGTGCACACACATACAAACAATATTATTTTATTGAAATGAAAGAATTGTTACAGTCACAATTTGGAATAACGTAAAAGCACATTCCTAAACCCTGTTCCTTTGTTTTACTTTTTCACTTGTCTACTAATAATAGACAATTCTTTTTGCCAAATAATGATAGCTGTAACATACAATTTTCAAGGAAGAAAACAAAAGAGAAAAACTTACTCAGAAAAATATTCATTGTTTATACTAACAACATATGGTGTATTAATACATAGGAATTTGATCCAAATTTAAGTTTCAACTAAAATTTTAGAACCCTGGAGAAGTTTCTCAGATTTGAAGAAATGTGTGATCACATTTCAAGTCTAAGAAGGAAATATACCAAGTTGATCAGTCAATATTTACATTTTTCATTTCTTACCCTGAGAACATTTCTTTAATAGTAATACAGGAGAGCAAAACATGATGTTATTCACAAGTATGAAAGTTCTACCCTCTAGACAGCATTTTACCCGAGAGCTAAGTTAAAAGCCAATTATGTAAACAAAGGAAAAAATGTTGAAGTGAAATTTTCAAATATTTCGGCAAGCTTAAATGACAAAACATTCGGGGCAGAGTACGGTGGGGATGAAAGACATAAAAGGTCTTTCATTTAACACTACTGAAAGAATTCAATGTCCAATAGATGATGATGAAAAGGCTCGAATTGCTTTTTTTCAATCAATTCAGTCAATCTGTCTAGGATTTAAGGTAAAAATATTGTGTGCCTAGGTGTGAGTGGATGGAATTAACATAATTTTTATTTTCTTAAATTCAAAATGTATTTTTGTCATCAGCATTGTTTTTGATACAGTGTTGTTGATTACATAATGCATAATACCTCTGCAATTCATATTATATTGTGCTGGCCTTGCTGTCAACTAACATTAGCCCTTAGATGCATCGAGCTCGGATTTTGCAACGTTCCACTTAGTGGGCCTCAAAGGTACCAATTCCTTTAACATTTTTTATGCCAAATCTTTTACAAACGTTCATCTTTCTTTTCCCCACAGTATATTTTGCCATTTAATGGAGATGCATAACCTGAATTCATCTTCCACAGCAACAAAAAACATTTATTCCATATTTATTTGGTCATGATTTGCATGATTTGCATCACTTGCTCAAGACTAGTAAGTTAAAAAGTTTGGAACAATTGGGTATACATTTCAAAAACCATAAATGTGTTTCTTATGCTTTAAAAGATCTGTTAACACGCAACAGATTACCAGATCTCAAAGACTCATTTAGTGGAAAGCACAACCTCCAGAAAAAGTGAAAAATATGGAAAAATCTCGTGGCTTACTGGACCATTCTTTGCCACAAGAAAAGAAACATAACAGCAGAGGGTATCATGAAAGGACACTTTTGTAATTCAGAAAGGAAAACATCTGAAGTAAAATGAAAACACGCAGAGACTCTGAGGCCCACTAAGTGCATTGAAGAGTTAAAGGCAAATGAGTCCCTGTATGCCCTACTCTTACTTAACACATACATCACCAAGTTTGATGAAAGTTGATGCACTGTTCATGATTAAACTGCTAAGGGCCCATCATAGTCAATGGCAGCTAAATATATGATTTTAATGTAACTTGTCTCTCTTATCTTGTTGGTCATGATTTTAACTCTTAACTTTCAAACAAAACATATTTCTTTCTAGAATGTTTGAAGTCACAAAGGTTATTTTAGGCATTATTAACTGCTGCTAGGCACAATACTGCATTTGCTAAGAAACAAAATTTCATTTAATTAATAAATATTTTAGTAATTTGTGAACAAGAAGTTATAAAACAATGGAAGTTTCAAGTTCACCACCACTAAAATAGATTGATCACAAATCCTAGACAGACTGAGAGTACATTATATTTTTTCTCTCCATAAAAAGTATTGAAGGTATCTTTAAAATTGTGAGTGCTACAGATATTTAAAAATATGTACACATCTTGGTATTTCCTAGGTCAGTTTTTGCAATAGTCAGGATACACTGGCAGTGTAAGGGTTAAGAATAAGTCAAAATCAGTTATTTAAAATATCATCAGGAAAACAGCATGAAGATCATGCATCATGTTTCCTTTACCTGCTTGTAAGTTAGATGGCATATATTTTAAGCAAATATTGACAGATCAATAAGTATTAACATTGTATTTACAACATAAAGAAGACCACATCACATCTACAGAAAAATTATCATACAAGAAAATAACAACAGCAATATTGACAGTGATGATAAACAACACATCATTTACCAGCAATGTACACATTTTTATAACATTAATTAGTCTTACCTTGCTTTTGATAAAATAAAATATATGCATTACAGTAATCTTCTTCTTGGGGTCTCTGTTTTGTTACACTCTCATCATTATAATAATGCCATTCATTGGTTTGGGGGTTCTTGCTATACGCTGTGTAATGACCAGCTGCAGACCCTAAAAAATAAATTCATTCATGAGCATTACTCTCTAAAACATTTTGGTCATACAATTACTCAAAGTTTTTTTTTATTACCTTACAATCTTTCATAAGAGAACAATTCAAATAAAAAATGTACAAGAATGAACTGATGGAAGTGTAGTGGAAAGCTAAGTCAAAAATTTCCTCACATTAAGAGCAATGAAATACTTTTGAGAGAATTCGGATACTTATAGTTATTCACAAATGTTTAATGTTAATAGGCAGCTTAACAGGCAGCTTAAAAGACACCACTTCGTAAAATTACACATTGCTTTCTGGTACAGGTGACACGAAATAGCAGGAACTTCGGCCTCAATTGTTTTCAGCATACCAATGTTTCAATGCTTCTGAACTTCAACTTTCTTCAAATACCCCCACAACCACAGACTGTGAGAAGAGGAAAGCGAGATCATCAGCCCTCTCTCTATTCCTTCCCTTGCACTATTAACAGTTTCTTCCACTGTTACTCTTGAATTATTCTTAGGATTTCGCCTGGATGGGTACATTCGTGGGGGTTATTCTTCCACTTCCAGAATCCTTTCAGTTTGTTGCCACATCAGTGCCAGCAAATTTCTCTTCTCAATGTTTCCTGTTGACATCATAGACATGTTTCGTAGACATGTTTCATAGACATCATGTTTCCTGTTGACATCATCATAATGTTTCCTGTTGACATCTTCATCAGAGGTGATGGAATAAATCTAACATTAAAATTGCATCTCAGTTCTAACAGTACCTCCTTGTCTTGGTGTTTCCATGCTGCTACCAAAACATGCAGGTGCATATTCATCACCCATCGTTTCATCTAAAAAGATAACTGATAGTAATGTATTGCTGCTAAGTATTGCCTGATATGAAGCCTTGACTTTTGAATGGTCTCATTTTGTAACAAATTGTGGTTAAGTATTCTTGATACTACAAGTGCTGAATGATCATGAGGGAAATGTACTTTCAAAATTTTCATTAGTTCAATTACATTTTCCATTCAAATGGTACCTACAATGGTAGGGGCACCAATGCAGGAGAGGGGGAGAGAGAGGGGGGGTAAGCGCAAGAACGGGAGAAGGGGCAAGAGAGAGGGGGGGTTAAGGGCAAGAAGGGGGATGAAGAGGAGAGATAGAAAAGAAAGAGAGGCAGGGAAGAGAAAAGAAAGGAGAGGAGGGAGAAAAGAGAAGAGAGAGGAGGGAGAAAAGAGAAGAGAGAAGAGGGAGAAAAGCAAAGAGAGAGGAGGGAGAGAGGAGAGAGAGAAGAGAAAGAAAGGACAGGGAGAGAGGACAGAGAGAAAGGAGAGTCAGAGAGAAAGGAGAGGGGAGAGAAGAGAAAGGAGATAGGGAAAGAGAAGTGAAAACAGAAACAGAAGAGAAAGGATAGTAGATAAAGGAGAGGGGAAGAAAAAACAAAGAGAAAGAAGAGAGAGCGGGAGAGAAGAAAGTTTGTTTCACAGTATTGTTTCTTCACCAATAAATTATAAACATACAGTCATATTATTGATTCAACTCCTACACCACATTATCATTAAAGAAGGTAAGTAAGGAGTTTTCTCAAATACTTTTCCACACTATCATCAGTAGAATAAGACTCCTGATTAGTGGTAAATTAGCCAGCATCACATGTTACCCAAATGGGAAGATTGAAGTTTGATTGATTGACTGTTAGCAATTCTGGGCATTTCCACTACTGAGGTCATTAGTCCCATAAGTGTAGTGTATGGCAGTGATCTTCCCAGTTGGAAGGCTGGATCTGGTGCCGACCTACCATCGACTAGCAGAGTTTCACCAATCAGGTATATCCCACCAGCAGGGCACTGCCCCAGCTGGGACAAGCTCTAAGCCCCCAACTGGTCTCCTGGCATGTGTGGTAGTATAGTGTATGTTAGTTGTATTATAACTAGTGGTGCTGCAGAATGGCACAGACTTTCTCATACTAGTTATCTAATTTCTTAGGTCTGAGCTAGCTTTTTGGACTTCACATGTACTCTTGCCAGCTGCCATCTATTACTGCCTAAAATACTTTCTTTGAATTTTTTCAATTTTTTGGTTTGCTAATGGTAGAATCAAAATATTACTTTCTGAATAAAATAGAGTAAAAGCTCATCCTATAAGGAAAATTTCGTTGAAAAACCTGGTGCCTCTTTTTAATGTTTATTTACAATATGAAACCTTACAACTAATAATTACAGAATACAATTTCCAAATAGTTACCTAGAGATGGTACTTATGTATACGTCTTTCGAAGTGAGCTGTTTTACTTTCTGTTCTGTATGTTTCATGTATCTTTATGAAAGT